>CM035591.1:27124803-27611896 GCA_020423425.1 Chrysopa pallens
ACGCAAGCGCATTGCAAGCCATTTTTAAATTTGTGCTCATATACAATAAAAATGCCTGCAGTGCGCTTGTATACGATACGTTTGCTCATTGCATAAATTTTTATACCTACAAGCTTGCTTGTATTCGCCGCTTCGTTACCGTTGAAGTACAGAAACATATCAGATTTAAAATTATTTAGTTTAATTGTAAATTTCGGTTTTGTTGCATTTTCTTCGAATGCGTTCATCAGGCACAATTAGGGCATCTTTCGATGGGATCTTTGGCCTCAAGAAAGATATCTGTTGGCTTTCGGCCTAAGTAAGCGTTACTCTCGTAAGAAATGCAGGCATTTAATCCAAAAAGCTAGCTCCGCTCGCTAGGTAATGCAAGCCTTCGTTTTGATTCTCTGGTCTATATAAACGACAAGTGAATTTTGATGGTGAGTTTTGTGGATGCTGAATTTAATTATTTAAAAATTCTACAAAAACTTACATTTATAGCATTTTGTCTTCTTTGAGTTTATCTTGTTCGATTAACAATAATTAAATTTCAGAGAATATTTTTGTTATTTCTGTATTGTTATACTTACAGTGTTTTATATATGATGATAAAGATTATTTTAATAGAAATTACTTTTTTATTTAAAATAAATAATAGTTAAGTTTAATCCACGAAAATTGATATTACCAAATTACATGCAACTTTTTTATAAAAGTTAAGAATCCCGCTAGAATTATTGTTATTAAATAAAAAATGGCATTATTTACTTTATGATACTACCTTTATTTACTGTTAATTTCTAATTTTTGGTTGTGATTGAGAGAAATAAATATAATAAATTCAATATTTTATTGATTTAAACAATTTAGTGGATTTATTTAAATAAAAAACTGCTTTAATTACAATATTGTTAATGAATTACTGCAAGAAGTAAATTCATCGGAAGAGAAAAAAATAAAGTTATAATAAAAACAATTTGACATTAAATTTACATTTTGGAAATCTATCATCATAGATATTCTCGGATTTGCAAGAATTGTTTATGTTTTATGTTTTATACCTGTGAAGCTTATGAATACACGGCTGAATCGCTCTTTTATATTTATAGATTTATATTTCAGATTAAAAAACTTATTTGAAACGGAAAATCCTATATTAATTACAATTTTGTAACAACATGTGCTGAATACCAACAATAATTTGTAGTTTACTTACTTGAATAAAAATTTCTGATTTTTACTTTGTATTCTTCTTTGATAGAAAGCATGAATGCTTTTTACGTAATGAGAAAAAACGTATTTTTTTCAGTTTAGACAAAATTCAAAAGAAATTTTGAAATGAAGACTTAAGGACTTTCCCAAGAAAATAAGTTTTCTCAGAATCTTTTAGAAAAATTAAATACACATACTTGTGTCCTCTAAACGTAGACAATTTTTTTTTACATTGCGCCACTGATTTTGAAATATTGTCTGTTAAAGTGCATAATTAGCATGTGGTTCCTATTCTGGTCGGTAATTCTCTTACGATTGTTAAAAAATTGAAAATCATTAATTGATGGTACAATTATTATATATCTATAAAACAATTATTACATGCGGTATTCGTTTAATCATAAAAATGAAAAAAGTAAGCTACTATTAATTTTTTTCACTCTTTTTCTACTGATTTTACAAGTAAAAGGTAACGAATCTATAAATGAAATCGACGCAATGAAATATGTATTTCGGCGTTTGGAAAAGTAATCAAAGTGAATCAACTTTTTTCAATTGTAAATATCATAATTTACATTGGGATAAAGTCTCAATCACTTGAGAACAAATCACCCTTGGGAACGTCTTAAGCTCAGTATGTGTCTTATCTTAGTTTTTCTATCGTTCTACGAATTTTCAGAGCCAGTTGAAGAAAAACTATGATCATCCCCTACAAAAAATTAATAATAATATTAATAAATAAATAAATAAAATTTTTATAATTTAACGTAACGTTACGGGAAATGCCAAGTTTAATTGATCATTTTCGAGATCCTCTTAAAGTTTTCTTCGTATTTTATGAATTAAATGAAAATAAATTGTTTTGTGTACTTGAACCATAATTAAATTATTATAAATTGTTTGATTAATAATTTGTCAGCTTAAATCGTCATATTAGTCGATTTGTCAACTTATATCTTCATTCAACTATAATATTTATGTTGAAAGTGATAGGTGTACAATACAAAAACTGTATGCGTAACAGTACAAGGCGTACAAATGAAAAAGTGATTGTGATAACAATGTTTTAATAATAATATTCTATGTTGTCCCGTGTAAATAATATAAAGTGCTTTAAAAATCCGCCTATAAGCGGAAAAAGCAACCAGTAGCGGAAGCTCCCCTAGGAGTACCACATCCTGCTTAATACATCTACTGATAACTAAAGTAAAATACTACCCCAAGTATCAAAATAAGCCAACATACCCAGAATAAGACAAGTTATGATAGTAGTTTTCCATCTAGATCTCAAAATAACAATGCTATCCACATAATGTTTTCGAATTTATTCCAAAGTCAATTAAATGCGAAGAAAAGCATGTGAAGCTATTCCAATGTGTCAAATGGAATTCTATCAAAAAAACAATAATCACTTATTCCTTGATTCTATTGAAGTAATAAACGTCAAAAAGTATATAATAGTAATTGCGTCATTAGCCTCACCAACCACTATATTATTTGGATATCGAATTGCAAACACACGAGTTTCTAGTTACATGAACTCGAAAAAAACAGCTAATATGTAAGTTGACGTAAGACAGAAAACCAAAATTAAGGATAGAACCATTCCGTCACTTAATAACATCCAATTTTATAGTACGTAGATGATACAAATATTTTATCAAATTCCGTTACAGAAAATCAATCTATGCTCAAATATATTTTCACAGCCTTAGACAACTACTGCTATACAAACAGCATGGATAAAAAAACTTTATTTTGCCTTTCGGCATAATACGGAAAAGTTTAAGCTTTTGGGTTTAGCAATTACTAGAAATCTTGTTTGGAACTTGCATGTTAACGATATGGTGACTTCATAGTCGCAGGAAAAGGAAAAAATTGACACAGTTCTAAACTGGTGAAGAATACCTTAAATAACGTCTCGGATTGGGATAACAAAATAGGAATTAAATTTTAACACAAAAACAAAATATATGATTTGCATAAGGAATAAAAACAACGAAACGTTTAAGTTACATTTAGAAAATTACTTTTTATCACAAACTATCATGACAGCCTCATATAAAATAAAATATATGAGTGCTTTATGAGAGCATAAAGAGCCATTATAAAGCAAAACTAGAAATATAGCCTGATATTCTATGACTCAGTTTCACAATGGTAGCCAAAATCACAGACACCGTTCGAAATTCAGCTCTGTAGCTTGTATTGGAGCATGAACTTGCCCCAATAAAAGTATTGCATCTAATTTTCAGCGTCTACATATTGTGACAATCCAACTACAAAACAAATCCTTAAATCATCCTCAGTAGATTAAAAATTTGAATTTCAGAAATATTTACCACTATCGATTTGAATTCGAGCCAGCAAATTCCTGACAGAACTAATACATATGCCTCCACACTGGATCTCTAAACATAATTTTTCACAACCATCATGGGATATTCTGGTACTGTCAATGAATCTAGATGTAGCCGAGAATCTCTGGACAAACACACAAGCCAATACGCAGAGGATTTGAAAAATTATACGAACGGTTCCTAGGTAAATGAAATAACAGCGTGGGGGGGGGCGCAATCATATTCAATGGTGGCTGTTGTATATTTATATCTATCTAAATGGTAAACAGTTTTTACAATTTTTTATATTTATATGATATAAACAGAAATATAACAAAATGTTACCAAAAATTCCAATAGAAATATAACAAAATGTTACCAAAAATCGTTTGATCGTCTGTGGAGATGATATATCTGCACTTTATGCTTGTTCCATTTTTCACGCATAAATATAAAAGATAGAGGAAGTATGCCTTTGAATACTATGTCATTGTATTCTAGCATTTTCCATCATGGTTAACTATATAGCTACATATAGCTTACGTACCGGGAGTTGCCTTCTTTAATATGCTACTAATGACAATATTTCCATACCAACATACTTCAATTCTTAATCTAAAATTAATTGTGCAAAAATTATCACCCAATGTCATTTCTTGATCATTTTAAACGAAAGTCTTGAACGTTTGTTATATTCAATAATAGGTGAAAATTATTTTCTACAAATGAATCAGTCAATAAAAATTGAGTTTCTAAAAATGAATCAGTCAATTAAAATTGATTTTTCAATTGCCTGTGATAAATAAAATTCTTATAGGCAGCTTACATACTTATGTACTTGGATCAATTGGCTTTGGAAACTAATTTGCACAAGAATACCGTTATGTACGACTACATGAAGTTTGCTCAAGCCAAACAATTTGACGGGAATAAAACATATTTTGTTTGAATAAATATAAACTGTTAAAATAACTTGAATGTTTAAAAATTAAAAAAAAAAGAACCGCCTTAAAAAAATGAACTAAAGACTTCGAAATGTAATTGGTCACAAGGAAATTATTATACTCTAAAGTTCATTTTTTTGAAGGTGGTAATTTTTTGAAAAATTTTATTTTTTACTTTTGAGTGTTAGAAAAAAACCACAAAACTTATTCAATTGAATAAAATTGAATCACCAATAATTATTTTTACCACCTCTTGGGACTGGAATTTTTTCTTTTAATTAATATGGAACCAATTTTAATCTATATGGAATCCAACACAAAATGAGTTAAAATCGGCCTATTAACAAAGAAATAAATTACGCGCGAACAAATATATAAAAAACAAAAAATAAAATAAAATATAAACATGCGAATTGATAGCCTTTCCCTTTGCATGTAAAATCAACCTTAAAAAGACAAACTTAAAACTTGAACAAAAATTTTGTTGTTATACAAACCTTTTGTTTTTTCACCTGTTATTCATTGCGCTCCCACCATATTTGTTTTGATTCTGATCGAATGTGATTTGATTCTGATCGGAGGGTTTTTTCTCCCATGAACAAATAATTCATATTAACCCAGTTAAATAAATGAATGCATAATCAATTTAATTTCTTTTATCAGAAATTTGACGACGTGAGAATTGGTCTATGATTGATGAAGTATTTTAGAAACTTTATTTGAGTATAATTGTGTATCTTCTACGCGGATTATACCCAAAAATTACAAGGTATTGAATAACCATTAAAAAAAAAATCAATAAATAAAAACAATCCTTTTTCGATCATCTGGCATGTAACACTCAGCAAACTTGTAAGAAATGTAACTAACCATTAAAAAAACAAAAAGATAACAAATACACGGCTAAATACTACTTTATACTGTGTATATTAAAAATATTACGATAGTATCTTTTTATCTCTGTATAAAACACATCCTCCTTTATATATATAAAAAAAAAAACAAGCTTATCATTGGTTATACGAGATATGACTTTTAAAGGTAAGATCAATACATTATTGATTTAATGTATATGTAGTACAATTTATCTTTATTTAAAATAATATCATTTCATTAATATTCGTTAATTCATTTATTTCATTTTTTGACATACTGGCCTGGTGTTGGCCACACGCTTGAAATTTTTACAATTTTATTTATGAATATAAATTTGAACAAAAGGACTGAACGTGTTTGGTTACTTTCACTAGGAGATTGTGGTTTCGAACTCCGGCAGCGGCAGATTATCAATGACCATTAACAGGATTGTTATTCGATTAGACCGTCGTTGCATTGATAAGAGAGTAGTAGCCGTCTATGTTTATAGAGTTTTTGGCCAGAACCATTACAGCATAGTTTTCTTGAAAATACTGCTTCAGGTGCACTACCTTCCAAATCATAGCCTTCTGTCATTATTCTTTTCTACAACCACATCATCGAATTTAATGTGTCGGAAGTAGTTTGAAAAGGAAATCGTTGTTCCTGAGCTATAAAATTTGAATTGAATAAAATCTGTTTTTGTATGGCTTGAATAAAATATGTAGTAGTAAAGCTGACAGGCAACTTTCAGTAGGAAACACCATCTTTAGTAATTAATTTATTTAGCAAGAAAGAAAAATCGAAAAACTGGCTGGGCTAACTCGGATATCAATCAATTCTTAAATTATTTAAGCTGCAATTTTTTTATAAAACAAATTTCCTAAGTATTTTGAAATTTTTATACTTTTAAAACAGTATAATTCAATAGAATAAAAAATAATCACTTTTCACGAGAAATTTGGTCAGAATAAAAAATTAAAGCTAAAAACATATTAGTTCATAAAGATAGTTCACTTTTGTACCACAGATTGTATGAGCTTGGAAAACTACCATTAGAAAAGCCTATAATAAAACCTGGTGTTTAAAGAAACATTAGTTGGAATTTTACATCAATATCGTGTAAATTTTCTTAGAAGGTTTCTGAGATCAGATTACCCTTAAGCCCATTTGTTTGGCTTATAAAAACTCCATGCTTTAGTTTACACACAAGATTTGCTTGTGTATATCTTGTACGTGTTTAATTTTCAACTTTTTGCTTATGGTATATAAACATTTTTTTTATATTTTTATCAACCGAATTTGGTCAAGTTTTAAATAAGTTACATTGAAATTATTTAGTTTATGGTTATGATAAATAATTTCATTTTGTAGAGTTTAAGTAACAAATCTGTAATTTCGTGTTTTCATCTCGTTAAAATTAGCCCTAATATTTCTGTATTTTAATTTGGATAGAAATTATGTTAAAAAGTGTATCTGGGGTAAATTTTTCATGTGCTCACACGCTATCATACATTACCATGATCTCAAAATATTATCGATATACAGAAGTACAACATAATGAAGTTATGAAATTTTTTATTTCTATTTTCAAGATGAATGTAATATCTTTCCAACAGTAAAAAAATCTTATATCTCCAACCATATAGTATATTATTCAGATTTAGGTACATAAGAACATCAATTATACACCATTCTGTAACATATATTTAAATCCTATGCCTATATAAAGGTAAACATATAAGCTTAAAACAAAACACTAGTAACAACATGGCTACCATTAAAACAAATGTCAAACACATAACATAACCTTAAAGATATCAAATATAATATTACTTATGGTTTTTTATTTAAACGTTTACAATTATGCATGAAGCATATAGTAGAAAGATTAATTAGATAATTTATAGATATAAAGCTTTAGTTTAATGCTTTAAATAAATTTTTACATTAAGCTGTTTTTTATTTTTGTTTTAATTTTTTTCTTTTTATTGTTGAGAAATTGCTATAAAATGTTATAAAAGGAATTTATTGTGTATGTACTTAGGGTGTAAAGTGGCACAAAACATACTGTGAAGTAGATTATGAAGTTGAATAAACCCCAATCTGAAGGCAAGTTCGAAAAGATCTTTTAGTCCTCGGTGCAAGCCATATTCAACAGTATTAAAAAGTCCCAAAAAATACTCATGTTAAGGAAAAATGTTGAAATGTTTACAAATATACATTAATATTATAAATAATATAAAATTTATTGCGCCAAAAATAAATAAAGTTGAATGTTTCTAAAGTGTTCGTCGTAGAAAAAGAATAATTTTTCATTTCAAATTTAGTTAAAAACTTATTTTTTTATTTACTCAATAAAAAGAAAGAATAAAATAAAATCTTAAGAGTTCTAATCAATTTTATTTTAGAAGTATCAATACCTCTTCTCTGCAAAATAATTTCTAAATCGATTAGGAAACTTGACGATTAGGAAAGTTATCGTTGAAAAACCAAACAAATTTAGTAAAATTTAGTTAAAAGGAATATATTATATTAAAAAAACCCTTATTTTCATGGAGAAACAAACTCTTGGAGAAAACGAAATTAAAAACAGAAGCTTTTTAATTAATATCTAGTAGGTATTGAAAAAGATCTCAGACATTGAAATCCATCCACTTATATTCACAAAGCTTGCTGTACTTTTACATTACAAGTTACAGTAAATATTGATGAAATTAAAAAGAAACAAATCCTCATAAACGTATAACAACTCAAGATATTCTAACAAAATAATTCTAATTAAAAAGTACACAGCCAATGATGAACTCAGCGCTTCCTTGTGACCAGTTTAAGAACCTATGATAAAACTAATCATGAAATACTGCTAGTACTGATAAAAAATGTAAAATTCGGGTTTGGGTATGTTTTAATTTTATCACTCGTAGAAGACTTTTGTTTCTTTTGTTGTTGTCTTCAAATAGTCCTGATAAGACCTGAAAGGTATGAAAATGCAAAAATAAATTTTATAAAAATATAAATTAACATACTGTATTAGTTTTCATATATGTACCTATTAATACAATAGCTGTGTTTTCACAAATCATTGTAATTTTTTCCATTATTTACTCAACAACAACAAAAAAGAAAAAAAAGAAAAATTAGGTATTATTAATACTTAATTACCATGGTATTATATCTATACTTTGTTGTCTTGATTAAAAGGATATAAGCTGAATTAAAAATAGTCTTTATGATTTATTAAACCAATTTCATAAAAAATAAACAGCTAGTTAAACAATATTTTGCATATAAATGTGATAACTATTCAAAAAAATTTTGAAAAATCATTTTTCTAATAAAAAAATATTGTTTCAAACGCAATGAATTGTAACATAGTTTAATTAAAAAAAAAATAAGTAGATATTTAAAATAAATACATTTATAAATTTCAATATCTTTTGTTTTTATAAAAATATGTTTTTAATTTTACAACCCTATCGTTATTTAATTAATGTCTTTCCTGGAAATTTTGTTTACGGTACATAAATAAATTCATAAAATTAAAGTTGTGTAAATTCTTTAAAGAAGCGGTTTTTGTTTCTGGAAGTTGTAACCAGTAAAGATAATGTCAAAAGCTAGTTGAGTTGAAATGGATTATTGAATTTCTCGAAAGTCGTTAATGGTTATCATTATCAAATTTAATCAGATAAAAGTTAGAAATTAAATGCTTTTTATTACATTTTCGTTTATTTGTATTACTTGAGTCGATGAATAAAAGGCAAAAAAATTTAATTTTTAATTTTCTAATTCAATTTTTATCAACTATTTTTACTGGTATTATTTGTCTATTTCAATATATGTCTACTATAACGATACTAAGTATGTTGCTAAAGTTTGTGTTAAAAGATTTTGCTTACAAATTTTCTATATTTCGATTTTGTTTGAATGGAAAAATTGTTATTATGTTCATAAATGCTACTTATTAACATTAAATTATAGAGGTGATTATTTTATTTTATTATTTATTTTTTATTTTTAGGGAATAATCTTTGGCACCGCTGAACTGATTCTAGGAAAGCTATATCATCAGTGTCCAGCGTATTTTCTTAAAAGAATGTTATCATATATATGACTATATGCAGAGTTTACGATGTACTTAATTCGTGTTCAACTGATTCTGAGACCAATGTAAATTATGATAACTACAGTTGAAAGAAAATGAGATTGAGCTCTTTCCATTACTTTTTCAAAAGCAAAAATACAAAAATTATTTCAATGCGCCATTTTTCGGATTCGATGTCTTTTACTTGCCAGGTCTTGAAGAAAAGATTGAAAGCAATTAAAAGTAGCTAATTATTTTAACGAATGTCACTTGCCATAATTTTTTTATAGACATATATTTGTAATACCTTTAATTAATGATTTTTTTTTTTTTTTTTATACATAAGAATATTGCTTTTGATATCTATTAAAACGTTCGCTTCAAAAATAGAAACCACGGGCTAAATATCCAATTTTTAACGGGCATTTTTTCAAAAATTAATGTTGTAAGCTATGAGAAAAAAGTTTTCTACGTTAAGAGGACACTTCTAAGTATGTGTATTAAAATTTTTTTAAACGATTCTAAGATATTCTTAGGTACGCCCTTAAAGTAAAAATCTTTAACCGTATAATGTTTTTTAAGAAAAATTACTGTATAGCAAAAACATTTTGCTGTAAAAATATGTTAAATTAAAGGTTTGTATGAGGTCTTCCAAAGTAAAAATAATTACCTACATTAAAGTAGTTAATAACAAAAGATAAATTCTGAACTTAAGAAATAATGAACGAAAAAAAATTAAAAGTAGGTAGAATCATTTTTCCCGTAATTAAGAAAACAAATATTTCACATTTCTCTCTATTTATAGTAAAAACTATATCCATTTCCTCATATCATACAGCATTTCTGTAGAAGCAATTCTTTTAAGTCGGTTTTTATTCATGAAAAGTGAAATCGTACTACATCAAGAAAAAGTGAATATGATTTCTTATTATTACATGTTTTGTATAATTTTAAAATGTGCTTTATTTTGTACAAACAATCATTATGGTATATTTTTTCAATATATCAAGTTATAAAATTATATTAAAACTTAAATACACAGTAATTCATCATAATGTACTTTAATTCATCTACGCATTTATAATTATATTAAATCTGTATTGATGAATTATTTCTGGAGATTCTCTAACTTGTTAAGATTTTGGTATTCTTTAGTTCTACACGGAGTTTCATTTCTAGACTCTTGCATACTTTAATTCCATTAAAATTAAAAACATAAAAATTTTAAGAAACTATTCTTCCAAATTACTTATAGACAAATTTTTTGATAAATATTTACTGCAGTGAAACAATAACCGTGTTTCATTTTCTCAGCTTAAGAATTTGAATTAATTTTTGTGTTTAAATCAGGGAAAGATTAATATCAAAAGATTAATAAAATTCTAGAGAGTTAAACTTAATATTAAGCATAGTTTTCGTAGGAAATGAGTTTAAAAATCAAACCCAAATCTTGTTGAAATGATAATTTCCATTACTATAAATATAATTATATTGAATCCAAACGAGGAAGTATTGTTTTCTTAAATTTTTTTATTCCGTTTTCAAAATTTTTTTTGGGTATATGTAGATATTTTGGAGCATCCAGAGCAATTTTTGCTACGTGTTCATCGGTCTGTGGGTCTGTTCGCCTGTGAAACAAATTCAGACAAACGCGTTCAAATCTAATGAGATGTTCACCGTGAACCTATTTTAGAAACATGAGAACAGTAATTCATAGATTAGATTTCTTTTACCGTTCCAGAGATATAGCGCTCGAAACTTACCCCTTTTAACATAAATGCGAGTATTTGGTGAATCGTTCATCCGATTTTGATGAAATTTTGAAAGAAGATGCGTGATACATTTACACAATTTTGTTGGAATTGATTATACTGGATATTGAAGAGGAAAAACTTGTAATTGTACTGCAAATTTTATGTGATTGAGATGCATTTTGTTAACACATATCCTAATTGAAACTTAATCGTCGAAGATAAACCGGATAGCTATTTAAATGTGCATATTCGTACATCGCGAAGAATTTTAGTGTCCATTATTTTTATAGTTATTAATTGAAATTAATCTGTAAAGACAAAAAACCACATTAGTCGGAAGACATTATCTGATTGTCTTTGATTTAGAAAATAATCTCTTTTTTTTGTCTTAAAATATTTAAAAGTCTAAAAGTACAGACACTGTTAAATTTGTAAATATAAAAGACATTTAAGCAAATACACATATTTTTGTAATTTTTGCGCACAAATAACTAAAAAAAATTAATATCCTGATGTAATGAATTTTGTCATGTTTACTTTTAACACGGAAACTGTTCCTCTACCGAAGAGTTTTTCGTGAAAAACATTTCTGAATATATAATAATTTGGATTTTTTCTAAAAAATGTATTAAAAAAAAAATCTGATATGTCATATAGATTTAAATATGTAAAAATTTTTTTATTAATTGTATTTAATCAAACATTTTTCAGGTGAAATTAAATCCCTATGATATCTCAACATATCTCTGTATTCTGTAAACTAAAAGAAATAAATTATTTTCACAAAAAGCATTGATTTTGATTGATATTTCTCAAAATATACATAATGAATATTCTTTTAATAAAACTTAATACATTTTTACTTCACTCTATCTTTGATTTTTTTGGTAGCCAGATTTAGGTTTGTGAACTTGTAGTTAATTTATTATTTTACTCGTATATTTGCCAGATATTTTTCACCGTGTAACTATTTCTACTGAAATATAGTTCCTGCGTTTAAATAATTAGAAACGATTTCATTTAACACCAACAATTTAGATAGTTGACAGGTCACAAACTACAGATTTTTTTTTTGTTGTGTAAAATATATATTTATAAAATTAAATAGTAAAGACCACCTTGTAGAATAAGCGGTTAGTCTCTTTCTCGTCCGTATTATATGGTGATGTGTGATGGGTAATACTAACAAGATATCAAATAACATATTTTACACTAGTACATATTTATATAATGATCATTTTTATACTAGTATTAGACCAGGCTCTCATATCAGTAATTAATACGTCATAAAATATAAATAGCCTTTTTGTTTAAAGTTAAGTTCCATAATGAATAATTATTGCTGAAGTACGATTAATTGAATTGAATTGATCACTCACTTGACATGGATTCAGTTATGTAACAAAAAAAAGTTTTAAAAATAAAATTTGGTTTGTTACAAACACTATTTTTATTAGAATTGATAGTAAAATAGCTGAGAATACTATGATCAAGTCAGCTTATTTTTGAATACAAGTATTTAGATGTCGTTCAAGTTTTATGCAATTGACAAGTATTATGCAAGAAATAGATGTATTTTATTCAGAAAGAGGTAAATTAGGTCTGTATAATACTTTCGGTTCAATATGATACTATCGAGTCTTAATTCAAATGTCTCGACTTTTGAATTATATTGTAATAATTTTATTTTCAAAAAGTCAAATATCTTTTGAAAAAGAACGAGTGTTTTTCCAGTACGGTGTCAGTATTATAAAAATCAGAAACAGATTGTGGGTCAAAGATTCGACCGATTAATAGAGATTAGTTGATGATTTGCCAGTCTCTTAATTATAGTTTAAAATTTGTAACACTAGAAAATGTTGCAGCTACAAGCAAAATTTCGGAATAAATGTTCATAGAAAATGAAATGTCCGCCGGCCCGTCATTTAAATAACTCAAAAGCGAAAAGAGATAGCAAGTTTGGTATTCTAGCATAAAAGTGAGTTAAAGATCGTTAATGTATAAAATTGATCTATTAGGTCCAATCGATCAAGGACCCAAATTTTGAAGAAATGTAACTAATTGACTTATATATAATTATAATTATTATTATGTAATTATGTAAATATAACTGCACAGTATAGTGGATATTTACAGAATTATTTTAACGCTAATGTTAATAAATAGTTCAAACATAGATGCATAGCCGAGTATCAGAACAGTTAACTCTGTTGGCTGTTATCTTCATTTGTTTATTTAAAAGATTTTATTGAGAGTTATTACCAAAGATTAGATACCAGAAAACGATTACTAATGAGTAGGTATGATTACTAAGTCTTTTTTAAACCTTGTCGTTAAGACGGTGTAGTTATTTTATATATTAATTCAGAAAATTTATTTCTTATCAGTCGGTGGTAGTTTTGATTTTTATCACTATGTCTTTGATAATTGTGTTTCACTTTTACCGATTGAACTGTTACAAAACTGCAATTAATAAGAACAAAAAAAAATGTTGTTTATTATCTATTTTTTTAATTTAAATATTTTATAATAATATGTCAATGGAAAATAAATAATTACTTTGCGCAAAGTGAATTAAATCATCAAATGTAAAGAGAAATTGTAAAAAATACCTATCATGGCTACTAAGTTTTATAAAACAAATATTACTGTTGTTGCTGCTTTGGTAGCTTGGACTATAAGCATGTATAAATGTTGAGGAGATATACTATAAGGTATGTGGAATGTCTAAACTACAAATGTTCAGATCATTATCGATAAGTTATCGATGAAAGCAAAGACTTTAGTACATGATTTATTACTGAACTTATATTTTATTGCTTTTCAATTTGTATTTTTTTTTTTAATATTTATTTTCTATTTCATTCAATAATATTTATTTATTTTATTTTATTGAAACGAATTTGTTTTTATTCTTCATAAATAAATTGTTGAATAAGTTATTTTATTCTTCTAAAAATACGAATAGGCTGAATGAAACTGGGATGTAAAACAGTAAATTTAAAATTTTAATTTAATATAAGAAAAAAGCAGTTAATTAATAAAGCAATATTTATATTTACACATTATACATTTGCACATTATACACATTATACGATTTAAAATACAAAAGTGCTCAACTGTTGAAGAATTTTTTTTATTCGCGTATACGAATGTCAATTTTTATCAGGGCATTGGTGAACTCATGTATAAAATGTGCTTATTAAATTTATATGAATATTGTTCTGAAGATAACTAGACGAATCCCTGTAAAGAAATTTTTAATGAAATATCGCATAAATTTGTAATTAGGATTTAAAAAAAAAATGTTTTTTGTAATTTTCATTAAGATAATTTTAATTATTTTGGTTATAATTAAAAAGTTGAATCAATAAATTAAAAGGAATTTCGGACTCAGTACAGAACACATACCGGATAGTTCTCGGATCGAAATTAAACAATTTTACGCACCTTATGTCTATGAATAATATTGATGACAAATGATTTCATCAATATTATATATTTGCTAATAGCAATGATATCATATTTTGATGACGTCATATGTCGATGCCCATCCATGATATTACGCTTTCGAAATTATATTATTTTGTCCTTTTTAATGTGTTCATAAAGTAATTTTTAAAAATTTGTTCGTACATTCTACCAATATTGCTTGTTATAAAATTTTAAAATTCTTTCAAAAATGAATAATTTGTTTTTTTTTTCAAGACTCAAGATTTTTTCAAGACTAATTAGTGAGAAAAAAAAATTCATATTGTTCAAAATGAGATATATTAAAATGTGATAAGCTGTTTTAAAATGGGTGTAAAATTGTAGTTTATTGTAATCACAAAAAAACTTTATTCCATTTTGAATATTTTAGTTTTTGATAATTGTAAGGATTATTTGTATACAAATTACCTTTAAAAATTTAAAATTATTTCTTTTTTCTTGAAAACAGCAGAAATACGTAAGATATAAAGTAATACAAATTTCACTTCTTTCGTATAATTTTGTATTAGCATTTTAAATTGAAAACAGATAAAAAATTATCTCTAAAATATTATTTGTTGGTTTTTCAATTTTCATTAAGTGGCCAAGTTATTAAAAACAGCTGAGACTGGAGGTTGCGGGTTTGAATCTAGGCAGTTTGAAAAATTATAATAAAAATAAAGAAAAGAAGGGGCGGTTGATTGATTACACTGTTGCCGCTTGGAACAAAGTAACCGGCTTCAACAACATAATAACAATATAATTGCCACCTTGTTGCTAGAAGGCATCCTTGCCTTCGGATGATGGGGTGTTTTAAAAAAGAGGATACAGAGAACTAAAATTTCTAGGTGCAAGGAACGCGGTAACGGTTCCCCTCTTAATATAATCTTATCACCCACTCTTGATTTAAAATTATAACTTCGGAAAAAATAAAAAAAATTTCACAAAAGAAAAAAAAAAGAAGTAAAAGAAAGTATTAAACACTAAAACACGAAAGCCGAAAACACATACAGTAAAATTGAGAAGAAATAAAATAATATTAAAAACTGTCTATAACGTTGTTAAAGTATAAAATTTTCATTGCATAAAATGCTCGTTTTATCTAAAAAATCTTATAGATAGGAACGTTTGGTTGACTTATATTTGTGGATTTTAAAACTTCGAAAACTTTCCATAGAAATATAACAACTTCAAATATTTATATAGAATCACAAAATTATTAATTTCCATAGTATTAGCCTATAATTTAATGCTTAACTGTTTAACCCACGTGGTTTTCTTAAGAATGCATGAGTTTCTAAGTGGATGAACAAAATTTAGAGAAACAGAAAATTATAATATATTGTATCAAGATACAATTAAAATATAAAATAAAAATTAAATACAATAACAATAAAAATAGAAAAAAAAATTTTTAATAATTACAATTAAGATCATAATGCAAGATGTTAATACGTAAATTTTGTTAACAAGAAAATTTTCAACTGTTTCGATTTTAAAATATTTTTGTGTGTATAAATCCTCCAAGGTGTACGGAACGATTTCCAATAATTCATTTCTAAGATTAATTTTAACTTTATTAAAACACAGTTTCACAAAATGTGCCGCCAGTTTGTTGTAAATGTTAGCGATAGCAGTAATAAGTGGCTTTTCCTTTTCCGTTTTCAAGCAAAAAACGAAGACAGAACTTGTTATGTTAGGATAAACTTAAAACAAATTACTATTATACTTGTAAAATTAGGAAAATACCCCATGATTTATTGCTATATTGTAACGTGAAAGACGAATATTTCTTCAAAATTAAATTCATCTGAGAAAATAAGATACTATTTGAAAATAAATTTATTTTGAGTCTTTTGCTGTTCTGATATTGCATTTTAACGGTTTTCTTTTTTAGTTAAGAATTTTCTAAAGAAATGTGATATAGAAATCATAATCTTTTGTAAACCCGATACACACCCCACAAATGAGTCTAGTGAAAAACTCTATCACGATTTATGATATAAATTTAATTATACGTATGGTACGAAGTTTTTGAAATAACAAATGGCTAATAATGGCTAAAAAACAACCTCAATCTTTAAAATACACAAATCTCAATCCATAGTTACTGTTAAATATGAGAGAAGAATAAATGAAAAAACAAAACACTATTTTTTTAATATTGACTATAACAATTTTGGAAATACATATTTCTGGTTATTTTTAAGTATAATAAATTATTTTACATCATAGACATGCATGTATTTATTATAGGGTATAATTCTGAATGTGGAAGGGTTTAAAAACAAATTATGTTATATATTAGTTAATTAGTTATTATATGTACACCTATTAGTTATAAATATGAAAGGCTTCATCATAATTATAATTTTTCGTTACCTTAATAAATAAGTTTCTTTTTTCTATTTATTATCTAACTATGAATAATAAATATTATCAGCTACTTGTAATCTATTAAATTTGTTTTTATAATGTATAAATTAATGTAATATCATTAAATTTAGGCCATGATTAATTTTGGTTGATCTATTAAATTTGAGAATTATTTTAGTGTGTTTATTTTTTTCTCTGTAAAATACATTTATTGTAAAAAGTCTAAGCATTTGCGGAGTTTAAAAACAAATTTTTTTTTCACAAACATGGTATCTTTCAGAGTGTGAATTTGCAATATTTACCATTAAAACCTTAATCTAGAGTTATGCAGAAATAAATTGGTAATGTTAATTTAATGTACAAATTTTTTAACTATTTCAAACTATAATGGGTAGTTTGCTCGCTTTAATAAACTTCTTTTATTAAATTATCTTGGAAATTTAATAAATAGAAACGCAAATATTAATAAGACTTTGCGATTTTTACATAAAAAAAATTAAATTGTTTCAATTAAGTTCTTTGTATATACTAATTGAAATAGAGAAATAGATTTAGTATTTCGAAAATCTTAACGAAGCCTGCAAATTTTTTATCAACATATATTTTTCATTTATAATTAATTTCATAACTTTCATTAATATAATAAATAGATACATAATGTTTTTGTATTATAATATATTTTATTAATGATTTAAGCAATACTTGTTAAAACCATATCTTTGTTTTCACTCAATTTTGCTTTTTTACGGCTGCAATATCCAATAATAGTATTTATTTTTTAAATACGTTATAAAGGGTGGATTTAATCCTAATCGTAAGAATTTTTTTATTCTGTGAAACTATTTCTGAAAACAATTTTTATTATTAAAGGTAATTAATTCTACGTTTTCTTCTCAAATCATGACATATAACTAGTAACAAGTAAAAACTATCACACTATATTATCCAAAAATAGTAATTATAAACTCTTGTTTTTTTAATTACAATACTGATACAGTTTTGTTTGTATAATTTGAAAAAAACAAAATTACGTCCGGTTAAATTCAATATAATTAATAAGAATTATTACAGACCTACAGAATGCGTTCATTTTGTTGGGATAAAATTTTAGTTAATATTTTATATTTTTCCATAATTTTAAAAACATATTAATGACTAGTCATCATATAAAAGTTTTATTTCTTGAAAACTAGTAATAAATGATAAACATCAACAACTCAATAATAAAAAGCGGTGTTTACTTAACATTGCTTATAATTTGAATTATGTAAGAAAATTAATTAGGTAAAAACAATTTTTTTTTGTTTTTTGTTTTTTTGTTTTTTTTTTTGTTTTTTAGTTTTTTTGAATGGTACTAAAATTAGAAGTATTAAACATATGGATTAGCATGACCGCGTAACATAGGCGTTATTCTTCAACCAAAAGCTGAATTTCAAATGCAACTGGCGATAAAATGTAAATAATTTATTAAATATAATTACTTGATTCCTTTTTCGGTATTTATTATAAAAAAAAGTGATATACCATTCGACTGGTATTTGCAAGAGTGCCCTAAAATACTAACTAATTTGATGTGGGTTTGTTTATTTTATCGGTCAAGTTCAAAATCGAAATTATTTTTCACCACAAATGCCATGTCGTAAGTGGCAATGAGGAATACATAGGCCTTAAATATTCATTCGTTGTTTTTTTATTTTACTTGATTTTTCATATTTATTAATTTGCATTTTATTTATTTTCTACAATATAAAAATAAGTAGCTAAAAACGTTGTTAAGCGCAAAACTCGGAAACAACTGAACGTCTAATTTTTTTTTTTTGTAAATATACGTTATACTCCAAGGCAGGATTCACAGTTCACCAATGGTCATCAAATTTAAACCATTCTAAAATAATATGTTACAAACTTTGCTGGAATCTTTATTAGAACTATATATAATTAGAGGAATAAATACCTGTTATCTGCTACAAAATTTCTCTGATGCGGAGCCAAGGCCGAAGGCCGGCCTGTGGGTCAATGGGTCGGAGTAGCAGGTGTCCCATATCAAATACCAGGTTTATATATAAAAATTTCGTGCAACGTGTTTTTGTACTTTGTACGAGGATCCAATGCCAAAGGCTAGCCCGGGCATACCGGATTGCCCATACCAAATTCTGGGTGTATATACAAAAATTATTTGTTACGGGTTTCCTACACCAAATACCGGGTTGCTCACAACAAATGCCTGGTGACCACAACAAATTGTTATGTAGTCTGAAACTGAGTCTGCTAGCCTGTAAATTAGGTAGGAATCTTTGAAATTAAATTTTCATTCTTTATTGTTTTTCAAAGTTTGTTTTAATATTAATACCATTATGTATATTATTTTTTATTTGAAAATCCTGTGATCAAGGTCTTAGATTGTTTAATCTAGTACGTTAACAGTTTACTGAGTTACAATTTTTCGATTCTCAACGATGATTTGAATAATTTTTTATTGATTTACTGAATGTATTGCCTATGCTATGGAAATTTAATGCCATATAATTACTAATGAATTCATATTTTTCTTTTATTTAAATGTCAATTTTTTTTTTTTAAATCCTGAAGATTTTACTTGTGTTCCAGAAAATCTTTTGAATTTCAACTTTGAGTTTCTTAAAGTAAATTTTTTTACAGTTTTTATATTTGTCTTGTCGTAGGGAAAGAGTCGTTTTGTAAATGGATAATGTTTTGTGTAACGAATTTAAATGTGCATTAAATGTCTTTGAAGTATACCCAAGCCAGTCAACAAGAATCATCAAAATCGAACTCTGATACTTATTGTGATATTTAATCACAATTTTTATTTGTATTTCGACTACAAAGTAGTCATCATCAGTATGAATTAGCTAAATAATTTGGTGGCGGTTTTCACACATAAATAAAATGGCTTCTTTTTCATTCGAAGTTCATTTAAATGTGTGATCATCTTTCAAACTTGATGCATATTTATGCTCGAATAATTTGTTCCTGGAAGTACATCAGGCTTTCATTTGTTGTGACAAACAACCTAAAAGAATGAAAAATTTAAAATCTCGTTGTAAATTCCTATCTAGTTTTCCCTGGGAACGTTATCAGCTTTGATAACGTTGAGGTTGTTAAGGCCATAATTATTTTATTCAAGTTGTTTTTTACTCCAATAAACCACAAAATTTGTAAATCTAGAAAGCCAACGTTGAAAAAGAAATCACAAAAATAAAGATGTTCTGGGAACAACAATTTTAACTTTTTAAAACAAATAAAATAGGGTACAGGACTGATTCTAAATTTGGTATATTTCACATCAAACAGTGAAAATAGACAATAATTGAAGATTAAATTAAAATTGATTCAAAAACAAAGAAGTTATAAGCTATCAAAGATTTTTTTTCTATCTGTTTCTTGGAAACGATATGACGTCTAATATAAGTATTTCCCTCTATGTTTAATTAGGAATTTTGAATATCCATAAATTGCTTAATTTCATAGATTAACAAAATTAACTTCAGACCTATGTTCGTGAAGTAAAGGCACTTCAACTAACGTAATAAAAAAAATGTTGCCTGGTCCCCTATTGTCTATCAACTTATTTTGTGCAATCAATTTAAACTTCAATACAATATTTTTGAAACTAGAACTAAATTTTTGGAGTTTTTCATTTCTAACAGAATGGAGGCCAATTTAAACTGTAACATTACTTTTGACGCATCTTGTATATACTAAATTACATATAGTAATTGCACATACCATTCAATAATATTTTTGTATAAATAGTTTCTTATGACATGATTTTAATGTCATTATAAGAATTGTACGCGCATATATATTAAAAAGTTAGATAACTGATACTTAGAAATCAATTCATTCGTCACAATATGTTGTAGCTACACACCGTATACATATAATTGAATTATTGTATCCGTTTTCGGGAATATTTCACTATAGCTAAACCATTGGTAGTATTAATGTCGCAATAATAGAGTAGCAGAATTAATAACTGACTTGTATAAGTGTTATAGTATCATATTTCTAACCTCGCTTTGATAGTTAAAAATGTTTATACAAATAATACAATTAAAAAATCAATTTTCGAAATGATGATAATTATTAACTAATTTTTTTTTCACAAATGGATTAAGATTGACTAAATTCATTTGTGTTCAGTAGTTTTAAAAGAAGAACGAATGAACGGTAAAGCATTTTGATTTTATCTCAGCATTAATTACAAGCAGAAAATTTGTGTTAAATTTTTGAAATTTAAAGTTAATTTTAAAATCATCAATAAGGAATAATTTTTATTTACATATTTGTAACAATATTGTTTTGGTTCATATCACGAATCTGTTTGAAAATGATTATATGAACCGCAACAATATTGATATAATTATTATATATTAAAAATATAAAAAAAGGGAAAATAAAGTAACAAATTGTAGTATTATTCGTTAAAAAATATGTTTTTAAAATCCTTCGAATATTAAAAGAAATTCACTAAATGACATCAGTAGATAGCGGGGACAAGTGTTTTGATTTGCCTACACACTGAAACAGAAAACGATTCGCACAAAACGTATAGGTGTTAAAACCTAACGAACGCAAAATAAAAATCGGTTGAGCCAATATCAAACTTAATAAAAACAATCTCTAATAAAAAAACTTTCTAATATAGTTATCTTTCAGATTTCAATAATTTTTGCAATTATTAATTGAAATTTTTAATAACTTCAAAAAATATTCTCCTTAATAAGCTCAATAAAGTAAGTTAAACTACGATTCTGAGAAATAAATAGTTTCGATTGTTCGATTAAAAAGGATTTTTTTACAAACTTTACAAATTTCGATTTTGAAATATACTTTCCAGGCTTGACGAGACCTATTTTGGAGTGAGCTTAAATATTTTAATTTAATTGATTCCGGCCTATATTTAAAATTTCTGTTAATAAACAATTCAAAACACTTGCACCCACCGACTACTGATGACATCTTTTTCAAAAAGGTTAAACTGACCTGAAGTGATCGGGTATACCCGATCTAGATTTATAAAAACTGGTTAGATTATAAAATTGTATGTTTAAAATTTTTATACCCCTTGTACTTTTATGAGTAAAAATATATTGCACGCAATTATACGTATAGTTTAGAGATCTATATAATAATGTAATATAATAAATGATTGACCAAATAAATATATCCAGTGCAAATACTTTACAATTCAAGTCTAATATTACATTTTTTTCCATTAATATTTCATTTTATTATTATTTTTAATTTAAATTTTATTTTAATATTATTGTACCTATTGTTTCAAATAATATACCCAAGAATTTCAAACTGGATACATGTTTCTCGTTTCCAAATTGGATATATCCTACTTTATTCGTATATACGTTTTCATAAAATAAATAATCATAGTTTAGAAGCTGTTTCTGTTCCTCAAGTGCAACATAAAATAAACATTAGAAGCTAGTTTTATGCCTCAAGATAAATATAAAATATAGTTAGATTTCATTCTATGCTAAAAACAATTTGGAGAAAATACAAATATTTGATTATAAGGAATTATAAAAGTTTTTTAAACATGTAATTTTTCTTTTGTAGATCCAAAATTTTATCATAAAGTAACGTAAAGTACAGACCCTGCATATTCTTGTACATTCACGATAAATTTTAGCAAGTTATTAATAGTTATTCGTGTTGCTAAATTATTCTGCGATCTATTTCCTTGAATTCACTTCATTTTAGCTGGGTTTCATCTGAACTATATTTACTAATAATAATATCTAACACAACTAATTAATAACATCTAGTTTATACTGTGTTTAATATGAAATTTTATATCCAGAGATGTCTTTTCGAAGCACTATTGTTAGTAAATATTAAATACATATGGATTCAAAAAAAGTTTTAAAAATATTTTTTAAATACTAGTTTTTATTGCATTAAAAATTAACAGATCTATTAAAAATGGTTTTTGTCTGAATTTTTAATACAAAAATTATAGACATTTTATTAAAATATGGTGGAAATGCAAACATAAATATTTAGCAGAGAATTTATTGTTAAGCCTTGCATCACGATTGGATGTCTGGAGAGGGATTTTTTTAACATTTCTCATATAAGTTTTTTCTTATTATTTAGTCTTAACTTCTGACAAATCGACATAGATTTTATATTATCCTTCAAATTACTAACTAGTTGAATAATATTTTACCATGAAATTATCCTCAACAAGCTATTCTATTGCAAATTTTACAGAATTATTTCAACAAAAAGAGTTTTTATTTTATCAATACCTAAAAAAAGTTAAAAGCATTATTTGTTCTCAAGATAAACGAGATAAAAAAAAAATCATATACATATCCACGTTCATACACCCACACATCTATCTAAAAACGTTGAATTTGGGTTCTAGTGACCTTTAAACGAAAATATATATCGAAATTTCGGGTTGACAAATTCTAGCCCATTTCAATAACTTTCCTTACACCCTTAATATCGGTCAAAGCAAATTTGTGGGCACAATTGAAATTCTTACGGGATATGAAAAAGAAAATGATTCACTTTACAGAATTTTCAAATAGGCAAAAGTTGCAACACTAATTATAATTAAGTCACATAAAAATTTCTGGCTTCACAATAATTTTGATCCCGAAAAAATCCGCTGCGCCCATAGACCAATACCGTTTGTGACACCGGTTTACGATAACCTTCCAGTTTGTATTATGTTTGAAAGAACCATTACAAGAGATAACATTATTTTAAACACACAGGTTTGTGATAAACACATAGGTTTGTGATAATCTTCCTAGTAGACTGCTAGCCCAGGTTTCCTTTTTAATAAAATTTTACGTATATTAGATGAATACAATATTTTCTGTAACCTTTAACATTTTTCGAATAGGATTTCAAAAGATGAATTTCTTTTGAAAATTATTTTTGGTCTCTGTTATTATTCAAAATTCTATATAATTTTGTCTGTTTTATATTACTACAAAAAAGTATTGTTTTCATTAAAATATTTTTCGATAAACGTCCGTATCTTTAATACATTGTTTTTATAATACAAACGTTTCCAATAGGTGATTTTCATATAAAATAATACATTTTTAACCAAAAGTTCTGTATAAAATAGGCGTGGCTTAATATACTCTACACAAAATAATTTATTATAAATATTTTATTATTCAGCTTCCATTAAATCATAATTTTCAAAATATATATTTATAATATGTATAATATTTGTCAGCGCCGTAGCTGTTGATAATTCAAAAAAGAATTCCCAGTCAATCAAAAGTTTTTTCGCTTAATGTCTTTCCTTTTAAAGCTGTAAAACAGCTCATATTCATCGTTTTTTCGTGATATCAATATAATCTAGATATGTATCATAATTTTATTGTTTCCATGAGTTTGATATACAACGCATGGGAAAATTATTCTATTTGAGATCTTATTTAAGTTATGCCTCAAGACTCCATGAATTAAATTTGTCATAAATTGGATTTCATTAGTTCCAGCCGATTTCCGATTTATAATTCGACAAACAGATTTCAATTGTTTGGTAATTTTGTTTTGAGATTAAAAAAATTACATTGTCTTTTAAAACTTTCTTCACCGTTGACTTGCATTTATTATCAAATTATCGAAGGAATCTTTCATTTTCTATAAAAATTCTTCACACTGCTTATGCATCTAGGGTTAAATAAATAAATTTCCGAAAAAGTTAGAGTACTTTCTAAATGAATTTTTTTTAAATTTAAAATTTTGTCCTTAAGAATCCCGAAGTTTTTTTTATTGTAGAAAAATCGAGACTAATAAATACATTGGAAAGTCGAAAAATTCGAACTACAAAAATCGAAATGTTTGCATTGAATCTCAAGCATAAATATCAATACGCTGAAGTCAGATTGTTTAACTTTTGAAGAAAATTGAGCTAAAGTCGTGTTGAGAGCAAAAAATTTGTTTATTCTTTATCCTAATTTTGTTGTAATTTTTTTTTTTTTTGTTTAAACACTTTGAAAATTTATTTACACAAGTTTGACATAATATCAAATATCTATTTATAATTTCTATTCAGTTTCCAATTTAATAATTTAATTTAAAATAAAAATTTAGAATAAGCGAACGATCAACTACTTAAAGGAACGTTGAATGGAAAGAATTATCGGGATATCTTGGAGAGTAATTTTTAGAGTCTACAAATGCATATTATTAAAAGTTTCAATTTTACTAATATTAATCGAGAAATTCTAAGATTTGTCTTTCTCCAGATATCCCTACACTTTACGGGTAAAATAACTACCTAGACATCAGAAAAAATGTGAACGGTCCTCAGGATCGAATTCCTTTATTCAACATATTGTATAATAATAAAAAAGGTTGATAGAATGAAAATTCTGAAATTCATAAATGTAATAAAACGATAAAGTTAGCTGTTACTTACATTATATAATAGGGTTGAAAGAACCAGCATGAGTTAGCATGAATTTTTATTTATGTGAACAAAAATTAAAAATATTCATATTTAAAAATTATTTTTAGACTAGTAAATTTTAATACATAAATCTGACAATATTTTATCGTAATGAAACACAATTCTAGTTTCTTAAATATGTTTTCATGAACAATTATTTCAACTTATATTGAGCATGTAATACAAATCGATAAACATTTACAATTCCATTCGATTAATTTCAAAAAGTCCCAAAAAATTAATTCGTATTTATTGTTATTTCGATAATACTTCAAAAAAAAATCGTTCTCTAATCGTTCTATAGTCACTTTTCATCTTTTCAACCTAGTACGATATTAAATAAAGTATAGTAAAATATTTCGTTTTACGAATATGTATTAATTTTTAAATTTTTTCGGTACAAGAAAACTTTCCTGGAAGACTATGTTTACTTTTAATGTAGAATTATTATTAAAATTTCTTTGCTTAAGATTTTATTAAACAAAAAGTTATTCTTATGTCTATAATTAGGGTGGTAATCAATTTTACTTCAGATAAAGCTTCCTTAATCCTCCTTAATTCCGTGGATCCAGCTATCACCCCAATTTTGAACATAATACATTAATGAACGACTATTATTAGAAACATTTTTTCATAAACTGCTTAAATCACACCATTCGCCACAATCAGATTAAATAAAATTATTGTAATTAGTGAATATATGGAATCAGATATTATTTCTAGAAAAATGCGATTGAATTACGGTATTGATTAAATATTTGAATACTGTAGTAACAATTTGTATAGTTTTAACACACTCAATTAACACAATTGCTTCGAAAAAAGCTATTCTTCATCTAATTGGTACTTTGCCTAATAGCTTACATAGATTTTAATCTAATTTTGTTTATGTTCATTTGTTGGGAATTTGATTTATATGAGCAAGATTGGAGGTTAAGTTTCTCAATTTTTCTGAGCTGTCAAATAAGAAATATTAATAAATTTTTTTCACATTTAAACTGTGGTAAAGCTACAAAATACTTTGTTTCATTGAAGAACTATTCAGTTATGAAAAAACTAAAGATTTCCATTCTAATTTCCGGTTTTTATTTAAAACGGTACATATTATTGTTTCAATAACAAACAGCCTGCCATCTTTTACTATTTGTATAATGCCTTGAAGATCAATAGACCTCATCTTCTTCAATAAATTTTATGTTATCTAAAATAATAATAATAATAAAATCCTATTATTTATCAGTTGAATAATTTATTTGGGGTGTGATGGTGTAAATATTATAAACAATAACACCTCCTGGTGTGAGAACGCCATGAATACACTATAGGATTCAAGTTTACCTTTTTTTATAAACAAAACTATATATAGGATAGTTACTACTAGAACATTTTAATGTCATAGTGATAAAAGATCGCTATATACAAGAAAAATGATCTTGTAGTATATCTTAGACATATCTGTGTAAGATATGTCCATGAACGTAAAAGATATATTTACATATCAAAAATATAAATTTAAAAATCACATAAACATCTTCAAAACCAAACGTATATGATGGGGACTAAAATTTGTTTTAATAAATTTTATATTGAAAGTTTTTATGAATTTATACCCAACTAGAGAAACCAGAGCTGTGTTATTAAATTTTGTTGTATATGAGACTATGTAAGAAGTTGGTTTTTAAGGGTTGGCTCAAATTGTATCTCAATATTTATTTCAAAATTCATCAAAATCAAAGTAAAATTAAAAATTTGAACAGCAAGAACGCTTTTTTAAAAGCGTAGAAATTTAAAATTTTCATAGGAGTACGTTTATAAAAAATTTATTTCGAAGTATAAAATAAATTTATTTTTAGTACTGAAAATAATCCAAAAACTAATTAAATTTACAAATTTTTGAAAATTGAAGAAATTTAAAACTTTTTCAAAATTTATTTTTAATTTTCAGAAAAACAAGTTAAGATAGCAATTAATAATGTTAATCGCTTAGATACTCCCCAGATGTTTGGAGTATTTTTCATCATTAACATTCATAAAATACTACATATCCTGCAATCCATACAGTATAAATACATATTAATTATCTAAATATGTATAAGCGAAATATCACTCATTGCGACATCTCTAAAACTATATACCTTATTAACTTAGCATAAAAATTAAGCATAGTTACACATTTCGAAATGTAGACGCTCACTAAGAACGGGCTTACACAAAAAAATAATGATCATGTATATACATAAAAATGGACTTATTTACCTAAATTTCGGGGCCGGTAATTTAGGTAATTTTTTTAACATTCCTTTTAATTCGAGAAAGTTTCTCCTGAAGAGAAAAATTGGAAAAATGTGAAATCTCTGCATACGTATAAATATTTTACAAAATCTCACTTAAAGAATATGGTAAATCAGACTTTAAAATATCAAGTAATTAAATAAAAAGATAAAATAAAATAAAAATTCAGATTATTAAAATATGCAAATTAAATATTATGAAATGAGCAGACTTTTACCACTACTACAAGAAAATAACAATTGTAATGGATTGAATGACGTATTAATATAGCTTACTGATTAACATACCAATGCAGAAACGAAACTGCTTTGTCTAGAAGCTTGAAATTTTGCATGAGGGGTTTTAAACCTGGGTTATACGATGCTGGTTTGTCTGCTGGATTGTGATGGCAGTTACGGTGGAAGTTGCGAAGGAAAATGGCGTCTTTGTTGGCTTTGCGTAGACCATTGATAGAATTTAGCGATAGTTCATGTCCTATTTCCCATACTTTTTCCGGCTAGTTTTTTATATTAACCAATATATGTGCTTGCATTTACATCAGAACATTTTATTTCTATTGTAACTATATTTTTTGATTAAAAAATAAACTCTGGTAGGCTTTATTTGCTGCAACTTACTCAAGTTGTCTGAGTATGGAAACCGCTTACATCGCTTACATCAGATAGAAACCATTATAACGCCCATCACAACTTGCATGGGAACCAGCTACCAAATCAAGTAAGTAATCCAGCAGGCAAACTACTATCATATGAGCCTTCATATAACGTAAGTGAACTCACTCCAAGAAATGTTTAGAAAATCATCGCCTGTAAGTGGGCGTGGGCACTGCAAAACCACTTGAAAACTTTGAAATTAACACCAAGTATTCCTATTGTAAATTAGACGAGAACATATTTTAAAAGTAGACCTAAAGATATAAATTACAAATAACTTATTAAAAACTTAGTCTACATATGTCAAGGTTTCAATACGTGATACCAACAAAGCTTTTAATACGTGATAGCAACTTCCAATAAAATGGAAATTCAAAGTATAAGCTTTCGAAGAAAAAGTATGAAATGGCAAGTTGACAATTATACAAAATAATATTAAATCTAATAAATAGTTTTTGTACTTCTACAGAAGCGAAGCGCCATTTATCAGCTAGTTATGTATGAAGCAATAGAACTAATTAATAGGCTTGTTCCCTATTTTCGAAACCAATTTCATTTATTTATTGACCCTCATTTGTCTTAAAATTATGACTTGATTTACATATTATATATATTCTCAATATTATCTTAATAAAACACTAAAAAAGTTTACTTAAGATTTGTTTACGTTCATATTTACTGTGGAATTATATATATAAGCCTGAAATAACACAATAATTAGTTAAACATCATAAAAAATTTCATGAGACAGCAGCGTCCAAAAATATATTGTAAGG
This sequence comes from Chrysopa pallens, assembly GCA_020423425.1. Lineage (NCBI taxonomy): Eukaryota > Metazoa > Arthropoda > Insecta > Neuroptera > Chrysopidae > Chrysopa > Chrysopa pallens. Next base: position 27,154,009 of record CM035591.1, read on the forward strand.
TCTTAATTAAATTTTAAAGATGTTCAAATAAAATTAAAGATTATGATAGAAATGCATATCTGGACCGATTTGGCTAATTTTAAAAAAATTAACCAAGAAGTTCGAGAAATGTTCTTATGGAGAAAAAACACTCGAAAATTATCAGGAACATTGGAAAAACCAAATATTCAAATGTAAATTGTTCCATTCTGGATGGTTATGGAATATTTATTTGACGAAAACATCAAGAAAAATTTATTATTTGATGAAAACATTTATATAACATCGAAACAACTAGAATGATTACTATTACCTATTAGAAATAATTAGAAATAAAAATATAAAATACCTAAAAAAAAAATATTGATAGTAAATAGATTTTTAATTTTTAATTTATTTTAAAATCCATTTAGGTAGGTATACATATATGTTAATTGGTCAAGATTTTGTGTAAATTGGTTGCAATTTAACGATAAAACGAATTATCATTTTTTTGTGCTTCAATTAGTGAGTTTTGATAAGTGTTTGTTCATCACGGTTAATTCAGAACAATCACACCTGATATTAGTTCAGTTCAATTTAATATGGAGTGTTGGTAAGTTTTGATATACATGGTTATAAAGAGAAATATAATATAATTTTTTATTTTCAGATTAATTTTTGTTTTAAAAAAATCCCAACAATAAGACGTACAAACTTAAATCATCACAATCGAAGTGCTGCAATGATATGAAAGAGCAAGTTAAACTGACGAACAACGCGAAATATGGAATGCAGTTTTATTAAATCGACAGAATCGAAATCAACATGTTACATTTAACACCAATCGAACTGAATTTAATTGTGGAAATCGATTGCAGTTCATAGCAAATCGTTGCTATTGAACCAATGAACATTATAGGTTAATATTGCAAGGAAATTATATTTAAAATTGTGTTGTGCGAGTGTCAAGTCAAATTAACGTCCATTGGTACTGCCACCAGAGCCACTACATTCATTGGCATTCATGGGTCAGATTATAAATATTTTTTAACTTATATCCAGCAATACAATAATTGATTTCAATTGAATTCGTTAGGTGCAAGAAAAGTTACAGAAGAAAATTTTATATCAACTACGAAGGTAAGTATATTGAAAAACATAGTTAATGTACGTTTTAATTCGTTAAATTACCAAAAATAGTCTGAAGTTGGTAAGTATAAAAAATATTACATCTATTTATTATCTTCGCACAGTCAAATATATCATCCAACAAGTAACTTATTTCCAACACCGGATATTGACAATAAATTTTTGCCAATTTATTTTATGGGCGATTCAGCAAGAGAAGTCTATATACGTTGTGCACGTAACACTACTGTGAAAAGACCAATTCTGGGACAACTCCAAATGTTTTTCCATCAACACAACCAATTGGTCGCATTATTCATCAGCGTATTATACTCCATGCCTTCTGATAGCTCCAAAATTGTCATCGCAGACGATAAGACGCCTGAAACAGAACTACGTTTATCGGTCTGCTAGTAATTACTCCTTTTATTAAAAATAATTTTTCGCTTATGCGCCGTGTAGTTTTAACTCTTAATCTTTTATTTTGTTATTTACTCACGATCTCTGTGGAAGCAGCTAAATTTTGATTTGTATATATATATATTTATATATATTAAGTTTCTCTTTTAACTTATTTAACTTAGTTTAATTTTTTAGTATAAAAAGTATAAAAATAAGTTGCTATTTGTTTTAACCATAGAGTGAAATAAATGATTCCCAAAAGACCAAATACAATTTTTTTCAGGTATAATAATCAAAAAGTATGTAATTAAATCTGAAAGCTTGTTTTTTCATACACTACGGTTCGTTTTATTTACCCCAAGTATTTAGGTTTGCCGTTATATTTACAATATACATAAAAATGGCGTCATCAATCAGTTTTACTGAATATTTTATTCAAATATTATAATCATGTATAATTTATCTTTAAAAAAATAATTTTTTTGGAAATTACCTAATCTTATCTAATATTGTATTATTATATAAGATATTGTATTATTTTAAACTTAATTAAAATGTATTTATAGACAAGTTAAAAATTTAATAAAAAAATATTCCAGCTAAGTAATAAATACAATGAAAATTATTCTGGCGCTCAAGTTATAGAATCTACAGTAGGTAAAATGAAGATGGATTAGACATAATAAATTATTATAAAGTTTTAAGCATGAATGTCTCATCTTTAAAGGAGAGGCTAATACCAAAAATTGATTTTTAAACGCCATATAACCTCGAATTTGAAAAAATACTTTTTCTTGTAACAAACGCTGCAAATCTTTTTTCTTATAACAAATGCTATATGCTTATTAGGCATATTTCAAAAATTTATGCGTAAAAAATTATTATTAAAAATAAGTTTTTATATAATTACAAATAAACTAAACAGTTACTCAAACGATATGTTATTTGAATTGTTATTCTAAAACTAAAAATATAAATTGTAATATTAATTAATTGAAATATGATTATCGACACCCAGACAAGTGAAATTAAATAAAAGTTTTAAATTAAATTCAGTTTCTTCTCTGTCACAATTTTATATTGATCATAACAAAATCTGAGGAAAAACATTAAGTTAAAATGCAATGTTTTTTTTTTGTTTAAAAAAAGACTTTCTTTTTATTTCAAAATGTTTAAATGAAAATACTAATGGTTTAATGGAATTTTATTTATATTTTTACTGGCATTTGGTAATGGTCACAATATCCAAACTACGACGGACTTGCAGTGTTTTTATTTATTTTTAATAAGATGATAATAAAATAAAATCAGTATAAAACATATATTTGTGACACTTCAAGATCATATTTGATTTTGTGGAATAAAAAAATGGGTGTTATTAAAATCAAATAAAATTTTTTAAACTTTGAATAAAAATATTAAAATAATCAAAATGCCAAGTTTTATTAAAAGGGAAATTCTTTTAATGGGCCGATTTTGGAATGTAGTATGATCGTTCAAGATCCCTAGAACGTGTCAATGCCTCTAAGCGCCCGATTGTTATGTTGTGTTGAGTGGTTTATTAGAATTAATTTTATTGATTTATCTAAAACATTATTTCAGGTTGATTTACTAATATCGTTTTCTATTTTTTTTTTCCGTTGTGTATTTGTGTGTTCTATCTCGAGAACAAATAATTATATCGACCCTAAACCACTTTCATTCAACGCGTAAAGTACCTAAAACTGAATGCTTTTTCAGCAAAATGGCTCCGGCAGATATTTAATCTCTTCATTAAGAAGTTCGTGGTGAGGACTTTGCGGTTCACAACTAGACCACTTGTTTTATTTAATTTATCAACTATATATAATATTATAAATTATTTTTAATGGTAGTAACCAGCTAATTTTGAGATTTAAGAAATAATTAACAAATAGTGTTCTTGCTTTTATTTTGCCTTGTTTTCTGGTAATATATATTTAAAAATATATTTTTTAGCTAAGAACATGGGAACCCTAAAAATATAACGTTGATGGTTGTTTATTTACCTTATAATTTAATGATTAAAATACAAAAGGTATAATAATGGGTATTAATAATATTATTAAAGGTATGGTATTTGTTATACGTGTGTTTGACACGTGTAATATACATAAAATGTATAGTATAGCGGAGCGGCACGTGTAATATTCATATAGTAATGCGAATTATTCATTATAGAAATAATGATGGTCTACTAATCTGACCGTAAATTGGGGCAGTTAAATGTAACGAATTCAGGATAATAATAATTATTTTTTATTATATTTCAAAATAATTGATAAAATATTAAATTATAAACAAATATTAAAAAAAAGGTATTTATTTGTATTGTGAATATTTTCAAGACTCCACAAAAATTAACGGCAAAGTTACTAAAAAGTGAAAACAAATTTTTAATTAAAAATTTCTATAAATAATTCCAGTCACCAATCATTGCTTTCGAGATTTTCGAAATCGGCGATAAGAAATAAATATTATGTTTAAATTATGATTGTATTTTCAGTGCTATCTATTATGCGCTGAGATGTTTAACGTTAAACACAAAAAGAACCATCGCCGCAATATTCATAGGAAAAATCAACAACTATCAGAAATTAGTGATTTTTCTAATAAGTTTTTCCTAGTGATTTTGCGAAAATTTTGGTAAAACAAACAAAGAAAATTTGGTTGTTTCTTAAATGCTTTCAATAATTAACTTGCATCAATATATAAACTTACAAAATTGACCCCAGACTGACGTAACGTAATGACAGGCTTTGATCAATCTATAAAGTTAAGCAACAGCAGTCACAATCTGTAATTGGATGGGTGACCACCTAGCAGTAATGTGTACTGTTGTTGTATAAAATAATAATCCCCTTTGGTTAATGGCTATATAGCTAAAAAGTAGCTGAAGCCAGAAATTAAAAAAAAAAAAATACAGAATAATCTAGTAAGATTTGGCGCATGATTACCCAAACTATTCAACATAAATTTTTTACCCGATTCTCTTTGAATTGCCTTATTGATTATATAAATGTTTAAGCTATAAAAATTCAAATCTCTAATAATATTAACTTGTTCATAAAAAATTTAAGGACCATAAAAAGTACGAAGAAAAAGTTACCCGTTTGCAATTACAATTACTTCCAATTGTTTAAACAATTTCGGCTTCAACAAAAAGGCATCCTTGAGTTTCGTTTATATCATCAACAGCACAATTTTGAGACAATTGCATAAAAAAATTGAGCTAGATTAGTTCTTGTTACTCAGGCGCAGATTCCTACTAGACTATAACGTTAAGATTTTAATGCAAACGTTAAATTTATGTACATTAAAAGTATTATAATAAACTTTAATTAATGAAGGTTCCTCGACAGTAATGAAAAAAACTACCTTCAATTAAGAGACTAATTATTAATTAAAAACCTACTAGTAATGTATTTCGCTATTGTAACAGACTATTTAAGACTTTTTGGCAGAAAATTAAATTTTCTATAGGAATACGATTTATAAAAATTAGTTTTTTCTTTTATGTACTGAAAATATTAAAAAATAAAAAGCTTAAAATTTTGGAAAAATTATGTTTTTTATTTTTTTATTTTAAATAATTTATTCATATTATTTTTGGAAACATTCGCTTAGTACATAATAAATGGAAAAAAAACCTCTTATGAATATCAAAATATATATTTCCGTAAAGTGTTCAGATTTGCCACAATTTCATCTCCAATTAAGCAAAATACATATATGATATATGTATCTATATGTGTATATACAGCATATTTAGAGTATTTTATAAATGCTAATGATTGAAAATATTTCACACAGTTATACTAAACCAAACGAGTATCTAACAATTAATACTGTTAATTATTAATTGTTCCTTTCTGAAACCTATTTAAATAGCCTATGAGCAATTTAAAACTAAATAATAAAATTAATATTGTTAATATAACTTTAACGATTATATTGTTTGTAAACATTTATCAACACTTTTACTTCATGTTTTTGTATTGTTTTTTATTTTAATAGCATTATCTAACGACAGACGTTTGAAGTAACGCAAATATTTTTAAGGGAGCTTATGAACAGGTGTAAGAAGCATAGAAATTTATGAAATTTGGTATCGCTCAATACTAACATGAAAACCTAGCCCTTGCCGAAGAGCTTTTGTTAAAAAAAAAACATTTCTAAATATATAATCAACAGCTGTTGATAAACCGCCTTAAGAACTGTTTATGTACAAAGATATTATAAATTTATCCTAATGAATTTTATTTATTGTAATAATATGCAAAAACTAATTTTTTTCTTGCTGCAGCCTTATCTTATTAAGCAAAATTTAACTTTCAACATTCCTACTATATGTCTATATTATTATTTGCATTCATTAATCGATTTCAGAAACAAAAATTTATAAAATACAAAGGCGTACATATGCACAGGAAGGAAACCGGAGCACAAATCAGTGTTAATTGTTTAAATACCCAACTTATATTTGAGTATTAATGTTTGAACTATTTTCAATTATGAAATGATATACACAAAATATGTATTTTATATAGCAAAGAAGACCATATTATGTTATCATGTGTATTATAACAATTGGTATAGATACAGTTAATCTTATATTTAACTTAAATCATTGTTAATTCGTTAATTAGAATATTAGCTCTGATAATTGTTAAAAGCTTACCATGAAAAACTTATAGTACTTTTAAGTATACAAGTCCAGAAAGCAGAGCAAAGTATTCAAATTTGAATTTAAATTCGGTGTTTTTAAGGTGCTTGTTAAGTACTGCAAAATTAAATCAGGTGTCCAAATTTTTTAATACGAAAATTGAGTAATTATAAAGCATTGTTGACGTGAAATCACGTTGGCAAACCAATGTAAAAAAATGACTTTTATAATATAATGCAAGTATCAGCATTATATTTTTGGTGCTTTTTTAGTTTGCATTCAATAAATTATTTTAATCAAAATTATAATAAAAATTACTGCATTGATTCACTAACATAATCACTGCTAAAAAAAGTGACAAGCTAGCAGTGACATCTTGAAATAACAGAAAAAAGTTTTAAAACTTGAATTTAAATATCTAATAGACTATCTTTTTGACTTTTTCATTCCTTATATAGTTAAATTGGTATATTTTAATGGTGTTATATTTAAATAAATTTTCGTCATAAGTTTTAAAACCCTATTAAAACTAAATAAAGAAAAAAATCTCTTATAAATATTTTTACAAAATTTGATACTAATTAATACTGAGTAATAAAAAAAAATTTTCATAGTTTATTCTCTCTAACGAAACTAATCTTATGAGGAGAATTTTTAAAACAGCCCAGCGCTAGAGTGTACAAGTAGGATACAGCATCCGCTTTCCATAAGGACTGATATAATTTCTTGAAAATTTGGAATTAAGCTCTACTTACCCTGCTTTTCAAAATATACTTTAAACCGATAGCACTACTTACTAATAAGTGAAAACTGCCCTTAAATTCCAAAAATTTATAAATAAATTAATGAAGCTTATAACTCTTAAAAAATAATAATTTTGTAGGAAATTTTGTGGACAAAAAGCTGATATAATTTTATTTTTTCTCAAACCCTTCATTTTAAAAAAGTCACTGTTATAATAGTTCATGTACGATACTCATTTCATACTAATGCCAATTTGGACAAGCTTTATCTCGGGTAGTTTTCAAACTACAGTAAAATAAAACATTACACAATCTTTGTCAATTTAAATGCAAATTTTTTATATTCCAGTATATATGATTTATTTTCTTAGTTATTTTTGATAAAAGAACAATTTTTTAATAAATGTTAAAAAGGCTTATTACACTTTTTTCCAAAAATAATTTTGAAAAATTATTGATCCCAAACATTTTTTTTTTCAAAATAAGCATTTGAAACAGTTCAAATTTCTGGATCATATTTTAAATGTTAAACTAAAATTTTTTACATAAAAAATTAACTAAAAAGTAAAATAATTTTTAATTTTTTCTTGTGACCCCAACCAATCAATTTTAAAGGTAATTGGTCAGAAAAGTTTAAAATTATTTGATACTTTTTAGTTCAACTTTTTATTTTTTATTTTTGAGGGGTATTTTATAAAAATATTTTATTTTTTTATTTTGAGTGTAATACAATAAATTAACCCCGAAAAATTTTTTATTAGGATGTAATTTAAGCACTAAAAACTGTTTTTGACCCTTCTCTCCTCTTAGAAGCATCTGATCAGGACCATTGAAATGATACCACATGGGAAACACCAGTTTTCAAATAAAAAAGAATCATCAAAATCGGTTTACCTAGTCGAAAATTTTCGGGTAACGAATATAAACAAAAAATATATATAATCGAATTGAAATGTTTCAAAGCAAATTTTTGTGTAAAAAAAGTACTTTCTAACACTATTTTTGTTATAACTTTCTTAGTTTTCTAAGAAAGAGCTACAGACGTATGTCAACTTTGGGAAGCATAATTAGCCGTTAATTAGCTGTGAAAAAAATAGAAATGCTCTAACAATAACGGAGAAAATTGGCAATCAACTTAGCGAAACATGTTTTTATTCAATACAATTTTTTGAAAATATGCTCATAATTAGTTGTTAATTAATCGTCAATTAATAGTGGAAAATGACTATGTCGCTCTTATCATTACAGAGAAAATTGATATTTCGGTAAGTTGACTGTAAACGAAGCGAAACACCTTTTTATTTTTAATCCAATTTTGTTGAACATATGCTCATAATTAGCCGTTAATTGATCGTTAATTAGTGGTGGGAAATTATTTTTCGCTCTTACTATTACGGAGAAAATTGATGTTTCGCTAAGTTTACAGCCAACTTAGCAAAACGACTTTTTCTGATCAAGTTTGAAATAGGCATATAATTAGCCGCTAGTTGATAATTAATTACATGTGGAAAAAAATTTTTTCCGCTCTCATCATTTCGGAAGAAATTATGGCATTTTTTTTCCACAACCAAATAACGATTAATTAGCGACTAAGTATGAGCATATTTCGAATTTAATTGGGAAAAGTTGTTTCGCAAAATTGACATACATACAGAGTTATACGATTTCATTTAAATACCAACAACCACCCTGATTATTATTATAATTAATCAATATATGCCCTTTGACCATATTTTTTAGACTATTAGTCTGTTATGAATGTATTACTAGGAATTTCTTATACCATGATAAAAGATGGTATGCACAAACTAAAGGTAAAAGATAAAATGTAGTAAAATATAAAAGAGTTAGTATCTTATGTTGTTTATTACCATCAATAAGTTTCTCACCTAGGGGGGTAAAACTGTCCAGCCATGTCTAGTTAGGTGTTTTATTTATCACTTCTATATCTATCTTTATTTAATTGTTTTTGTTTTTATATATACAGTGTGTAACGAACGTATTACTCACTTGAATAACATTTCATTTTATATTATTTAACAACTTACAGAACTCCGACGCTTACATGAAAGAGATAAAGTGAACGATAAAGTATGTCTCCTGTCATACAGTTATCGAAGGAAAATCTAGTAACATTCTTTTACACTGATTTCCACTTACCAGAGTTTAGGAGATTTTTCTCCAAAAGCAGGGTGAGGAATATTAAAAATCTTTTACTCTTTTAAATTTTTGCTTATTATTTGACATCAAATGCAAAAAACCAATTCATTCTAACATAGAAATGTAACATAGAATATAAATTCATTTTTTTGAGTTTTTCTCTAAGGAAATGGGCTGAAATTCAAAATATTCTTTACACTTATCTTTCTCCTTATCATTCCATCTCGATTACTAAAAAACCACATCTTCCTTGTACAGAAAAAAATACTCTCAATCGAAATTTGCTCTTAGACTCTTATAGAAAAAATAATAATTTGAAACACATCACAAAAAATCAGATCAATATTCATGTAGTGGTGAACGTGATTATCACAGATCCTGATCCTATTTCTGGTATCATTTTATAAATATTTTCTATTTGTTTCGAAGATCCATTATAATACATCAGAGATGGTGAATCTTCTTTGATGTTCGTGCAACAAAGTCAAAATTCTTCTTTTTAAAATAGATTATGTGCCACAATAAAATTTCATTTGAAATGTTAGCGATAAAAAAGACAATATATTTCATCAATTTACATTATAAATTATAAATTAATTGTAGATTAATAATTTTAAATTCATTTCTATTAAAAAAGATAACTTATAAATAAAAAAAAATTTGATTTTGTACGTGCCATCAAAACTTTCAAACCTGTGGCATTGAATGGTCATCCCGGCAATACATCATTGGAATTACGAACGGAAATCGCAAAATATTTTTATGATGTCGATTTTTGAGGATTATAATATTTACCAATTAATTTTGGTTTGTCTTTGATAAGATGTTATTGCAGTAGAGTTGTATTAACTCGTATTTATTACACCCTGTAAGAATTCAAGTATATAGGAAAACACACAATATGGAATACCACACACATACATGTAACTACAAAATTTATATAAATAAATGTGTTTTAGGTTAATTATATTTATTTCATTTTAACATATGTTTATAGTCTTTTCAGACTTCTTTCTAACTTTTAATTCTTTATTATCATCTCTTGTTGTGTTTTGTATTTCTTATGTAGAAACATTTTTATATACAAGGTGATTTGTCGTAATTAAGTGCAGACAATGCAGGCGTTAGCAGACTATATATACTTTTTCCGCGGTATTTCCATTGATACTGACAATTTCACGAATCAAGTATTGGTATTCTATACATAGTATTGTTATAGGTTCAATCAATAGTCATTTAAATGGGGTTGATTTTTTTGTTAAGATCGAAATAATATCTCACAAACGATATAAATAGTTACCATCTATTATAAAAATTTTAATAAAATAAAAGAAGAACCGACTTCAAAAAACAAATGGTTTTGAATTAAAAACCTCTATAAATACTTTCCTTATGATCAATTACCTTTCTCAGCGCCGACAAATTCATTTTAAAGCAAAGGATATGATTGTCGCTGACTTGGACAGGTTATTGATCACAAGGAAATCAATTATTGAAGTTTTTAATTTAGAACTATTTTTACTTTTTAAACGCCATTCTTTATTTTCATTTTAATGTTTGGGTGCTTAATCAATAAAGTTAATCCCACCCCCTGTAAGTCGTGTCTCACCTTGTGTTTCAGCTGTTTGATCTCATTTGATTTTTGTTTGACACAATAGTTAAACAAAAATAAAATAAACAGAATACAAATTAAAAGAATACAGCATGACTCGAACCGAGGTCCGTCGGTCGGAACGAAATTATACTTGCTATAGAGCATATATATAAGCACTATGGCTTGTATAATTTCGTTCCAAATCAATAAAAATAAAATCAATACCTACTAAATCAGTTTTCACTCCGAGTGAAATAGGCTATCTTGAGTTTTACAACGGAATTGTATGAAAGTTTAGCGTCAATAATTTGAATAGCGATATAGAGATTGTATTTTATTTCAATATATAATATTTTTAACGTTAAGTTTATAGTGCTATATACACTTTAATTTTGTATTACACTGAGAGATGTTGTCCTCACTTACCATCATCCAAATTTGTCCAAAAAATCTTATCACTTTTAATTTTTCATTACGAGAGTAAGGTCCGTTTGGCTCGCCGGATCGAATTTAGAAGGTTACAAATCAATTTATATTCCATTATTTTGTCTTAAACAGAGATCCCATTTTATTTCATCGTTTGAAGTGTTGTATCACATGGTGTATCGTTCGCACTAAATATAACAGTACATAAGGACCACATTTATCAACTCCTATATATCCAACAATCTCATTTAGTTTTCTTTGTCGATTATTTATGATTGCGTATATGATTATATTTGTTTTGTTATTATTATTATTATTCTTATTATTATTACTTTATATAAATTATATATACAATAATTATTTATGTATTTATTTATTTTAATAGGACTCAAAATGTATGAGTTATAAGTTTCACTACATTTCTTTCGCTCTTTATTTTAAATGATATTACTTAAGAAATATAAAAGTAAAACATTTTTAAATTTATTATTATTGCAAATTAATTTATTTATTGAATTACTTCCATCATTAATTACTTACTTGAATTGAAGCTGCAAAAGTGGTGAATTAATGAACAAATGTTTAAGACAAAAGTGGTCTGTTTGTCCATAATAAAACGAGCTTTTTGACGTATGTAACCTTTTGTTTAATCTATGGTTTTAAAAGTGGGTTATAATGAAAGACATGAATTGTTTCTTAAATAAATAATGGATAAAAATTTAGTAAGGATACAAGTAATAAGATTGCAGTTTTAGCTTAGAATTAATTGTCTATATTTCTGTATTCAAGGAAATTGACACATAAAATACCTCTATAATAAAAACAATCTCTAAAGTAATTTACACCACAGATTTTCAATTTTTGCGCACAAATGACTTATCCATACTAAAGGTCATAACATTTGCAAAACTACTTTTTGAGTTATTTGGGATCGAAAATGGAAAAAAATACCATTTATATTACATTACAGTTTGTCTTATATTATTAGGTATAATACATTAATTTGATCCTAACGTTTGTAACGCTAGAAAATATTAAAGACGCTTACAAAATTTTGGTTAGGCGTTTATAGAATTACCTTAGTAGTCCATTTCCATCAAAATAACTCAAAGACGAAAATAGATTTTGGTGATATATTGTGGCATAATAAGTGAGTTTAAGTTTTTAAATGAGAAAAATCGATCCATTGGGTCCAGTGAATTTATGACAAAACCTTTAAACTATGAAAGATCCAAAAAACAAACAGCTTATGTTTTAAATATTTTGGATTCGCCACAGCTCAAGTTATGGTAATAAACATTTTTAATTGCAATATACGTGTACTATTATATATGTATTTATAACTGCCTGAATAGTATTCAAAGTAGTTTTACGAATTCTTATCAATAAAATGTCGAATACCTAAATAATTAACACGGTTTTTATTTTTCACTTTTATCTGTATTTCTTTATTTATAATTTCTGATTTGATTTGATTTTTATTTAAAGAATTACGTCTTAAATTTGTAAAGATAATTGTATCAATCCGTGTAATAGCCAAATTGTTAAAATATCGAAATATACAATTATATATCATATTATACAAATAAAGAATCCTCCTTCTAAAAATTAAACCATATAATCCTGAAAAAACCAAACTTCTAAAGTCATTTGACAAAATTCAATAATTTATAAACAGAAAATTTGTTTAAATAAATTTGACTCATATTTTGAAAAAATTATAACCATCATATCAAACAAATGTATTTGCTATATAATTAAATCTATTTAATTGAATTTGTAATTGAATTTTCACAACAAGAATAATAATATTTATATAATCGATAACCATTTTTAATACAAATGTATTAATATATATGTATATATATATATGTATATATAAGTTTATAAGAAATTTATAGAACGTAATTTAAGTTTGTAGAAAGAATTTAGGTAGAAAGTGCATGTATCTAACGCCATGGTACTTACAGACCGGTTTCTACTTTGTTAGAAAGCCTTCATTTTCAAATAACAACTGTAGAATATTGCGATATTCTGCATATTTCGTTAGAAAAATGTTGATTTATTGCTTCTGACGATAATGTACAAAAACGTGTGAATCTTAAGTCAGTTATTTAGAGCAATTAACATTTATTTAAATTCAAGGTATAATTGTTATTGGTTATATTTGCGATCAATATAAGTTTAGTAGTGCTACAACAAAATTCAAAAATATAAAATAATAGCAATAAAAAAAGAATAACCTAAACTCCAAAATTTGGACTATACTTCGATGTGGCAGTTAGAATAATTCCAACGTAAACAATGTTAAGACATCTCCATATGAGTAAAATTAGGAAAAATTGCTTTTTATCTTCTATTCTTCGCACTTTCATTTTTGTTTGTCTCCTTAAGTTTAAGGTAATATAATTTAATAATTAACCCAATTTGTAAAACATACAAGTGAGAAACACTACATACTACTACTACAAATTGCATCTGTTGTTATTAACTTATGTAATAACATAAATTATTTAATAGTCTCGGAGCGATAGAGTCCATTTTACAGTCCATTTTCTATCAGTTCTATGAGCTAACTATCGTGCAATCAAATAAAGTGAATTACAAATTTAAACTACGAGTAATATTCATAGACTGAGCTGCTAAAAATAATTCTGGAAAATTTTTTTGCCAACTTAAAAATCATTTTTCTAAAGATATTTCCAATTTTAAGATGTAAAATTAGAAATTTTCAATTAAACATCCGTAAAAGGTAGATATAGTTAAAATAATTCATCTAATCAGAATATTATTAAACTGGAGTCCAAATATTCTATACACAGCATAGCTATATACACCATTGTGTATATAGAATCGTTCACCAAACACAAAACTATATACTGTATTTATGGATAAATTATGGCGTTATTCCGTGATTTAAAGCACTTATATTACAATCGTTTTTAATGCATTCATTGCTTCTTGCTTCGCTTATATTTGTTTGTATATATTTAACCAAAATAACTAAATATTTTTGTTGTAATATCCGTTTTAAGTTAAAAATTATTGGTTTTATACTTTTAGTTAGTTTTATTTTACATTGTAATATTATTGTGACTCTATGAAACTTTAAAAAACATAGATTATATTATACACAAATATAATACTATTATGGATCATTGAATAAAGAAAACAGAGGAAACTTAATGTTGATAAGCAATGTTCAACTTGCAACTAGATTAATTCCGATTTATGTCGACAATATCGCAAGTTTTGTGTTTCTGATTGTTAATTTATATTTTTTCTTGCTCCTGTTCGCCGATTCTGTTAGTGTACCTTTGTGTGATACTCATTCAAATGAGCGTAACTCCAAAACTACTGAAGAAATATTTATAAATATGACAAACAAAGCTCGAAAGTTTGTTTTGCACTTTAGTGAACTATTCATCGTATTTTGATGAAATTTTTAAATGTGATTGCGTGCAGGCTTTCAAAAGTTGTTAAGTTTCGTTAAAAATCGTTTGATTTAGAAAATTGGTATTAAAGACAATTAATAAATAAGAACGAATAAATGTGAATAAAATTAGCTCACAGTCCCATAATTTTAAAGTATATTTGTAGAAAATGTATTTTTACTTCATATCCCAATTTCAACTCAATCGGTCAAGTCGTTCTAGAAATCAAGTTTTTTAAGTAATTGAATTCAATCGTCGATATTTTCACTTTAATGCCATTATATCGTGAACCATTGATTCTATTTTGATGAAGTTTCTAATGTACATTCATGGTATAGTTAGCAATGATAAAAAATATTGAAGACACATAGTTAATCCATCTATACCAGTCATTCCGCCTGTTTCACGATAGCCCTGTTATAATAACAACTCAAAAATGAAAAGTTATAACTAAAATTTTTGTGGTATATTATAGATCTAGAAAGTAAATAAACTCGTAAATAAGCAAAATCTGTCCATTGGGGACAATTCCCACAAAATCCAAATTTTAAACCTTAAAAGATAAAAGCAACCCCTCACTGACGTAACATAATTACCTTTCTCAACCGATCACCAAAGTTAAGCCACAACAGAGACAGTCAGAACATGGATGGGTGAACATCTAGGATTGCTGTGTACTGTTGTTCTATAGATTGAATATATACTCACTGTAGTCACTATATAATTTTAGTAGTTGAAATAGTTGAAAAGTGACTTAAAAAAAAGATAAAAGCAAAATTCAAATACAGAAAATGTTTTTTTTTTCAAATCACTTCAAGTATTTTACACACATATGTACCCTTCACAGAGCATAATACTAAACAAATAACTACTATGGGACATAATTTGAGCTCCATGCTGTATATATAGCAATTTTTATGTGAACATTATCTAGAGATAATTTATAGGTATTACAAAAACAAAATATCCATATATATGTGTAGTTAATATAATAGGTATAAACTTAATAACAATATTGGAACTGTTTTTCTTATTATGAAAACTTTCAGTCACATTATATGTAAAGTTTAGTAGTGCATTCATGTTATATAAAAATAGATAGTCATCATTTAATCTGTTTTGTGAACTGTATTATATTCTATTATATATTATATATCTTTTTATTTAATATCCAATTATATGTAAATTTAAATAATACATAAAGAACTAATATTAGGTATAGAAGGATGAATTATAATCATATAAACTCAACATTTTCCCTTTGTCATTTCTAATGATAGAATGAAGAAATTTAAATTAGTAATATAATTATTGGCACAAATGTCTAATGCGAAATAAAACCAAGAATAAGAATTCAAATGCTTTATTATATATCGTATTATAGACCAGGGTCGATTATTTTTGCCACCAAAAAAAAAAAATTATAGTAAGATGAAACCTATTGAAAAAGGAAGAGAATATAACAAAAATAAAAGGAATTTACGGGTGATCTGAGATTGGGAAGTGGAAGTGGGTGAGTCTTTAAGCGTAAAACACAGTTTATCTCGATTTTGGGCAAAACTACAAGTACTATATACATTTTGAGATAATAACTAATAATGTAAATTGTTTAAATAGCATTTGACTTAGTAACAATTAAGCTTCTTTAAGAAAATAATCAAATTATATAAAAATATTTCAATGAAAAGTTGTTTTTGTTTGAAATTTTCTTAAAGCTCCGACGGATTTAGCTCTTTCATGAGCTTGAATTTATTCTATAGGCAAAAAATACACCCTTAACATTTCGTTTTTGAGCTATCTTGATAATATGAACAGACGGATGCAGACGAAAAAAGACTAATTAGCTGATTCTATAAAAACCATTACTCAAGTTTTGTTAGTGAATATTTTCTTACTTCAATATTTTCTAGCGTTCAAACTTTAGACAAAATTAAATATACTCGATATATTTCTTTAGTGTTTACTTTCTAATGCTGCTAGGAAATTTTAAATATTCTTATTAACATTCCAATTTTTTGAAACTTCGTGTAGAGCATAAAACTTTAGGTAACAAGCATATAGATATTAAACATATATTTATGTTATATAATGATATTAGACTGGTAAATACATTTAATATGAAATGAATTTTTTATTATATAGTTTATTTATGTTAATTTAATTGTGTAAAAGCACTATTATTACCATTACCTCTATGTATGTTTTTATAAATTTATTACCATTTACAAAGTGAAATTGAACAACATCATATTATATAAATATTATTATACCTATAATGTTATTTACATTCTATGTTATAATTAGTGTTCATATTATTAAAAATATTTATTATTTGTATATCCAGAAATATATGGTATATTACACCTGGGTAAATCAGATGATGCCTACGATGATGCCTATCGTAAAAATAGATTGTGGATTCGGTACGTGGAATAATCAAAATAAATATAATATTACTAATCAGAGGCTAGTTTACGATAGATTTGGCGCTTGAAACAATTGACTAATTCAAAGCCATATAGAGGAAACTAGCTTTATAAATAATCATTCATAGTCAAAATAGTAACATGAGTGTTTAACACAATTTTTTATTACTTCTATTAAAGCAGTTTTACTTGTTAAACAATAAAATGCGTAAAAATTTAACTCTAGGTATATTTCAATGTATCAATATGTCGCTTTTTTATATGAAATTACTATCGATTTTTTCATATTTATTCCGGTTTCCGTTTTCACTTGGTGTTACAAAAATTAAAAAATAAAAGACGGAGTGCAAAACGGTAGAAAGTGAAGTAATTACTGATGCATATTTTGATGATGCATTACTTTTCAAGCTATAACACGCCAGTGTGTGTTCTTATATTTTATTAATTTTGTAATATTTAAATTAAAAAATAAACAATTTAAATTAATGTTAAAAAAATACAAATTAAATATCACTGAAATCATTCACCATAAGATAACAAAAATCTTCATTTTTAATGCATTAAGCAATTACATTGGATATTGAATGGTGTAAAAACATATTTTAAAAAGATGACATTAACTTTCAGACAATCAAAATAGTTTGAAATTTCATCGGTTTTATATTCATTTCTCAAACTCGCAATCGATGAAACAATGTAAAGCTATAATTATGCGATTCATTATGATCTGTACACTTGTTTGTAAATTAATTTTAAAAACTATTTCTTTAAATATTATCAAACCTTACAAGTATAATATGTTCAAAATGACTGTCATAAAAATTTCTTTAATTCATGGAAAGTTTAATAGAAACAGTTAACAATATTTTTAAACCATATTTAGTAATTATTTTGTTATTTAAATTTTATGAAATCCCACGGTAAGATTTTTCACATAAGAGCTTTACGAAATTTCTTCTTAAGATGATAAAGCGGATATATGAGGATAATATTAGGATAGTCATCATTATTATTTTTATCAAAACTCGTTGGTATCAA
The DNA here is from genome assembly GCA_020423425.1 of Chrysopa pallens. Taxonomy (NCBI): domain Eukaryota; kingdom Metazoa; phylum Arthropoda; class Insecta; order Neuroptera; family Chrysopidae; genus Chrysopa; species Chrysopa pallens. Next base: position 27,172,005 of record CM035591.1, read on the forward strand.
AACATAATGTATAACATCAAAAGACAATCTGACACCCATCTCATTTCTTCATTCCAAATTTATTTTGAAAAAGAGAAACAACTATACCTTTTGAAACCCTTGCGCCTTCAATTATTTCACACAAATATATTATACAGTCAGTTAACACCATATAATAGCTTTTATCGATAATTTTTGGTCTACGCACGCCTACAAGATGTCCTGAAAGATGTTTCTTTTAGGTTGATATACGCCACTGTTTAAATTCATCATTTACAAACAAATGTTTTCAATTTTTTTAAATAAACAAAATAATTGTTTATTTCAATAGACGATAAAAACGAGAACACGTTATAAAAATGATTACAATTATACCAGATACCTAGTGAGGAATGATAAACTACTTACTAAAAAAAGTACGTTGGGGATGCTTGGAACACCATCTCTTAGATTTTCCAAGGAATTATAGATCCGCCCCTAGAAAAAAAAACTTCAATAGTTTACCTCTATAGTTTGTCTCATAACCATGACATCGAACTGCAATTTTTTATACCTATTTAAAAATTAAAATTGGTCTTTTATATATTTATTATGCAATGTTTAAGCCATTATATGTATGTGAAAAATTCAAATACTATGAATAGATTTTGAAAAACTAACAACTTTTAACAAACACTCGAAATTCGATATAAAAACATCTGAAATTCAATATATCTATATATATATATAAAAATCAATTGCTGTTCGTTAGTCACGCTAAAAATCGAGATTGGCTGGATCGATTTTGCAAATTTTGATCTTGAAATATTTGTGGAAGTTCAGGGAAGGTTTAAACGGTCAGAAACAAACATAATAGGTAAAGGAAAATACTATAAACGACAATTTAATTTTCGAATACAAAATGTTCTTAGCTGTGAAACATCTTTTGTCTTTTTTTTTCTCACATGTTACAAATCATCATTTCCATAGAAACCAAAATCTAATTTTGAAATTCAAAATAAAACTTCTTTATCTCTTCTCGCTAGCAGTATGATGAACTGTCAACTATATAAAGTGTGCATATCGCATTGTTCAAGTATTACCGGAATCATTCTTGGTTCAGGAGGTCCATATACCTTTCATCAAGTGTATGTGTACCACAGCAAAAATTATCGGGTGAACGCGGTCCCGGGTGTACCCCAGCAAATACCAGGTAAATACCGTGTGCATATATTTGAAACGTTTACAGCATGTAAACGATGTAATATCATTTATTAAAATGTGAAAAATAACACAGCAACGCGTAAACCGGGTGGGTATGCTTCAAAATATAAATTAATATCATAATTTATTCTGATATGCCGCAGCTTCATTATTTAGTTATAGACAGTTGAGAATATGTTATTATATTTAGGAGATATTGATGTTGATTTGAAATAATTTATATAACAAAACAATGTTTACCCGGGTCAACTATTCAAAATAGAATTTATTTATCTCTACTTTTCTATATTAGTGGTTCTGGACTTCCTTTTACTATTTTTCATCAAGTATATGAGAACCACAGCTCAATATACACGAATTGTGGGTGCACGAGGTACCAGGTGCATCAAACACGAGTGTATATATAAATATTTCGTTACATGGGTATCCCACACCAAATAGTGGGTTACACATCAAATACCGGGCATCCCATAAGAAAAGATTTTCTGAAATTCTACCCCTAATGGGATGAAAAGCAGAGGCAAAGTTTGTATGGGACAACGGAATTCCTTCGTCCAATCTGATTCAAATTTTGCATGCAATCGATGTAATATCAATTGTCACCGAAACGTGTCCGGGTATGCTTTAAAATATATATTAATATCATTATTTATTCTAATTTGCCTTAGCTTTCAGTATTAAGAAATAGAGGAAAGTTGTTAAGAATATGTTATTATACTTAGAAAATGTTGAAGTTAATTAGAAATATTTGGCAAGACGACGTTTGCCGGGCCAGCTAGTTTTAAATAAATTTCGATTTTTTCGATTTTATAAATACGTGTTTCGACTACAAAATACGAAATACGTATTTATAAAATACAAAATAATTTGATCTGGGAAATTGGAGAAAAAATCGAACCTTATTCGAAAAATCCTAGAGTTCTCATTAATAATTATAAAATCAATATATTTTACGAATAATATAATACATACACAGTATAAAGTACATATTCAAATGAGTGTATTAATTCATCAATTTTAATAATGTTAATAGTTTTACATTGTTCAAATATCGTTAGTCAAGCATTCACAGGGTATTTACCTCTCACAATAACTATTTCTGGATAAATAAACTCTATAATATATTTTATGAGTGTAATCATTTAAAATATAACGTTAAAGTAAATAATATTTTTTAGATATAAAGACCACTAATTTGATTGAATATTGTCACGGAAAAAAATGATATTGTTGTTATATTAAATGCATATTGAATCACAGATATTAATTTATTTTTATAATTAAATAAAATATTTTATTGTCTGTAATAAAAATCATGAAAATGTTGGTATTATTACGTCTGCATAGTTATTTGTTTGATGAGAGCCTTGATGTATAATTCTGTGATACGAATTTTAAATTAAAATTTTTATTGTCGTTTGATTATTTGTTAAAGGGTTAATCATTTAGCCACACACACAACTAATTATAATATTACAATAGGTGTTATAATTTTTAATATAAGTACTCAAATTAAAAATAGTGATTGATTTATCCGCTAATGCTACGATAAATATAGAAGTTAACCTCACACTAATTTTTCGATCCAATTTTTTTAATAAGGCTTAGGATTACCAACTGAGCTCAAAACGAAGAGATCTCGGAAACTTTACATTTTAGAGCAAAAGTCTCTGAGACCATTATTATAAAGAACAAAATTTCGCATCTTTAATTTACTGTAAACTTTTTTTCTTTGTAAAACTAACCTTTTACGATTTATGGCCTATTTATTGAACCCGTTTTTCTATTTCGAGTGATTAAATATTGGATTAATTATAACTTTGATAAAACTAACTTAAGTTACAACAATATCTCGCAAGATAAAAATACATTTAATTCAAAAACGGTGGTTTATTATTAATTTTTAAAATATAGTTTATCAAAAGTATTAATAAAAGTATGTGTATTATAATTATAATAAGCTGAAATTGTGGCAAATAATAAGTTTAAGAAAAAATATTATCCATACCAAAATTTTAATGTCTCAGCAATAATTTCAAGCATAACAAGCTTTAGACTAAATTAAATATATCGTCATATATTTTATAGGAGTATAAACACTGTCTGACTCAATTTCACCCAATATTGATTTTCAAGTACAGCATAATTGTATTATTCTAAAACTTTATTGGCAAAATAATTTTTTTTAAATCTATCTATAATTTTGTAATATATTAACGTTTTCATGTAGTTTCATTATTAAACTAGTAAAAATTTTTGATGAAAAAATAAATAAAATAAAAAACATACGAATATATACAAATAAAATCCTTTAATTCTAAATAACTTAAAACATGGGTCTATTATACTTCTAACAAAGTTTTGTTGTAAATAGGATTAATTTGACAGGGCTTCACCAAAATCATTTAAAAGGATCTTTTTTTTATTATATATTTTACATATATTGTACATACACTAATCACCTGTCATTAGTTCACTTTATCAGATTTAAAAATCAAAATTTAAACATGAATGATTTGTTTTCAAACTATTTTAAAGATAAATTCGAATGCTTGTAGTTTTTTTTTCATAATAGTTTTACTGCTTTACAAAAAAATTTACCACATTGAAATTTCTGGGTTATCTGTTGAAGATGATTTTGGAATCTAAACGAATACTATTCTCTTAAATGAATTTTCAGAAACAGGATCTTGTTATTTTAAATACTATCATTTTCCAATATAAAATAAGAACGAAAGACAAAAGTCCAGTAGTACGCGAATATCGCCTGAACTACAAGTATTTTAGGAATTTTTATTAAACATTTGTGGAGAGATAGTAATTCAACATGTTTCTTTATCGATTGAGCTATCGCTCTATTATCGCGTTTTTTGTTAGTATACCACTTTGCTCCCGCCGTTTTCCAACAATGGCGGAAATAAATTAAATATAATCCTACTTTGCTTTTTTGTTTCAAAATGAAAAAATCTGCGGCTGAAGCTCACCGGATTATCTTAGATACTTATAGGAAAACGGCTATTAGTGACAGAACGTGTGGGGAATGGATCCAACGTTTTAAGAGTGGTGATTTTACTGTCGAAGACCGTAATAGTGGTGGACAGCGTTTGGTGGGACCAGCTTGGCGTAATTTATCATAATGCTTGACCTCACGTTGCCAAAGTGGTGAAAAATATCTCAAAACGTTAAAATGGGAAGTTTTACCTCACCCGCCGTACTCTCCAGATGTTGCTCCGTCTGATTTTCACCCATTTCGCTCAATTGACCACGACCTTGCTGACCAGCACTACAGCTCTTACGAAAAGTGAATAATTGGATCGACTCATGGATCTTATAGAAAGATGAAGAATTTTTTTGCCCCGAGATTCGCCTGCTCTTAATAGTGGCAATTTTTAAATTTTGCATTTTGGGCGTACGGAGGATAAATACAGTAAATTTCATGAATGCGATAAAAATGTTCACCAAATTTCACTAAAATAGATCAATGTGATCGACAGCTACAAAATCTTCTAGCTAAACCATAGACCTCAAATTCCCACAATATCAAAATTTTGTCAGGCGTTCTTATTTATTTTCAACAACGACATTAGAAAAATTCAAGTAATAAGGCTCTCATATATAATTGTCATGCATTTTCTATCATTGTTTTTGCAACTCCAGCATCATTTTACATTTTTTGTGTTTTTTGTGTGTTTTTTTTTTTTTTTTTAAATAACCAATAAATTTTGATGTTACTCTTGAACCTGCCATATGTGTATAAGCTAATAATTTTCTTTGCTTTTATATGTTTCAAATTATCATATTGATGTGTTTTGGATTTATCAATAGTTTTTATTTTTATTTAAAAAAAAAGTGTGTAAATATGATTTTGGTATCACCGATTTGAATATGATCTACATATTTTTTTGATTTGAAATGCTGCAGTTAATGAATATGTTTCATTTGACGTTATTTGGAAACGTTTAAAGCTCAATCGAAGTTTTCGAATTACAAATCGACCCATGCTTTCCGTATAAGCCAAATAATTATTATAATAGCCAAATAAATGTAAGTAAGCCTAGATAATGTTTAACAAGGGAAAATCAAAATTAGAAATTTATTTCTTAATAGTGGCAATTTTTAAACTTGTAAACTGTAGAAAATGTTATGAAAACTGTGATTTTTATTTTTAACATACAGAAATTTTAATTAAAACCAATTGTTTATGTAAAAATTTTTAAACTAATACAAATTGATAATGACATTTAACTAATAAACAATCTTACTAACAAATTTACTTAAAAATTTTTTTGGATTAAACAAATCTTTTCCGTTACTTAAATAATCTTTGTCACGAATACAAGAATACATGGAAAAAAGAAATGTTAACTAATATTTTGGTAGTGTGTTTTTAATGAAAAAAGTTTTAATGTTTTCGTTATAAATTACATTTTCAAATGATATCTAACTAATTTCAATATTTATTTTATGACAATTAAAACTGTAACAACATTCATATTGTGTTTTTCCTCTGTTAAATAAGAAACTTGAGTTGTTAATTTTATTGAAAATATGCGTTTTCATTAACATTAAATTATCATGATTTGGTGAAATATACCTTTTTTACTTATCGCCTTTTTTACTTATTGGGAAATTTCCACTCTAACCTAAAATTTGGAAAATGAATAAAAATAATTTTTTTAATTACTGTTTTACATATATATAAACAACAGGTTTTTATAACCGTTTACACTTTATAAAAGCCACAGAACTCATATCAGTTGGAGTTTAGTTGTGTGGTGATGTAACCTATTGTTGAATACTTTTGTAGCATGCGAGTCACAGGCAGCGTTTTGTACAATAATGTGGTCATGTTAAAGTTTTATGGCGTTGTGAATCATTGAATGTGAGTGAGATGGTTTTTGACTTAATCACAGCCACTTTGTGTAGAGAATTAAAATGTTGTAAAACCACGTGGAGCATAAAACCGTTGAAGAGCAAAGGCAGGTAATGCATATGAAGCTGTTAACAAATATAGTTCCAAGTGATTAATGTATTTGAGTCGTACGTTATTATAAACATTTTGATGTCACTTTACTTTTGAACGATTAATAAAGTTTCTTATGTGATTTATAAATGTGCCGGTGATTACATTTACTGAATTAAATTCTAATTTCTATTAAACTTTATGTGTGTTTTATTTGCTTCTACGAAACCCTAATAAATTACTGCTTACAATATACCAAATTTTACAAAAATGTATGATCAAATATCAATATAAATATGTTTTTGATAAGCTCAAATGTGAGTTTTTTGTATCTAACTTTGTTATGAAACGTTTGGGACATGTGTTAATGGTATATTAAAAATATTGAATAAATTTCATAGTTTTTATCCATGCAGAATTTATAATTTAAAATTAATTAATTTGAAACTAATAGATCTTTTTTTTACAACTTTAGATATTTGTGAAGACGAGATACCGAGTGGGAGGAGAGGTTAAAACAAAGGGAGTTCTGAATCTGTCTTCAGTATCTTAATTATTTTGAATGTGTAAGATATCAGTGATAAATTTTGTGTATTGATCTGTTTTTATTTTTATAAATTTATTAATATATATGCAAGTAATAATTTTTTTTATTTTTCTATAATGGGTACATATTAAAATTTTAAGGTAAATGTGACAAATACACTCCTGACCGAATTCGTAGTGCAATTAATTTGTGATTTTGATACAACCTTGATGGAGGACCTGGGATCTAATTGTTGGGAGCCTAATGAAAAGAAATTTCGAACATCTATTCAGTATATTATCCAACTTACATGCACAGAATGTGATCGCTGCACTTAATTAACTTAATTTTTATGTGACTGACCATTTTTGAGGTATTCTGTCGAAAATTGGACAGAATACTTACCTCAGACATTTCTGCGATTTTCTGCAATTTTTCTGTTGAAATGTTGCATTCCAAATAGAATTTTTTTTCGATCGGCTCTCCGATTCTAAAAGTAGGTTCTAGAAGTCATTTCGAATCGAATAACACATTGGTTATAGTTGTCGGGAAATCCAAACTCAAAAATGTTATTAAATGGCGCTTATTCACTAGAGTTTTCTTATCACTGTGTTTAAAATAATCGAAAATATAATTTTTTGTTCAATTCCATCAAAAATGTATAGCAAATGGCAAACAAAAATAATTGGAAAATTACAAATTATGATATTAAGTTATGGAGGTAATTGTAAGAATAATTGAAGACGTTGCATTTTTAGTTTTTTTTTTAATGAAAATTATATAAATGAAATTTTTTTTTTAAATGATTAATGAATTGTGAGTAATTTATATATTAAAGCATATACCATTCGCATATTTACATATATATCATTTGATTGATAAAATGCTATTTTATTGCCATAAAAACGAAATAAAAAATTTGATGCACGGTGCCCATATATTAAATTTAAAACAACGTTATATAATATTAATTGGAATATATAAATTTAGAACAAAACCATTTATGTTATTTATTTAATTTTTAGAGTAAATAATATTTATAGTATATTCAAAATTTTATAAAATTTAAACATGTTAATTAATATAACCATTCAATAATACAAATATATACATAAATTTTTATTATTTTGGATAATTAAAAAAGTAATATATGATATTTATATTAAATAGTTCAAATAACAATTGTTAGTTATTTTATAGTATTTTTACGTTAGAATATTTTATTCATTATGAAATTTTAACATTTCATCAAAATAAATAAAAATACACTGCCAGTTGTTAGACCAGAGTAGAAGCCTTAAAAAATGATAAAAAGTTTTCACCAAATTTCGGAAAAAAAATAAAAAACCAAAAACTTGGTTATTTCAATTTTTCACATAAATTTTGAGGTTATTTAAAAAAAGTGTAAATACAAATCTTGTTGATCTTTTTTTTACCTACAACTTTGCCATTTAACTTTTTTCCATAGGACTTAGTTTTGCCGGAAATTCAGATAAACCGAATTTTACCCTTAAAAACTCACCCCCTCCTACTTCCCGAACTCAGATCGCCCGTAATTTATTTTTCCTTATATCATATTATTTTGCATTTCTAATTGGTTCCATCCAACTATAATTTTTTTTTGTTTTCAAAAATTATCTACCCTAGTATATGTACAGAACTTCCTTTTTGTACTCGTTCGAGATAGGTAATAGTTTCGGTCTTCTGTTGATCCCATATACGGTACCAAACCGATAAGAATTATGAGACCAGGATGACATTTATAGATTAAGGGAAAGTCTCGACCTCGTCCTGTGTAGTTTTAAAGAATAACTCAATTGTTTTATCATTGTAATTTTTGCACAGTGACTGCCAAACGACAGCCATTTATTTATAACAATTGTTCTTACAAAATTTTAGCATTTATACAACCATATACACTTGTAGCAATCAATATAACTGAAGTCTCGATAAGTAATAAAATTATACTTATTTGGCTAATTGAAAGAACAATAATTTCGCCGAATAAACCTATTTTCCGTAATTTTATCCTTTTATGCTTTTGTTATTTTTCCAACTTGAAAATTAACATAAAAACATTTTTTTCTAATTTTTAATCTAATTCGTAAAAGTTTTAAAAACAATCTTTGTGGAAAAATTTTAAAAATATTTTTTTAAAAATTTTGTATTGTAATAATTACTTATAGTAAAACTAGATAAAGTTTAAAAATTTATTTTAAATAGTTGTTAACCATTAGAACAAAAAAATCGCTCAGTGCTTTTTTCATCGAAAAATTTCTGCTCTTGAAGAATCTTTTTCAAATTTTAATTATATAGTACAGTTTCTGAATTATTCGCGAAAATTGTTTTTTTTTACATCATAAATAGTTTTTAACTAGCGCGTCATTGCCAAGTGACCCACCAATCTCTACTGATTTTTATATTTATAGACCCTTTTACATATGGAGGAGTTATGCGTATATTTATTAAAAAATATGGACAATAATTGTTAATAATAAAAATTGTGAATTGTCGTTATAGATGTGTGTAATTAAATTGGATCTTTTGAAAAACTGTACACTAAAAATAAAATATGAATATGATTTTTCAGAATTTGGTTTGTATAAATAAATATGTTTAATTATGATTATAAATAACTGTACCCCAAGTTAGGCCGTGTGGATTTTCAATTCAACTGAAAATTTATATACAGATGATTAAGGACCAAGTCTCAATAAGTACCTAAAATTAAAAATTCTTGATCGCAATCTATCCCGTTCACATACGATAGAAGTTAAACATAGGCTAATATAGAATTTCCGAATAATTGTTCGATTTATTTGTGTTGATATTGATACAAAATTAAAAATTATTGTTCACTTTATTCTCATATATATTCCATTTTTTATATTTATCCAATCTGCGAGCACGAAAAATGATACGAGAGGGTACTGAAATATGGTACTGAAATATGAAAAAAAATATTTTTTTTTTTTTTGATCTGATAAATATATCATAGATAAATAAAATATTTTTATTAAAATAATGAAATATTTATATAAAAAAATGCACATGAACAAACAATATACTAAGGTTGTTAATACATGATGTTATGATGCCATTTTGTAGACGCGCACACTCACATACCAACCCTCTAATAAACACAGAATTAAGTCTTCTATCTCAATCGCACGTCCGTTAAATTCTATACATACTTCTATATCATATTCTCGCACTTTATACCTTACAGAAGTGGTTGTCATCGTTTTTTATTTCATCGATTTTGAAATCACAATGATACTAAAGAACGTTTAGTTCAAAAATCTAAATCATTTAACCTCTACCATTTCTTTAGGTATATAAAGAACTGATTAAAATATGTAAATAATTCGTCCATGAATGATATTTTTATATTATGTAATAAACTATTTGATACACATTATTATTTAGAATATTAAATACAAAAATGCTTTTCTTTTTTTGAATCAAGTAATAAAAAAATTTATTTGGCGCCATAGTGTATATTATAATTGTATTACATGCGTTTTACATATGTACGTACATACATGGTGATAACGTGAAAAGGCATTACATATTGTTTGAAGTTATTGCTTGTTTTCTGCAAGTTTTTGAATAATTTATTATAATTTAATTTTGTAAAATGATATTAAAATGGTTGAAACTAAAAAAAAATATAATAATAATAATAATAATAATATTTGTGAATTATTTTTTCATTTTTACATAAATTTTTTATTTATTACAAAGGAAGGTTATTTTATTACCTTTTGCTTTAATAAATAAAATTATAAAAAGTTGAGTACATTTTGATGTAAACAATTTATGGTAGGTAGTATATTTTTTATTTTCCTTTATTTAACTATAGTTTGTAGTCTATTTTACTTTTTCGTTTTTACATTTTTTAACAACTCATCGTAAATAGCCTACTTACGGCCTCATTCTTTGGTTACTTTTATTAACAAATCATTGTGAGTTGCCTGTTTTACATAATTTTCAATTTATGATAGATAGCCTTACTTATTCTTTGATTCTTTAAAGTTTATGGTATGCAACAAATTTTAACAATCTAAAGTACGTTATTTAAGTATTCTATAGTAAGTAGACTATGTTATGTATCAATTCACAACAAGTAGCGCGATAAAAGTCTTAAATGGGTAACACAGGAGGAAGTTCATTTTTAAAAGCTTATCTGTACTCGTATCTGTAATCAAATTTTACAAGTAAAATTAGACACATTTTTTCTGGCCTTCGATTGAGCTTTTTATCTTTAATTTATTTGTATTGGATTTTTATATGAAAAAATTCAACAACAAAAAATTATTTTTAAGATTTAAGATTTTTGTACGATTCTGTTTAATAAGGGCTCGTATTTAAGGGCTCGTATAATAAGGGCTCGTTTACTTTTTTCAGAAATTTTTTAATATAATAAAAATTAGAATAAAACAACAATTTCTAAAAACTTCAATTTTATTATATTCATCAGCGTTGAGGATAATAATTTTTATTGAATAATAGATCATGAAAATAATGTCGTATGAAAAATGATATTTTTCACTCGTACAAATTCTAAAGCAAAAAGAATGTTATCAACAAACAAATAATATTTTAATATTAGCCACTCTTTGACCAATAAAAAAAATATTATATTCGAAGTTTTTTAACAGATAAAATTTGTTCGAAATTCAAAGATAGTATTCAAATTTTGTGCATGCTTATAAGACCGTCCACTAGAAATAGTATTTTAAAATTTTTTTGGATTTTCTAGATAACCCTTGGCTGTGTCCTTTTTTCATTTTTTGAATTAAGTGAATGTTTCTGTGCCTAAAAGGATGCACTTCGATATGAAAACAATTTATAATAACACAAAGCATTAAAATAGTTTTAGAATTTCTTTGAATTTTAATGTAGGCAAGAGTTAAAGGATAAACATTCAATACTCAATAACGAGGAGTTATCCAAAAAAAATTGTTTATTCTGAACAAAATTGGCAAAACGTTTAAACTAAAAATTTATTTTCTTGGTAAAAGAGTTTGAATCAAAAGTTGTATGTGATCTTAAATCTATAAACTGTTTAGTATTTATTAAAATGTAATTAATCGATTGTAAATATTTGATTATCAAATTTCAAATTTTCATAAATATCCTTTTTACAAAATGTACTCTTTTTAAAAACTTCATCTTTTACGTATAGTAATTCCCCGTTCCCTTCACATACCATAATAATTATATTTTTAAAACTTAAGACCAATTAATACACATAATCTGTGATCAAAGAATTTCAGTGTGGCAAAAGTAAGCAACCTTATGAAAGACGATGGATATAACTACCCACATATCAGTGTATCTTAAAATGTAACTCATGAAATATCGGCGTTCAAATAATTTTCAATCGATTATCCTTTTTAATATACCTTTTTTACATATATTATATACAAGGAAATGTACACAAGAATATTCAAACACAACCCTTAGAAAAATTGCAAAAACTTCTCAGGAATTAAAAAAATAATATCTATAAATAGTCCCTTCAAATTCCATACTATATCTGTACGACGATAAAATTAAAGTGGGTCTGGTTTTAGTTTTGAAATTGAAGTTGGTGTTGTTGTATAGCGGAAAACTTGTCCAAGTACCTGAAAATTGGTCTTTTCATGTAGTCAAAAGTCTTTTCAAGTAGTCAAAAATTAAACGCCTATTTTTTCACATATAGGACATAATGATTTTCAGAAACTATTATTGAATTATGTTCCTATTACAAAAACAAAAAAGGTCTATTTTAAGCTTGTGTGCCAAATAGCAAATTATACAAGTTCAAGCAGTCAAAAATTAAACGCCTATTTTTCACATACAGGACATAATGGTTTTCAAAAATTATTATTGAATTATGTTCCTATTACAAAAACAAAAAAAGGTCTATTTTAAGCTTGTGTTCCAAATCGAAAATTATACAAGTTCCGTGTACGACAACGGCTTACTAATTACACTTTCCATAGAGGTAAAGTTGTCATTCTAACCATGATAACTAGCCTACAAATTCTTAAACCGTTGTGTATCGTTCCCATAACACACTTACGTACTATTCAAAAAATACTTAACCTAAAAATTTTTTTTAAAGCTCAACATTCGTTTTTATTTACCGTGTTTATACCCAGATGGTGACCTAACATTTCTTGCTTGAAATATATTTTTATTTAATTATTATTTTAATCGTTTAATCACAGCATCACTGTACAATACAAAATTGAGTACTAAATATGTTAATATTTATAAATAAATAAATAATGAAAACAAAGCATTCATTTTTTAATATTTATTAAAAATTCTAATAAATTATAATTATTTCATAGTTTTAAATTTTCACTTCTATTGGTACTCCCTACTACTGTAAACTTTTTTTCTTTCTTTAATTTAAGAAAAAAGGGTAATTGAATAAACAAGCATTGTTTGGAAAAAAAAACTTAAATTTAACTCACAATATTTTAATAAGAAAGTTTTATTTTTGAATAAATAAGGATGATAAATAATTACTATTTAGTATTCAGTTGTTTAGTAACACGTTATAAGAAATAAACTTTTTTTGTATAGCAATGACTATATATTTGAGAAAAAGAAATGTTACAAAAATGGTGTAATTTACATTTTGGTGCAAAACACAATTTATAACATTTTGTTTTAAAATTGTCATTTTATTCGAAAAGTATTGTTATCCAATTATTATTATAGTCCAATTTATACGAAAAATCACACACAAAACTATTTAATACCACAAATAAATGAGGTATTTATAAATTTTCCAACGCGTAAAAAATATTAAATTTCAATATCTAAGAACTCAAAAAACATTTATCAAAAAATTTATTATTCTTATGATTGGGGTATTATTATTTCTTATAACCAATTGGTATTAATTATCTCGGATTATACAATTGTATTTTTGTTCAAGTAGAATCAAATTTTTAACTCAAAATTGTTTGAGATTCACTTAATGCTACCGAAAATTATACAACATTTTATTTTCTCTTTAAAGTTTTTGTTCTAGTATATTTTGGCTTGTATTATTTAATGTAGTACGTATGCATGTATGTATAATAATAATAATATATCCTCAAAAAAACAGCTGTCTACAATAATATACAAAAGTGTAACTTGATACTTTAAAGAGGTTCATCATTCTCTTCTCTATTCTATATCAAAACGCCATCCATGTAGGTAAGTAAACTATACCGTATATACTACTATATATCTATCTTATTCTAATTTATGTATCATGTGTAAAATATATCTTTATTTAATATGCCTGTATGATTTTTTTTGAAAGCAGCAAAAACAAATATACCATTTAATATAGACTATGTGTACACTGTATGTGCGTAGCATATAGGCTGATTCTAAAATATTTGTAGAATACATTTTTAAAACAAAATGTCTTAATGGTACTGCTGGTTTTAAAACATTATATGTGTTCATTGGAAGGTAATCAAAGTTTCCAGTGAAGAACAATGAATAAATTCAAAGAAATTGTGCTAGTTTAATTTGTCGAGAATTTTTGTTCAGCTCACTTAAATCTTTCCGACTTTGACCTTAACTGGATCAGTTTTAAGTAATGCCCGATCAGACGTTGGAGAGACCATTTAAGCTAGGCCGGAAAGTTTAATCAATTCGCTTACAACATTCAAATCGTTAGTCGTTGTCCAGATAAACGAAAATTTATATAATTGATTGTCTTTGAAGATTAAAGCATAAAGCTTAATCTTGAAGCATTTTGTTATGGCAACTAGGTCAGCGAGCGTTTATCTTCCAGTAACTAACCTAAGTATGTTTGAACATAAATAATTATAATGCGTAATACTTCTTTACCGATGTATCTGATGAATTAAGATAAAACTTTTTTTCGAAAAATAATGAACTTTAAGATATAGTATTATTGTCATCAATCAATTAAAATTTCAAAAAAACATCTAAAATTAATATTTTTAATCAAGTATTATTTCCGTTATAAATGAAATGCAAGGATTCTGTATAAATTTGTAAAAGTTGTTGAGAAAACTTTCACATTTATTATTTCGTGATCTTCAATCATTTAAAGTATTTGGAATAAAACTTTTAACAAATTATTCTGTGTAATGTGTGGAAATTTCTAAGTCACTTTCTTAGGATATCAGCGTCTGAAATTCTAAAATGGTGCGGATTGCTATAAAAATAAGTATTATTAATTTTTCTATACAATGTCTATTCGTATTTTGCATGATTCTTAACTATGACAAATTATTGAACAACATTACTGATGGAATATTTACAAATAATAGCCATCAAATCTATAATATTTATCAGTGTGTAAATAGGAGATATGATTTTCATTCTCCAAGTAACATCGATATAACAATTAAATTGTCAAATAATTTTGTAATCTCATTTATGTTGGCTTAAAATAATCTTATTTTACTCAGAAACAACTAAATACTATAATATATATATATATATATATATATATATATATATATATATATATATATATATATATATATATATATATATATATATATATATATATATATATATAAATGTATATATAAAACAAACAAAAAATTAAAAAAAAAATCTTAAAATGCACAACTAAATATATAACAAGGCAAAACAGTTTTTTTTCTTCATTTAAAAATTGTTCATTCAAAATTTGTTTTTAAACTACATCCATGCTATAATAATAATAATAATAATAATTTTATATCAGCAGTATAAAATCAGCAAAAACAGTTCCATATAATTCATCGTATATAATAGATCATTTAAATTATATGTATAATGCTGACACAGTTAAAAACTATGTAAGTAATGTCAAAAAGTGAACTTAAGTAAAATATGTAAGGATCCTACATATCATTATTACAGTATTTATTATATTTTAAACTCTTTTTATTTCAACACGTCTTTTTATAATTTTCAAATTCGAATTTATGTTGAAAGGCCGAGTTACTTAAGCCATGCACCAAAGCTGATAGCACACAGACATCAATAGCTTTTCTGTGAACATAATAGAAATATTACTTTTGTATATGATTTTCTGGGAACAATTGTTTTTTTTTTCTAGTATTGGCTATTCTAAGATTTAAATTTAACGATTTTTCTGTGAAAATAGTTGTTTGTCCCAGATATGCATAAAGGTGGGCATACTTAAGAAGAATTTCTGTTAAAAATACGGGAGCTTTGCCTCCGTGTGTATGACATAATCTATGTTTTATTTATATTCCAAGACCAACATTTCTACTTTTATTACTAAGGACATATAACATATTTTGAAAGTCTCTTTAATTATATTAAAAGTAATAAAGTCTTATTAACAGATAATTAAAGAGCTTTCAAAATATGCTAATGTTATATTTAAATCTCAGAATAGTCAATACTAGAAAAAAAAACAATTGTTCCCAAAAAATCATATGCAAAAGTAATTCCTATTATGTTCAAAGAAAAGCTATTGATGCCTGTGTGCTATCTGTTTTAGTGCATGGCTTTCACTATTAGCTCCAAATAGCTATAAAAACTTAGAACTTGCCAAAAAAAGTTTTGGCCGCAGTATGTGCATCTCATTCAGAAGAGTCAAAGGATACTCGCCTCTGACAAAAAATAAATGTAAAATTAAAATTACAGCCTTCATAAAGAAATTAAAATAACAGTAGACAAGGCATTTGTTGAGGCTCAGAGATCAGTTTGAAAGCACATAATAAACTACATGTTACTTTAGGTGCATTTTTTAAACTTAAAGCTTACGTTTTTCTTCGTTTTCTTTCATTTTTTTTCGGGAAAAAACATTTACAAGTAATATCGATATCCTTACTCACATCTTTGTGAATATTTAGACGTGCCAGTCCAAATAATCTTTTCTGTGCCATTGCCCACCGTGGTAGTTACGTCGGTCGAGAGAATCACCAGTTTTTGTAAAATATTCTCTTCCCCGTTTCGTTATCCAGAGTCTTTATTCATTTATGAACGTTGATTCCTTATCTTTAATAAATGCACAGTCTGAATAACGACCAAGTCTCTAACGGGGACATTTAATTTATGTAAAAAAATTCCCAACTGAAAAAAGCTAAGTTCATTAACAAAATTGTAGTCCGTGCTGTTATCAACAATTTTTTGTTATCAATAAATTATTTTTCATCAGGAAATAAAATTAAAATATTTATTTTTAAATGACAGGATTTATTTTTAGCTTAAAAAAATATTAATTGAATAAGACATTAGTCTATCGCTGTCAATTAGTGGGGTGGGTATGTCCGCCGTGTCCACCTTATCCACGCTCGGTAGATACTCACTTGGCTATTTTTCTTCAAACACTGTACGTGATAAAATTGTTAAAAATGGGAGGTATAAATAAATTCTAGTTATATCCTTTTAAAGACTGTAAAGAACGTGAAGGAGACGGAACTCCACCCTTTCAGATTCTACTTTATTCTCTAATTTGTTTCAATCATTCTTCAATTATATGAAGCTTACTCTAGGAATCTTAATAGAAATGACAACACTTCTTCTTTAACATTAGTTTCGACAGAAGTAATTTTGATCATTACGGCGTAGAAAATATTTTAAATACTATTGGTTGGATTTTATTACGCAAACCTCAATATATAGAATGTGAACTATAAACACATATGTTTTAAATATAATTTATGCCCTAAACAATTTATATAATAATAATAATAATAAAAACCATAAATAGAGGAGTGAAGAAAAAAGGCCCTCTTTTCGAATAGTTGTTTGTCAATGATGATGTGATGAGCAGAGCCTCTATATATTACATTCAACAAAAAAAACCCTCTCTTCATTTGCTTATTTACCTTGTTGACGCTTCTATTATTTGCACATAACGACCAGTGGCGGCATTATTGTTTGTATATATCTTCTATTCACTGAGTTACAATATAAAAGGGTCGTTATGTCCTTTTTGTTGTCAGTACTAGGTATCTCAAAAGAAACTTTTAACCAAAATATATTTTAAATTGGTTAAATCACTGCATTCATTTTATTGGCATAAAAATAAGAGATATCGAGCATATTTTTCTTATAATAATTAAGAAATGATAAAATTTGATATTTCTTTTTAAAAACTTGAAAAAATTGATGCGATACAGTAATGCATATGCAACAAAGTGTTTCTATGTCTCTACAAACCTGATCGAGACCTAATTCTTCTACTTAGCATACAAAAATGCAAGAATGTCTAAGCGTGAGAAAAATTTTCGTTTGTGGAAAATGATATCTTATTTGACAACAACAGTTTCTAGAATCTATTTTCAACCCGACATATTATTTTATTTTGTTAATATTTTATTTCGTTATTAGTAAAAAAATTTGAAACTTTCATAGAATTTTATATTCTTTGCTTCACATTTTTTATGACAATGTTTGCGATGCTTCTATTTATTGGAATAAAATGAGCATTTCATGCATTGTAAGGTTAGAAAACAATACGTACTTCTCAGTGGATTAAGATGTCGACAAGGACAATAAGCGGTTTCATTATAGATAGTCTAACAACTGTTTCCTCTAGGAAAATATGGATATGAAAACATGGATAATCACTTTCACGGAGCTGGTATAATTTAGTTTTAAAAGAATACGAGATAAAATCAGTGTATTCGACAACCAAAATAATTTTGTCAATAAAAAATGGTTTTTGCATTTCTTTTTGTTCATTTTAATTTTTTAGGCGCAATTCCACATGCTTCGTGAAAGAGAACGTGATATTTGCAAAATTTTCGTGACGTAAAAGCTATAACAGTTATCACAATTAAGCAACGTACAAATTTTAGAATGGTATAAATATAATGATATGTTTATGAGCATGGGACAAATACACGGATACATTTTTGAGTACATGTGAAGAATGACTTTTGAGATACCTGGTATAAAAATATTCAATTAATAATGGAAAATAAACGATAATGATAGGGATATATGTTATACATTTTAGATATGATTTGTATTCATTTTATTAAAGACTATGTTCTTTTAAAAAGAAATTTTTGATTTGTAAATCTTGATTAGATTAAAATGTAAATTTAATTTTAAACGGAAAAAGAGCATGTAGATTTATTGTTATATTCAATATAATTAAATTGTAATATTTTAGATTTCATCCCGTGATAGTGACGATTTATTTCCGGTTATTTTATTTATTTAGATCAAAGCAATATATACAAACGATTTTTATCCTTTTTAAATATACCTACTTCTTCCCATAATTGACTGTACCTGAACTTTCGAAATATACTGTGCATGACTTTAGTGAATATGCCTACTAAACGCAGGTCCAATTACTGAATTATTCAGTAAATTAATATTTTCAGTAATAATCAAATATATTTTCTAAAACTTGGGATATGATAGATGTAATTTAAATATTAGACAGAAATCAACAATTTCGAATTTTAAATTTTAGTAAACAGTTAAATACTAACGTAGAGAGTGGGATTACGAATATAAAGACGATGTATGCCCACATGCATCGTGCATTTAGTAATGAAAATTAAATAACACAGCCCATAAATGTATCTGGTTATTGTAATTCTGTCGTTAAATTCATAGTTTCATCAATGAATATTGAGTTTGTTCATCAAGATGAACAAACGAAGAGACGTTATTTCGAATTAATTAACTGATAATTTGAAATTAAACTAATTTAAAATTAACTTGTGAATGTCATGTTGATCAACAAAATTATCGGCTAAGCGATACTTCCGCTGGCTAATTTTTGATCACCATAGGTAAAAGAAACGAAAAAAGTTTTGCATAAATTGGTTGAATAATTAACCTACAATTTAATATTCCTCTTTCTCTACCCTCTGAGCTAAAATGTATTTTTTACAATCGCGTTTAACTTTTAAGTTTTTTTCTCTAGCAATTGCCTTACAGAGATAACCTAAACGTGGTTGGCTTTAAAAGTATGTTACGAATGTTCCCAAATACAGTACAACTGAAGGTAAATTATAGATGTACTCTGTACGTTAATTAGTTTCATAGTTAATGCAACGCATATCCCACTTTCGAAAACATTGTGCAGATTTCTGTCCAGAGGATACATTGTTTTCATTTTCTACTATCTTGCAAATCACCGGCCAATGTTTGCAGTATTTGTAGAATCACTAAAATGTACCTGCGAGTAAATGTAACACCTTTAAACGATGGATTTCTTAGACTGGTTACGGATTCGATTCCAAACAGTGTATTATAATTAAGGTTAAGGATAAGAACGTAGTATCAGGTTCCACTCTCATCAAAAATTGAATTGAATTATCGAATGTAGCTATGTTATATGCGTGTATGTCTGAAAAACGGAGATTAGTTAATTATTATAATTATTATAATAATTATTTAATTATTATAATTATTTTAAAAGCATTAGCATTTTTAAAGCGAAAATTTTGATTCACGTAATAAGTCATAATTATTTTGGTCAATAGACTAAGCGGCTCTCATCTAGAATTTGAATTTGATTAAAGAACTATTTTTCAGTTTTTTATATTATATATTTTATAAATGTATTTTTTTTTCTACAAAATCTATTGATTTTTATCTTCGATATTGAATTTTTTATGATGCTTGTTACGAGGGTGTATTTTTAATTGTATTTTAGTATTTTATTAAAAAAATGGATATCTTATATTTGATGTTCATTTTTTAAAATTCAAATTAAGGGAAGCGGAAAGAATTTTTAACAAATGGTGGGGAACGAATATTTTGTTCATTGTACGTACAATACATAGAACAAATGTAGAATTGTGTTGCACGAATTTAAAGCAAATAAATTTTTTTATTTTTGTTCATTAATTTCAGCTTTCAAAATCATCCGTACTTTTTATATATTAGTACTTACTGAAATATTTTTATGTCATAGTAATAACGCCATGCCTATATGATGTTTGATTTTTGAGTGAGATTATCAGACATTAACAATTTTTGTTGCATTAACACATTATAACAGCTACACAAAAACAAATCATATTTGTAACCCAATAAAAAAACGTCCATTATGTATATTTTTTAAATGAAAACATTTTCTCCTATAGGTACTTCTTTTCTCAAGCTCTTTGCAACAATTAGAATCAAAATTTCTATTAGCTATTGAATTTACGGACAAACCACATGTTTATGGCAGACGATTTTTTAGAGATCAATGCACATATTATATTTTACATAATTATATTTTGCCAGAAAAGAAAACTAATCTGTATTTATTGTCCAAAATAGAATTAAGTTTAATTAAATTTTTTTACCGTCATAATACTTTTGTTACATTTATTGCAAAATAATTCATTTTAACATATTCTTATAAATATTTTGAAGTATTTTTGCGGTCGGACTTTTATTTAATATTTTTTTAAAACAAAATAAAAAAAGAACAATCTACCAGTACCTACCTATATGTTTTTAAAATTCTAACTTGGTGGTCGATTATGAAAGGTCGATTACAATCGATCGATCGACAAAAGAGGCCTTGTTAAAAAGTCCTAAATAATATATCTATACAGAGTAGAGAGTGTATGCGGGCTGTATGGTTCATTCGTCCAAATGTCTACACTTGTTCACCAGAATGAGCACATATAAAAGTCTATTATGTAGGTACTGTTGTTTCATGTTTGATGAGTATGCCTATTGACATATTGATTAGAAGAACCTTTAAATCATTGAAGTGAATATTTTTGTATCGTCAAACCGTCTGGCAATTAATTATTTATTTTTTCTGGAAACTATCCATTGCTGAAGAATAATTTAAAATAATTTTTTCTAACCAATTATTTTGTGAATTTTTTAAAAAGTGCTCAAAGAATAACCAAAAAAATTCGACACACAGCAGCAAATATTAAATGATTCTAAAATGTTTTTATGTAAGCCTCTCCATATTTATAAATTTTCGATTATTTATTTCATCGGTATAATTGTCAGGTGTTTAATTTGAGTAAAGTTCTTCACATTATTTATGAAGCTTAATCGGTAAATTATAAATTTTTGTTTTTTTTTGCTTAATACAACTATGTACATTTCGTTAATAATATTTAAGAAAAATGGTGATTTTCGAACATAATATTTACACATTTGAAGGACTTTTTGGAATATGGAAGAAAATTTGTTTAAAAATGCCAAAATAAGATTTTCATATTTTATAATTGAAATTTCATTTAAATATTGAGTACACATGGACAAGTAATTAATTGAGGAACAAGTGATTAATGATGGCTCCAATACTTTGTGCCTTCGTTCATTGGGACTTTAACGGTCTTTAGGTGATAAGAGTAAACATTAGCGTTAAAACTGAATGCTGTATATTGAGACATTTTCTTGAGTAGGTAATGGATGTTTTTTAGGTCTAAAAGTGTAATCAAATAACGTGAATTAGTTATGTCTATTTAATAGCTAATAAATATGTCATTCTAGATTTCCAAAATATTTTGTTTAGCAATGATTGTCTTCAAAATGAGGGTATATGTATGTTAATAATTTTCAAATGAATTTTCATGAAAACAATTATTATTTATGTCCTCGTGGAAACCAAACTATGATTATAAAAAGATTTTCGATTTAAAAACTTGCATTGAAAAGAATGATAAATAAGTATTTATTTAAGAAGATTACAAAAGAATATAGGAGTTATATGCTAATTAGAAATAATAAAAGTTTGTAAGTCATTCTTAATTTTGGCCATCAAAGTGTGCCAGAACACTAAAAATCTGAAATAAAATTATGTAAAAAATAATACAGCTACTGCAGAAAAGAAAATTATGTATAAATTTTGCTACAAAAAGACCAAGAAAATATAGATTAAATTTAACTGAAAATTTAAAGCATAAAATAAATAAATAAATACCCGCATTAAGTTAATTAGCAGGTAGGGTCCCTTAATTTTCTTTCGGTTTTGTAATTAGACCCCGCCTACTATTCAACCTTATGTGGCTAAGGCTCTAAATTTTCATTGTGTTTAAATTTTGTTTTTTTGCTAACGGTATTTAGATTTTTAAATTATTTATTTAATATAAACAACCAGCGGCTTAAAAAACTATGCCAATACCATATTAAGCATTTCTTTTGAAACTTCAATCAAGGAACCGATATTTATAAACAAACACAAATAAACATAAGTTAATCCTTTAAAATTGATACAGGTTGTTTAATATAAAAAACTATCAAATAAACAATTTTTTGTGACAGACATACAAAATGTAAGATAAAACCAGTAGTTGTTATATTTTCATTCAAAACTTTGACTTAAGCTAATGTTTAGCTATATATGTATAAGTAAGCTATAATTGTTGGTTATTTATTGTTAAATATCCCACTATTTGTAAATAGCGGTAGTCAACTAAATTTAATACAATTTAAATAAAGATATATGATATGCAATTTGAACCGGGCACTCTTCACTCATACAAAAAAGATGAATATTACACATAAAGTTTGAATAAAATATATGGTGTGAATTTGTGTAATGTGAGACATTTATGGTTTATACTAAAATAACAACTAATATTATAATAATGTGTATGTTTTATGATTGACTAAGGGTGTAGTTTAAAGTATACATACTGTAATTAATATGTTCTTTTTATTACAGAAAAATGTATGTATCTGTGTATCCTCTTAATTCATATTATTATAATTTATATACAAATTTGCAGATAGTTATACATTTTTCACAGATATGAATATAATTCCTTTATAGTTTAGTACTTGTAATATTTTTTTCATAAACTAAAACAACTCCGACAATGTAAAAATTATTAATAAGCCATGTAATTTTTTTAAGAATCTTCTCCAATTAAATAAAAATGTTTTGCAGTATTTAATTATAATTAGTAACGTGCTATACGCAGTTTAAAGGATGAAAAAAGACGAGTTTGACGAGGATGAAAAAATATAAAGAGTTTTTCTTAATTTTTTGTGTGAAAAAGTGTTTTTTTTACAAAAGTTAAAAGTATTGTTTACTAACTATTATTTACTGACAACATTTAAGTTTATAATGGCACTCAGCTTTTGAAAAAATATTGGTCTGGTGTGCTCTTGTAGACGATATTTTGTTTTAAGGTCTTCCAAAAAGAGGTGTTCGGCGGTGGCCATGATTTCACTTCGGTATAGTTCATCGGAAGTCAAAAAAATCAAAATGATTCTTTTATTGGATAATTAATACTAAGTAATGCTTGAAGGGATAATCGAAATTTTGATTTTTACATAATGGCGTTTAAAGAAAATTTTCCACCAAAATTGATACATAAAATAAAGACAAAACGAAATAATTATCCCTAATCTTATTTCTTCGATCAATACCTGAGGAGTATACTTGAGAATGTTATGTTAAAATTTCAATCCGATCGGTTGATCCGTGTTGTAAAATTGTGGTCACCGATTTGAAAAATGTATTTTTGAGACAAACGCGATTAAACTGACTATACTCCGTTTACTTTCAGTGCGAAATGTTTTTACATATATTACATGGACTGAAAAGTCCCGGGCCTAACACATAGATGGTGCTAGTTTTATTGCAGTCACCTTTTTTTCAATTAATACTAATCTTCAAAAGACAGCTGTTAAAATTTCATGATATTCTATTCATTAGTTTGTGAGTTATTGTGCTAAGAGTGACGCTACTTTTGTTATTTTCAAAACAATGGATCAAAAACAATTTCGTGTTTTAATTTTACACTGCTTCTTAATGGGAAAAAATACCGTTCAAGCGAAGCAATGGCTTGAAAAGTGTTATGGGGACTCCGCTCCATCAGAAACAACAATAAAACGTTGGATTGCTGACTTCAAACGTGGTCGTAGAGACACCGATGATGCAGAACGCAGTGGACTGGAATGATTGCGTTGCTCTTGATGGAGATTACGTTGATGAATAAAGCTAATTTTGAACCAAAAAAACTGTATTTTCTTTGTTAGGCCCGGGACTTTTCAGTCCATGTGTTACACTTGTATAACGAAATTTTCAGGGAATATTATCAGTTAACATAAATTCCGGAAATGCAAGAAAAAAAAACCGATTTTTTTTTTGAAAATTCCAACTGCGTATAACCTCTTAAAGAGTAACAAATTTATTTGGATAAGTTTTAAGGCGGGTTACAGGTCTTAGCGTTTGACTATTTGGACCGGAGGGCTATGATTATAATTAAATCCTGCTATCGGCAGTTTGGGAGTCGTAATTAACGGGTCGGTTAATTGTTTATACTGTCGACAAGTAGATAAAAAGGAAATAACCGATTATGCTTGTGAAGGTTTTTCCCTTCCCAACTTCAGAACTGTGACTGCACGGTTTCTTTTAAAAAGGCGGCTGTAGACGTTCTACGTATTAAATCCAAGTCCTTGCTCAATATCCTCCACCCACGCCATGAATTTAGCTGTATACACATACAGCTAATAATAATAATAATAATAAAGTGTACATGTAGTTTAATTAATAACGACTAAAAATAATGTTGTAAGGAGACTCTGTTATGGAAGTATATGAATGATAAAGACCGGTTAAAACCTATTATAATTATTCTTGAAAATGGAAATTTTCGAAATCGTTACACAGCCAAATACAATATACGCCTTCCACAATTTTCTATTTTTATGATTCAGTATAATGATTTAATTTATTATTATCTTATAACTAGAAATGCAGGTAAGCCATTCATAAGTTAAGAGAGTCTGTCGAAAAGTCTTTTGTACCATTTATAGAAATTATATGAATATAGTAAGCTCAGTGACTTGAATAGAAAAGTAGATACTAAGCTCAATGCATATTCCAGACCTCAAAAATTACTAAAAATTGTAATTGAAAAAAGCCTTTCAGTTGAGTCTCATTTATTAATCAAAGATCATTCGAATCCTACAAGACACAAGAAAAGTATGTATTTGAAAATCTAATTACTTTCGTTCTTTTTTTAATTTCTCATTAGCTGCTAATGTCACAATTTTATCTCACAGTTCGCGCCGTAATGAACATAGTCATAATTATAAACGATATAGTACAGTCTTGATTTCTATGCACTCATCTTATTTAGTGACACTGCTAATATAAACTCATAGTTCCAGAATAAGTTAACAATAAGTGCTCACCACCGTTGGTTTTCGAAGTCTATTTCGGAGTTTTTATGTAGCTGTTTTTATAACTTTAATTCGAACTCTAATACCTCCAACCAGAAACAATTCAACAATGTATATTGTTTTTATTTAACAATTTTCAATGTTTTGTGAGATAAAAATTACAGAACTATTTGTGAAAATAACAGGAAATCTTAATTCATAAGGATTCTAAAAATATACTCAGAAATATTGGAACTCGATGTGTGAAAAAGTGAGAAGTCCAAGAGAACTCCACCAATTTCAAAGAGGATTTTCGAAATCCTAATGACCGGAACAGTTTGGAAAATTTCAGGAACTCTTAATTTTCTTCAAAAGAATCCAGAACTCTGATCAGAACTATTAGCACTTTATATGGTGGTGCTGATAGTTACGATCAGACTCAGCCCTAAGCTTCACACACTAAACTTCAGACACCCTAAGTACCAACAGACTTAAATTTCAATAAAAGCAGATATTATTTGTAAAACATTTTGTATAACAATAACACACTTTTCGTGTTAAAAATTATACATAAAAAACTGTTAAATTAACCCACAATTAACACACGTAATCTAGATTAATTTTTAACACAAACCATTTGTAAATTGAAAGTATATATTAAAATATATTTATCGATACAGTAAAAAAAATTTTGAACCTTAAAATTCCAAAATATTAAAGCATAGTGAAAATCGAAATCCCTGAAAAAGTAAAATTTATTAAAATTTTGGTCAGATTTATTATAAAATACTATATTAATATAATATTTAAAGATAATATATAGCAGATCAGTACAAATATTAGAAATATTTATTTTATAGATCAAGTTTCAAAAACAATCCTAGATAATTTCAATAGTATCAATTTGTCAATAAATTTGATATATTCTCCGTTTAAACCATAATCAAGATATATGTTTAAAGCCACTATAGCAAATTAAAAGTTTTTATAAACAACATAAAATTTATAAGAGTATATTAGTGTAAGGTAATTGTAAAGCAAGAAAATAATTGGCCGCACAAACAAAATTTTGAAATACCAAGGTGTTCTTATACTCAACTACAGTAGTCCATTTCCATGTGTTAGTGCCACCGTCTGTCCGTTTGTCCGTGCATCTGTTACCTAGATGTAAAAACAAAAACAGATATTAAGCTGAAATGATTTAGTGGTGTCCTTTTATTATTATTTATGTATTTATAACTGTTTGAACTGAATAATTAGAATTTTTTCTGAATGATAATCATTAAAAACAATTCAAACATTGACAGTAAAACATATGTCGAGTATCTAAACAATTAAGTCTGTTAGGTGCTATCTTCACTTGTTTTTTATAAATTCATGATTTTGAAAAGTTTCTCTGATTTAAAACTTATTTGTGCAACAAAAAATTATAAGCATCACTTTAAGGGTCAGTTAAAACAAAATGTTTTCAAAAAAATAAAAAATATTAACTCTTCATGATAAATGATAGCCACATGCTTGTTATTTATCAAATACAAATAATGGTTAATAATTACAACAACAACAAAAATAAGCGTTACAAATAAAATTTTTACAGTCCTTTTCTTATTCTATAATAATAATTGTAGTATGTCAAATGTACTTATACAAAAGCCTCTTGTGTATAATAGGTACCGATTCTTCTTCATATATGACAAAAAACACATGATAAGTAGATTATAATATCTCTACAATTCAATGGAGGAAGATAGAAAAGAAATGAATTTCACATTCTTTAAAAAAAAAAAAAGATCCATAACAATTTATGTCAAGTAGGTACAACAGATTTGTACTGGAACTATTCAACCATTCATGGATATACGTACAATAGGATTCTTTTCACAAAATTATTGACATCTGTATTAAATATTTATTATAAAGTAAATAATTGTCTTCGTTTTTGTACATTTTAGTATAAAAATGAGCAATAGTTTGTAGAAAATTTGTGATCTATTGTTACGTAATTATAAGGTACTTGTATGAGTTGTTGGGTTACGTTTTGAAGTGTCTTTTCATTGTAAATTGTTTCCATTTAATTGTAATCGTATTTCCGTGTTGATCTATTGTACTAGTAAGTTGACGATTTTACGGTCAAACAGGAAAGATGCTTACGAATAAAACCCATCTCTAAATTCATGGTAGTGTTCCAGACCAAGCTACGGCCAACTCTTTTAAATTTTGGCCCGCTTTAAGATATCGTCATGGAATGTGAAACACATACTAACCCAGTATGTGTTAGCATTGTCTGAAAGTTTCAAAATGCTACGTTCAACTATAAACAAGATTCAGCTGTTCATAAAATGTATTTTTTAAGGGTTATATACTCACTGATGTATTCCAAAGCACTTCCCATGTAGATAGAACGTTGAAATCAGTAAAATTATAGATGGACCTCCTCAAGGGGGGGGGGTGAAATAATAAATAAGACAGAGTAATCATAAACACACTTCCAGTGTAGGAAGAACGTTGAAATATGGAAGAATTATAGGTTATTAATTTTAAGTAAGGGGAGCATCGAGAAAATATGAAAACTTACAACTCCATCCCCGATGGTCTAGGATAAAAACAGGAATATATAAAAATACCTCCTGTGTAGTTCGAATGTTCGAATATGAAATGATTACAGATAATTATTTTTAAGTAACGATGAACATCGAAAAATCTATGGAAAGTTCTGCTGCACCCCCGAGGGGCTTTATTAATAAATAAGTAATAAAAGCAATTATATTCAAGTATAACATATTTATGATTCTAATCAAATATTCCATTTCTTTAGTGATGTGATATTTTATTATGTATTAATTCATCAATATTAATTATTGAGATATTGTTTTAAAGCTAAGGCTCTCTACATTTTGCAAGCATCTAACAAATATTGTTCAAATTAAACATTAAAAAAAATTAGTTTTAAGCTTTTCATCCACTTAAAAAAAACCATGAAATTTAGATCGAATGGTGTAAAGGTTGAATAATGTTAATATATTATAGACAAAATTTAATTCAGACGTATTAGTTCTGGGAAATAATAAAGAATCGAAATAAAATTAAAATAGCGTATGTAAATGAGAAAAAAATTTGCTGTTTATACTAATCATTTAATTCCATGTACCAATGGAAAATTTCGTTTTTTAAGAAGGGTCTAAATGTGACACACACTATGTGTGACGCCGAACTATCAAAAAAGAAGCTCTGAATACTTAAATAATTGTTACTTACAAGCGGAATGAGATGGCATTGTCTACTTAAAAAAAAGAAGTGAATATTACAACTAACAAAGTTAATTGTTTAGATACTCTTCATATGTTAAACTATATTTGTTTGTTATAAATTTATGCTAAAGTTGGGGCGAATCCAAAAACTTTACGGAAAAATGTTTCAAACAAAAGTTATTTATTTTCGTTTTAGAATTATCCTGGTGTTGAATGGGTGGATAAACGGAAATGGACTAATTAGGTGATTCTATGAACACCTATACCAATTTTTGTTTGTGGGGTTAATATTTAATAGCGTTGCAAACTGTGGACTAAAATTAACTTTCACTCCTTTATTTATGAGAAATTATTATAGTAAGCGATATTATAGCAAATGTCGAAAAAATGTGGCTAATATTCGCAAGAGTCCAACTGTCAAACCATTTTATTTTTGTTGAAATTTAATCACTTTATTGGATTCAGATTTTTATAGACGTAAAATTATATGCATAGGTATGTTGCTTGAAGTATAAAGACACGAATAAAGATAAACTAATTGTTGTATAAATGAAGACAGCATCCATAAAAACCAAGGACTGTTTGGATTTATCTTAGAAAAAAGAATTGGTTTGTATCTCTTCAAAATAATAAATGGGAAAGTTGGAATAAGTTCCTAACGAAATTTTTTATCGTTTTTTACTACTCAGCTTGACAAAACCATCAGGATACAAAGCTCATTTGTGCGATGTGTCATTAATTCTAATATTTTTTGAATTATGTAGAGTATATTTAATGTGACTAAATTTACTTTGTGACTTCAATGAATGATTCATTCAATTTGTAAAAGGAAGTAATATTTAAAATACGCAAAGATGTGAAAGGTTCAGAAATTTAAGGTAATGTCTTATAAAATTATCATTCATACTGTATATTTTGAGCTTCGTGCTAATATTATACGCTTCAATAAGTTTCTAATTTGCTGAATGATTCGTGTTTTGATAATTTTATTAAGTAATTCAATAATCTATCTTATTTCATGCCCTTTTAAATAACAAATATTACTTTACATTCTATAGAATTGCACACCTTTGCCTCTGAAACTAACTTGATAGCTTAGGTATATAATATTTTTATCAAAAAATTGAAAATATTTTTATTGTGAATACATTTGCAAGATAAAGTGGTAAGTTTCAAAAGTTGTCAGAGATTTGTTTATTTACAATTTAAAACTGCCCATGGCTTTGGCAATAAAGATACAAAAATAAATATGAAGCATATTACTTTGAATTCAAAAACAAACCTGTTAAACATATTTAATACTATGAGGAACAAAAATATTATTTTCGAGGTTTATGTTAGAAATCTGAAAATTACTATCCAAAATTACAATTTATTTTCATGTATTTACAGTTTATTGAAATATTATCATTTGATCAACAAAGCAATGTATTTTCAACACGTATAAATATGCACGTATTTAAAATTTCGAATAATTTTACCTGCCCCTGTATTGTTTGTAGGTAATCAAAACTTACAAGTAAAATTCGACTCATTTCTTAGTGTTCAATATTATTAATTATTAATATTCTTTATTTGATATATTTTATTAGTCTTATCAACTACATTTCATTATATAAGAATTTAAAAAAAAAGTAATTAAATCGAATAAACAAAAGAAAAAAAAAACAAATAAGACAATCCATAAACACATGGGTTACACTTTTTTTTATATCCAAGTCGCTTAGTACGAATTTTTAAATTTTTCCTAATATCTATGCAATTTTCTCTAGTTCAGGCTTATACCTAATATCCATCAACTCATTCACACTTCTACCATCTAGAATTAATAACACACATTTCTTGGAATTCCATCTATAAATGATCTTCATTTTAACCTTTATTGTATATTGCCCATATCTCGTATACTGTTAAAATTGAAAATTCCAAACCTAAATCTTATATACCTTCCGATCATAATATTCTAATCTTCTATATATATAAAAATCAATGCCACTTTTCGTTGTAATTTTATAACTCAAGAATGGGCTCACCTATCTAAACCAAATGTTTAGTCTTTGTTCGGACTATTTAGTAGATGGTTTATGTGAAGTTTGCACAAAATCGGTCGAGCAATTCTTCATTTATCACATTTTTTGTAAGAAATGAATTCAATAAATGGCGGATCACTTTGTTAATGGGGATTTTGCTATCAAATTGAAACTTTTTTCAGATGGGGAAAGAAACATTATATGGCAGAAGATATTTTAATTCGTATGCGTCAACATGCAAGAAATGTTGATTTGTTGATTACCTTGGAAATGTACAACGAAGCTTTGATAATAATTGAAGATATGTGTCTAACGATTGCAAATAAAGCATTAGTATAATAGGGTATGGCCGCACCAAATCGTGAGATGCATGATTTGTTTGACCGTGAATTGCAACGTGAGCAGGAATTCAATTCTAATGATTTGCGTTTATTGTACAATCAAATATAACCAAATTGAATATTCAGCAAAACCATGTATATGACATATTCCAATAATACAGGGGGATTATATTTCTTGGATGCATCTGGTGATACAGGCAAAACGTTCGTTATATCATTGATTTTTGGCCCTTGCATATTCTGGAATTGCTGCTACATTATTAGAAGGTGGTCGGACCGCACACTCTGCATTACAATTGCCATTGAATGTACAGGTGATTGAAACTCCAACTTGCAATATTTCGACAAATTCTGCTATGGCAAAAGTTCTGCGATTAACGTCAATTATTTTATGGGATGAGTGTACAATGGCGAAAAAAAATCACTAAAAGTACCACAAAAAAATTTTATTAAGAGCTAGCTATTTCAAAACTTAATCCAAAACATTTGGGTAAACAATATATTTTGTTTTTCCATTTTGAGCATCAAAAAAACAAACGGCTGGGGGTACCGACTTTGGAACAGGAAACATAAAGGATGGCCATGTGAAAAACATGATTCCTCCAAATTCACACCACAAACGTGAAGTGTTTGCCCTTGAGCGTTGTTGATGGACATCGTAAATGATAAACGCACAGGATATTGTAATCGTTTGAACTCAAATGGCATATCAGTTGGAATCATACGGATACGCGGTATCAAACTTCTTCTTTTGATTTAGCAGTTAAGATCGTAGCTTCAATCAAATTTGGCAATAACTTTTTCATTGCCAATCTGGTGCCATTACACAGTTTTGGTGCATTAATATTTCGCAATAATATAATTAATGAACTAACTTTCAGATTCAAGCATTGCGGTGACATACCAGCCGGTTCCAATGAATTTAGAAATTCAATTAGATAATTCATTGCCTCATTTAGATTCATAACACTGTCAATTGATTTATATTTCGTGACTACACATGGTATTTTCGCTTGAATTTGAAAATTAATGGCATTGATATGAATGTTCTTCGGTGTTAAAATGGTGCGTTCTCTCAACCAATCATGATTTCTGTTATTCTGAAGAATATTCGGAAAAACACATTCAATCAATTCATCTATCGATTGAGCGCTTGTACAAAAATTGTTCGGTCCAGCGATCAATCCGTTGGTACTGTCGATTTCTATTTTCCAGTGTACGCAGTAATTTACTAATGAATGAATACTTACCAACAGTTTAAGATTCAGTTTGATTGAATTCGATAGTAAGAAAGAACTATTATATTAAAAAAGTTAAGAATTAAATGAAAGTCTTAAGAAAAAATAACAGAACCACCATTAAATACTTTGACGTCTTTGTTGCAACCCATAATTTCGTTTGTTAGATCTAAAAGAGTCAAATTTTGAGAATATTGAATAAGACTACAATAACCGTGTAATATATTATAGTGGTTTACAGAATATCCATTGATCAAATCTCCTTTCCATGTAATTCCTCTATTTCTGGTTTAAAAGACATGCATTCAATTTTAATATTTTTTTTTTTTTTTAAACTTGAACATCTAGTTACGATATTTATAAGTTTACTAGAGTATATAAATTGAAGGTGGATGGATGCATGACATTTGATATGTATATGGTTACCGGACACCGGAAATCGTCTGTAGGGCTACTTTAATAACATAACATATTGGTAATATTATTATTTATAAACGCATGCGTAGTAGAGCTATAATTACATTTTAATCAATCGACCAGCAATACTGTTTAAGTTACATTCCATTTTTAAAAAATGATTTTTTTGATTGTAAATTAAAATTTTAATATTATGCAAAAGAAATTCAATTATTCTTATTCTGAGTATATGCTTAGGAAATTTTTATAAGGTTCATTTGAAGAATACTGCTATAACTTAAAATTTCTTCAAAGTCAAAGGACCACATAATATTTTCCTTACAGAGAGCTGACAGGTAAGATAAGTGACTGCACTTGTCTGCGTTTAAAAGAGCATTGCCCTTTTTTGTGGTAGAGTTAATTATTACGCAAGATGGGGATCAGTTTATTTTAAAGACAAGAGGAAAACTTGCATGTTTTTTCTGCATATATGCTGAATTTGAAATGTGAATTAATGATTTAACATCGAAGATAGAATTTCAGCAGTGTTGCTAGGGATCAAGGCCTTGAACTGTGCTATAATAAGCAAGCAAAAAGACAAGGTGGTATTATTGGAATGAAAAGAAGGAAATAAACACTAGCACTGTAGAACATTATAAAACACGAAACATCCCACATTAATATACTTCACAGAAGAATTTGTGAGATGTCGCAAAATGATGAATATGGCTTACAACAAATTTTCTGAGTCTATAACAAAAAAGTAGAATCAGTTGATTGGTGAAATTATGAGTTTCGTCAATAAAACAAAAACCACCTTTTCTTTCCAAAGTTGGGATCAAGTTCTAAGCTTTGGAACTGGGAAACATATGTCAAAAGAAGAACAACTTATTAAGTAAACATTTGTTATTGATAGGTAAACATAGAAAGGTGTATACAAAAGTATACAGCTTTGAATAAAGTCTTCATACAAAAATCCAGAAAACTGTTTGATCTTCTAAGCAGAAAGTCAAGAAATCAGATTCGGGTGGTACAAAAATATTTTGATGTAATAAAAAGAAACATTAAACGCTCAGAGGGTTATAAACATTGCTAGGGATTGGAATTATTCTTTAGACAAACTGTAAAAGTATGAATTGACCAGTACATCTGTTTTCGTGTCTAACCATGTATTTTTACGAAAAGGTAACAAACTTGATATGGTTAAGAATTTGGAGAGCAAGATCCCTTGTACATCTCAACAGTATCCAAATTCATCCAGCCGTTTCAAGCTTAGTATTTAATTTCATGAAACATGCTCGATTATACTCCGCTACTGTTGGAAATTTGATGAGAACCTGTGGTGATTTTGCCGATATTCTTACTATGGGTATAAAGAATGTGAATCATAATAGATGGCAAATATATTGAACACAGTGTACTAGATGACTTTTCATAGCCATGATCTTACAAGACTTGGAGATTTCAAAAGAAGTATGCATATAGATTTAACTCTATTTCATGTTCTTAATTTTTGGAAATGTGGTTCATCGACCAGTTTTAAGAATACTATTTAGTAGTCAAATACATATATATATATATATATATATATATATATATATATATATATATATATATATATATATATATATATATATATATATATATATATATATATATATATATATATATATATGTAAATATATAATCTTAAAAAGTAAAAATTGTGTTCATTTGTTGTCCTATATTAAAATTTGGTAGCCTGAGATGTTTCAGAGATTAAATTATGATACTCTTAGAATTAAAAATACATTTATTCAATGTTAATAAGTATTTTAAGCAAACATTTTCCTTTAAAATTATTTGCTAGAAAGACTAGTGTAGATGATATAAGGATTTCCATAATGTAATTTTGTCATATAGTGGTAACCATTTTGAAAAAAATCTCTCCATAGTAGGTAGACGTACGTTTGATGAAAATGATGAGTTAGGGGAACACCCAGAACGCAAAGATGCTGTGCATATTTCCATGAAACAGTCACTTCTCTATATCCCCTGGACCATAAAAAAATATTATTGAAAAGATACAAATTAAATTGGTTGTATAATTGTTATTGACAAAATTTGTTTGTTTTAAGTCTTCTCTTTTATTTATAATCGGTAATTATAAATTTTTCAGTGGAAGGTGTTTAAATGGGTGTTTAAGTGAGGTTGGGTTTTAACGTCTCGATTATTTCGAGAAGAAATATTGAGACTGTCGTGGAACCACTTTCATCAACTATATGCGTAATTAAATAATTTACAGAACTGAATGAATTCGGTTCAGCTATTTTTTGAGAATAACCTAATTAAATGTAAAAATTACCCATATTTGTAATAATATACTAACTATGATTATAAATTCTACTCATTAGGAAGTTGTGGGGAATCTTGCGGATTGCACCCAAGCCACTGGTTATTATAATAATTAGACTAATAAACAAACTTGGTATTATTATGAAAAACTTGTTTTGTAATTCCTTTTAATATTATTGTTATCAGTTTCAATATCATTGAAACGAAATATGAGTGACACTAACAATCAAGTGAAACAAAAAAATTAATGAACATCATTAATTGAATTGAACATGAATGCAATAATTATTAAAATTTAGACTTTTAAAGTTAGAAACTATTGCAAAACGCATTAACAAAATTTTGTTC
Source organism: Chrysopa pallens (assembly GCA_020423425.1). Taxonomy (NCBI): domain Eukaryota; kingdom Metazoa; phylum Arthropoda; class Insecta; order Neuroptera; family Chrysopidae; genus Chrysopa; species Chrysopa pallens. The sequence continues at coordinate 27,207,664 of CM035591.1, forward strand.
TGGATAAGTTATGAATTTTTTGTAACTCTAAAAGGAATACATTTATGAATTAAATCATATTCTATACCCAATACCAAGGCTTTCAAATAAATTCTGAATGCACGGAGTAAATCCCCAGCCCATACTCGTCAGAAACATTTACACGGACTTAAAAGCTTTGTTTCTATAAACTTATCAATGTACTTATAAATGTGATACTTCATATCACTTACATTTCTGAGATGTATAGAAATTTTTATTCTTGCAACCAAAGTTTAATTAATCAAAAAAGAAAGATTTCTCACGATATAACACGAGAATTAATCTTAAACATTCTCAAGTTTACAAAAAATGAATGTAATGAATTTTGATTAAATTCCTTACTATTTTTATCATTTTACTGGGGAAGAAGCATCAACCACTTTCTCACCCAATAAAAAAATCAATAATCCAATAAAAATCAAAAATTATAACAATTATAATAAATAGTTTTTCGCTAACGAGACATATTGTTGTGTCGCCAAAATTCTAGTAGTATCTCTATTTGACATGATAATAAAAATTAATAATATATATATAAAAATGTTAAGGGACGATTTCTGTATGATAAAAACATTTTTATTTGAACAAAATAAAGAATATAAAAGAAGGGCTCGGAGAACCATAAAAATGATAAATAATTGTATTAAAATAATTGAAAACCCAGCAGTGGTTTAATAGTTTATATCCGTCGTAACATTAATAATAATGTTTTTGTGTAAAGAAAAACTTACTACAGTTAGCTGTTTTGATTTCTTATATTGTTTTGTTGTTTTGAGTAAATACAAAAAGAATAACTAAAAATTATCCATCATATACGTTTATACAGGATAGTCAAGAATAAACGTTGAAGAAGAATAAAAAATTATACCACACAATAGAAAGCTTCGATCTAAAACTGTACCACAAAAAAATCACTTTCTGTCAGATTTAACGGGTAAATTATAGCCGAATGCAAAATACATGCAATATACAGATGGGAATATATATATTCAAATTGTACTCAAACTTTAGATTATACGAAAAAAATATTTCAAGCATAAGTATTCAAACATTTTATTTGCAGTTTTTCAATATCCCTACTCGATTAGAAGTTGTATTTTAAAAATCTCCGTGGATATGGACGATTAAACAGACAATTTATCAAAGCAAAAAACGCTCTCGATTTATTCATTTAGAACCTACGATGCCACAGCAGGCAAACAGCTACATATGGTAATTTATAACACTCCTGTTTTGTGTTAGGGATTAAAAAGAGTGCACTTGGCTATACAAAACTTAGAGTTTTCTTAAAACCATGATTAACCCATGATTTCAAAATATTTGAAAATTATAACAATTTCAAGCTTTCCCAAAGAGTATGAGCAAACCTTTATTTTTAGATTAAATTTTATTATATTTTAACGCTAATATTTCTCCATTATTGCTGCTGATGAAATTGTTTAACTACTGTTACCCAGCACTTCACGCTTTTGTACAATAAAATAAATTTTTAATCACGTATTATAATTTTAATTATAATAAATTAGTGTACTTTATATAGCTCTAAAACAAAGAATTCATAATTAAAGATTATTAATTATGGCTTCTGAAGTGTGTTATAATTTGTTTGAAGTATGCGTTAACATTAATAGATAAATGCAGATCAAACTATTTTAGCGTTTAAAAATTCCATTAAAATCCATTAAGATGTTATTAATATTATTATTTAAAAAATATAAGAAAATAATAACATATAGCTGAGGGAATTTAAAATAGTATATAAAGATAAAAGAGACGTTAGGTTCGCGGAAAGTTAATGAATTAAGAAGGTTAACAATTGTAAATATGATACTCGATAAACGGGCAATATATTTTGAAGGCCAGGCATACATTATTATCTGATACATTTTCGGGAAATATTTTTTAGATTAGATCCACACTATAATATCAATACAATAAAGCCTCGTTTATTCGAGGCAATGTTAAGTGCAGGTACCTCAGATAAACGAAAACTTGTTTATCACGGAGGTTAATATCTGGTTCATTCAATACACAAACGCAAACATTTTTTTTCTAGTTGGTAATATTTTACCAGATTGAGAAAGTTCCGTGACTGACGTTATACAACCATTGTAAACAAGTTGTATTTTATGTCTTTGTGGCGTTTTCTTATATCATTTATTAACATAGACTTAGAAAAACTCTTAGACAAGCCCATCGTTTTCATGACAATATTGCAATTTAAAACATTTGTATAAGTATTTTTTTAGTTATTTGGACATGAATATTTATAAAAAGTTCTGAGAAGGAACTAAAACCAAAAATATTGAAATTATAAACCAATTATTATTTTATAAATAAATATATTGAACAATGGGAAAAGAAACTTTAATAAAATGTGCTAACCAATATCCTTCCGCTATAACTTTTACAGTATATAAAAATTATTTAATACAAAAAAATGAAATTTATCGTTTTACTAACAAAAAGTTATTATATAAACTTCTACTAAATTTTCGAATGTTGTACAAAATGTGTCAGGGTTTTTTATGCATGTGAATAATCACTAGAGCATTACCTCACTTTGTTGAATTCAATTATTTAAATGTAATAGTCTAAGATACCTATAAGAGGAACTGGTCTAAGATACTTATAAGGCGAAATTGTTTAAAATTAATAGATAGATACCTTGGATGAGTATGTGATAGAAGGTCATCATGTGATTTGTCGCTCTAATTTCTCTAATTACAAAGCATTGTAATTGGTATTCATGAACAACTATTTGCCAGCAACCTTATAACACTGTTTTTGCAATGAAATAATCTCTGTTTAGATGGCATCTAGCATAAGATACGATTGTATATAATGGTCGAATCAAATAGATAACTTATTGTCTTCATAAACAAATAAGCTATTAAATATGAATTTTTAATTCTGATTGGTAATTCTCAAAATGTTGGCTCTCTTCCTTGGCTATAGCATTTGAAGAAAACTAACCTCGTCAAAGGTCGTTTCTAACACGTATCCTCAACTATAAAAAATATTTTACCCTAATATTTACGTCCACATTACATCTTCATTATTATTTTGTTACCATGTAAGTTCTTTCGTTCTGTCTGTTTCATTTACTATTATATTAATTGCTTTTTGGCTATGCAAAAAATGGAAAATCTAAACGTAAACTTTTACTACAAAAATTTTTCGATTGTAAATGATAATCGGCAATGTTTCATTGCTACCCTCAGTCATCAAATGCATTACTTGCTTAGATTATCCTCTTAGTATATTTTCTAAAATAAACTCACTATAAGAAAATAAATTAAACAAACAAATTTCATTTCCTAAACACGATTACAGTGCGACTTAAGCGCGCTCTCACAAATCAAGGTTAGTTCACCGTTTATATGTTGATCAAATAACGTTGTAAGACAAAAGACGTAGAAAACAAAACACTATCAATTGATAACAAATAATAACGAAGTAGAATCCAGTTATAGCGTGTCACGTATTAATTCGACCATAATGACTCAAAAGTGAATCTCACTGCCTTTAAAAAAAAAGAGTATATATGCGTGTGTAAGTAAGTGTATGTAATATAGGCCACTCCTCTTATATATGTGTATGTCATAGTATGTGTAATGTTTTTTGGTTGTTGATTTAATGCATTTTTTATGCATAATTAAAAAAATATTTGCATTCTTCAATCCTTCTCAATAGAAACTATAAGTGTACAAAGTGTTTGTTTCATGTATTATTGTATAGATGTATGGGTGACCTGTTAAAAGTTAACTTGCTAATTTAACTAATTTAAAGCGTTTAAACGCTTCAAAACTGGTTTCTCCTTGAAAAAAAATGGCATACTAATTTTCGCTTTTAACATGAAATATTTTACTGTAGAAAATTATAGGTGTATAGTGATTTATAAATTTAAACAAATATCATCTCGAGTTCCCGATTGACAATAATTTATTATCAAATTTTAATTAGTTGGATGTCTTTGTGTCTGTAGCTTCATAGATCCTAATCAAATAAACGGATTCGGATACGATTATTATATTTTAAGTGTAAGTAATTAGCTGCACCAAGATGTTTGTAATTCTAAAGTCTTAAAACAAAAAAATTTGTTATTTTTGTATCGTTTGCAATGAACATCATTACTGCTGCAATTTTGGAATGGCTATTACAACACATATTGTATTTTGAACGTGCCGCAGGTTTTCTTTCAACAATAAAAAAAGGCACAACAATGACACAATATATAATATATAAATAAAAAGGATAAAGATGTCATTTTTATAGTATTAAAGTCAAGCCCCATTTATTAACTCAACTGTATGTTTGTTATATATGTATAGTATAATTTAGTGTAGTGTAGTATAGTATAATAGTAGTTAGTCTAGTTAATGTAACAGCCATTGTGGTAAATACTTACCCCATATAATATGATGTGTATTATAAAAACCAGGGGTGCTCTTATATCGAGTGCTCGTTAATATTCTAATCCATGACAATGGTATTTAATCATTAACTTTTTGTATATATTGTGATGACAAAACTATGTGTAGGCTTATAGATACATATATATTTTTATTTAATAGGAAATCGTTATATTATTTCAATAGTCTGAATATGTCTTGGTTCAAAGTTGCGAAATTTCTTGACATACTTCTTGCATCTTACTGATTAAGATATCAGCTTTCATTTTCAACATTAATAGAGTTGAAACAAAAACAAAAAAACCAAAAGGATTTTATCATTTCGTTTTCTGTAGTGTTAATAAAAGCTCTTGTTATCATCTTGAAGGGATTAAAAAATATCCAATAGAACATTGGATTAAACGCTACACCTGCATCAGAAAAATTGGATATCAATGCAGTCAATAAATTTAACGATTGGAACATTTATAAAATTATAAAAATAGTAGTGTTTGACAATATTTTTCCTGAAATTGAAACAAGGGTAAAGAGATTGTATATAATTTAGAGGTCTTCCCCAGTAGCCACCCGATTTTACATATTTCAGTTGAAGATCAACAGAAAATAGAGCCAATCGAAATTATAAAAATTTTAATGTGTTTGTTTTTCTAGAATTAGTAACCGAAATTAATACAAATACAAGTGCATTAAACTTGTTACTCGTACAACATTTGTGCAAACATGATTTGCAAGAACCGTTTTATAACATTGATATGGATTATAGATTAAGAATATACTAAATTATTATTACTTACATCTGCAAGCTGTGGGAAATAATTTAGAAAACTGAAAATAATTAAAATCTATCTGCGATTAAACATGAGGCAGAGAGATTCCTTCGAAGAAAAGAAAGCACATCGTATATAATATCTTAACAATATGAAGATAGTAATACTGGTTCCTAAAGATTGAAGAAATATTTTGATTTTCCTTTATCTTTTCTGATTAAATATTTACTATATTTAATTTTATGCCTTACAAATGAAAAAGTTATTAGCTTTGAGGTAATAAAGGGTGAAAATTTATAGGGTTTCGTATTCTTCTGGTCACAAATATCCCACCATCAATAATTTTGTGAACGACTAATCTTCAATTCTGGAGTACCATTTTATCTACACCGGCTTGAAGAAAATCCTAAATTCGATGTTGCCGGTGTTGAAGGTGGGTGGAATACATTATATCCTACAATTCCTTAACCTTTTTAATTAGAAATTATACGTTTAAGAATCAGATAAAGAAAATTGTAGAAACAAAAGTTACTGGATTCAGAACAAAATGGCCTTAGTTCATTAAAGCCTATTGTTTAAATATAGTTCAACTTTCAATATAAATGTATATTATTTTATATGATATTTAAAGCTTAATAATAAAAATATTGTAGATTATTGTATATGATATTCGGCAATTTTAGCACAAAACTGCTCATCAATCTTATATATTTAAATGAGCAATTCTTGTATATATATATAATTGGAATCTCGGAATCGGCTCCAACGATTTTCATGAAATGTACTATATAGGGGGTTTCGGGGGCGATAAATCGATCTAGCTAGGAATCATTTTTAGAAAATGTCATTTTATTCGTGTTTTATCGATAATTTTTTATAATGTAATGATATATTTGTTTAATATTTATAATCATACAGTCATTGGAGTGGCTAAGTGTTAGCGTGCGAGGCTCTTATACAGAGATCCCGCATTCGAATCCCGGCACGACCGACGAGTAAAATTTTTTACATTTTAAACCCAACCCAACCCAACAAAACAACACAATAAAGTGAATAATATTTTTCAAATAAGATTTTGTTATTATAATTATATAATTTTTTATAATGTAATGATATATTTGTTTAATATTTAAAGTCATTGGAGTCGCTAAGTGTTAGCGTGCTGGACTCGTCTTCCACCTCGACGTAATATAATTTCCAAAAAACACAATTTATAAAAAAATAAAATAAAAATACCGAGCAAAGCTCGGTCATCCAGTTACTATACGATTATACTTTGTACTATAGTGTTGTAGAGATGATCTGCGCTGTGTGATATCAATTAAGCTCTTAATGTAAAGCATTACGACATAGTGGCCTATAAGGATTAGTAGGTTCTCCAAATTTAGTGTCTTCCAGTAATTGCCTGTAAAGCACAATAAATAATATAGATAGTAATAACAGTTAATATTTTATTATCCAATTCTTTGGTGTTTGGCCCAAAAAGATTAATTAATTAACATCCTACATCTGGTAAATGACACTTGATAAAAACAAATACAAAAATTAATAAAAATTTCACTTTAAAATTATTCCTTATCCCTTATTCCTTATATTGTTACGAGGTATCCTTTATAGTAGACATGTTCAACTATATAGGATATCGGGGCCGTATAAGATAAAAATGTTTTGAAAGGCTGAAGACTTAAAAAATTTTATCAACAGTGTGAAATAATAAATATTGCGACATATTGACGCGATTATTTTTTGATACTTGAATCTGTATTTATAGTACCTATAAAAATCCTTAACTTGTACACTAAATGGATTAAATTTTTGAACCAATCGCATCTTTGCTCGAAATCTGTTCTTTGTATAAGGATATTTTCATTCATTGTTTGAACCTTTTTATAATATATTAGTGAAATATTGTTCGCGTTCCAGATGTTGGACCGCTTGCTATACATCATCTAAACAAAACCATGTTACATTGTATTGAAAAAAATTTTTGTCGAGCAGTTAAAAAAACAGGATCATAGAGCAATCAAAAGCAAATTTTTTTTAAATAAGTAAAATAATGGTTCATTGTTTACTCATTCGCCGTTATCAAAAGTCACATGAGCTACAAGAATCGTAAAAAAGTAACGACAAACATTCGTAGGTGATAAGTAACAAAAATGTTTGCTTAATTGAATTAATTATGATAAACAATTAAAAATAAACTAGTGAATTCAAAACATTTGATAACGTTGGGAATAACAAATGAACACCTTTATCTATTACAGGATGGACAATAAGAGGTTTTTTGCATGACTAAAGCATATTTTTTCTAAAATTATGAATATCTTATAAAATATTTAAAATTTGTTAAATATCTATCGAAATTTTATAAGTATTATCTTCGTTTTTTGTATAAAAATCTTTTTCAAAATTTCTTATATATCGGGCAAATTTCATTTTGTCCCTGTCCGACGGTTGATCTCTTTAACAATCAGTCTGTTACCAAACTTCCAAATTACTGAAAAGATATTCATAAAGTTTTGATAAAAATGTGAAAGTGTTTGAAATGGCACCATTTTACAAACATCTCACGTGATATTTTGAAAATATACAACTCGCACATGACTTCATCTTTTAAATGCTGATATCACATCAATCGTTAATACAATTTTTATGCAATCTTTATATTCAAAGTCCTAATTCCAAATTTCTAGTTAATTCATCTAGTCTATCTGGGCGTAAGTATATAGCTATTTAAGTGAACATATTTGTTGGCAGAGTATTTAAGTATGCCATAGAATTAAAAACTTTCGTAAGCCACCCGGTCTTTATGGAAATTTTTTTAAAAATATATTTACTAAACAGTTTATGTATTCAAAATATTTTTAAGTAATAAAAATATTGTTCTTAGATTAGATCAGCAAATGTCCTGATTGTTTTTATAAACATAGATAGTAATGTTTTTTACTATTACTTCACCATGAATAAACAAATTTTGTTATCATGGGCACACACAGAAATGCATAAACATCGTGAACAAATCCAAATATTATTAAAAACTAATATGGATTACCGAAATTATGAAAATATAAAATGTTTAAGTTTCTTTTTAACATTTTTCTATTTTTTTCAAAATGGAATAGCTTAAGTCACCTTCTTATGATTTCGAAAGCCATTTCATTATTAATTTAAGATTGAAAAAAAATTTTTTTAACAAAAACAACTAAAAATAATAGTCAAAAGTAAAAAAAATTATTTATCCAATAAACTTTGAAGTCGTCCTCAATTACTCATTTAGCATTATGATTTATGATGTATTATTATTTATGATGCGACCATCTGAATTATCATTCAAGAGCATCCGTTAAGAATTTGAAAACTAGAATATCTATCTAGGATACGCATAAATTCGAAATCCGATACTCTGACTTGCGAATCCGATATACTAATTGAAAAAAATACTGTGTAAAGATCTTTTAGTTAAGAGTTCTTAAAATAGAGATCATTACGACGACATTATATGAGAAAAAGTCATCAAAATTTTTTAACTTCCCGCTAAGAAAATTAAAAATATTCGGAAATCGGGATGTTATTGGTTTTACCCCGTTTTGCAAAAATCATGTTTTCATCAGATCTTGACGTTTTAAGGTCCTAGAAAACTATTTTAACGGGTTCTGTGAGGGTGTCACCCTGTCTGTATGTATGTGTGTGTATGTATGTAAGTATGTGACCCGCTTATAACTTTTAAACGGTTTGACCGATTTGAACCAAACAAGTAGCGTTTCAAAATGAATCACGAAACTTAGATTTCCTGATTCGGACCAGCAGATTCCAAGAAATCTCAAAAAAACTATTTTTTCAAAAGTGGTTTTTTTGGAATAACTTTTAAACGGCTGTATCGATCAACTCCAAAAACTAATCAGATCTTAACCTTGATAAACCACGTCGATCACCAACAATCCGGTTAAAATCGGTTGATTCGTTCGAGAGATATCGTAAACGAAAAATTTCATATAAAAGTGATTTTTTTTTACATAACTTCGACATTTCTTTTCGGATCGTTTTTGATGAAATAGAATAATTATTAAAGCTCTAACAACCGCGTCGTTCGCCGCCAAGAACGTAAAAATCGGTTGATTGGTTCGAGAGATATCGTTAACGAAATATTCGGTTACAAGTGTTTTTTTAACATCAAAGCTCAAAAACCAAATTTTTAGCTCAAAAACATTGTAATATATTAAATTTTAAGTGCTTAGGTATCAAATTAGCAGTTGCAGGGATGGCCTTTAGGGTCAACCGTTTTCCAAATTTTTTGTTCTGAATTCATTCTGTTTTGAATGATTGATTGGTAATTGGTTTTTAGTTAGGATTTGGTCGATAACAGTTTTAAAAACGATTTCTCAATTGAGGAGACATATTTTGTGTGCAATAAAAACCTTAAAATATAAAAAGTAGTTTAACAAGCAACTTTTATTAGAAACCCAAGGAAAAAGTAAAAAATGATTGTTTTTAGAGTGATTTAAATTCTAAGAAACCCTTTTAAATAATTTAAAAAATATGCTATTAAAAATAAATAAAGTGCTTAATAAGAAAATTCATTTCATTATAAAAAAAAATTTAGGGCAGGTTATAGTCACAGACCTGTGTAGAATTTATTTTGTGGTTGAAAAGCATCGAATAAATGATCTGTTTATAAATAAAATCAAATTTTATAGCCTCTCTTATGAAAATGGAGCATTTAAAGTAATATATCCATAGGCTAGTAATCTAGTAATTGACTATTCTGCTATATATATGTATATATATATATATATATATATATATATATATATATATATATATATATATATATATATATATATATCTATATCTTTTTGTAAAAAATTTTTTTTGTACTCTACCTGTAATATGAGGGTATATTATTATATTTAGTCTAAAGTTTTAACGCTACAAATTAATAAGAAAACTATTTTGGTATAGAAGTTTAAAGAATCAATCAGTTTATATATTTTCGTTTATATATTCTTCTATCATCAAAATAATTGAAAAACGTAAAGACAATGCGAAATTAAATTTTGAAAACGTATTTTATGCCTAATAAATGAGTTTTGGTTCATGAATGAGCAAAACTGTCTAATTGGATCTCAAGGATTCATTACCAATCTTGTGAAGAGCAAACAATAGTTGTTTGGAATATTTTCTTATGAATATTTCGGATTTGCCACAATTTTGGCTTAAAAATATAGTTAATGTAATAATAGTTAATACATATTATCATTGCTTCAACTCACAGATAAAATATTTTTAAAACATTTCACAACAAATCTATAATCATATTTTATTTTCATTAACTGAATTTTTGGAAAAAATAATTTGAAAGGTACTTATTAGTTGTGTTAGTGATGTTAAAACTAATAAATTCAAATCTTAAAAAACTACCAGCTCCCTTATAATTATATTAATTAAATCCAAGAATATTTAATAACTTATCAAATCAAAGTATATTATTTTCTTACCAGTAACAAATAACAAACTTAAATAGAATCAATATATTTTATAATTAATTTCACTAATTAATTAATTATTGGAACACATTTAATATAGAAATTATGTCCAATTTTCCTTTTAAACATACCAATTATTTATTATTTATAACGATTAATTCATTTTATTTTCTAAAAATTTATAATCGTAGTATATAAAATTTCTAGTTAAATACTTTAAAAATTTATTTAGAACTAATAAATTTAATATAAAATAAATAATTATTATTCGTGGAGGCAGACTTCTAAATAATATAGTATATATATAATATAGTATATATATATATATATATATATATATATATATATATATATATATATATATATATATATATATATATATATATATATATATATATATATATATATATAATATAGTATATATATAATATAGTATATATATATATAATGTTTTGGAACTACATGGATGGGCTTTATCTGTTTTCTAGTGTAAAAAAATTGTTTTCTTGGTCCATTTACAAACAAACATAATTGATTGCTTAGACACTCTACATATGATTAAGTTTGAACAGTTTTAATCAATATAATTCATTAAATACTCTAAATATTCAATCTATACAGTTTTAAGTAATATCGTGTCGAATACAAAAAAAGAAGAACAAACAAAAGTTGTGTCTTTTCAGAAAAACAAAATTTCTGTATTTACGTTTTTCTACTTACTTCTATGGTTTAATCTAATAGACGGATTTTGCACTTTAACGAACTTAAACTCCCTATTTATGTACGTCACCAAAATTTTAACTTGATATCTTTTATCAAATTGATGATGGACGGACATGCGAAAATGGGATAAAATTTGGTATTGGGCTTAAAATATTTTCTAAAGTTACCAACTTTAGACTCAAAAAATTAGTATACGCTCTTCTCTCTACATACTATACTCTCTTTTCATGCCTAATTGAGAAGTATATAATCCCCAATTATAATTTGATTTTATATTAGTTATTAAAATTTTCAATAACCAATGTAACAATTAAACAATTGTTATAAAGGACATTGACTTTTTTTATTACTTCGATTGAAGCGTAATAGCTTCATGAAGGAATTACCGATTTTTTTTGAATGTTTAAAAATTTTAAAAAATATACGCTAATTATGGACATGATTGAATAAAGAGGAAGATGTTATGTTTTATTAGACGAAATAAATATAACGGATGTAAAAAAATCATAAATTTTTTGAAACATGAAGTACTCTAAACAAAAATATTTGTTTAAAAAAACTAAAACCTTCCTAATACAAAACAATAAAATATTATTTTCTAAAATATGATAGAATGATATTCAGAGGATAACCGTTTAATGTTTAATGTTACGGGTCTGTAAAAATGTGTTGTTTAGTACAAGCAATTATTTTGATGACGTAGCATGCGACCACGATGAACATTACTGATTCTCTAAACACCACTTTGTCTAATTTCGGATAAAAACATTTTTTTGCGCCGTATTTTAAAGAGTACATTGCGGTTGGAAACTTCTAAGCTTTGTCTTTAATATTATAAATTATTTTTTAACAATTTGATTAATTAGACTATATCATATTATTTGGTTTATTTACAGTTTTTGTTATATTGCGTTTAGTGGCTAACCTCTCAAAATTGAACATCTGATATTCATTGTTTGTAGATTACGCTCGTCATGTGTAGAGATAGCATATATAAAAGCATCACTGCGTGTTAAATTATTATTGTATGCATAAATATAGAACATACTTTAATAAATTTAGTATCAAATTACAATAAATACATTTTATGATATACGGAATAACAGGGTCGGTCGTATATAAGATGTTTGCATAGAACCGAAATATTTCCCAAAACAGGGAAACGTTCTTTCAAGTCCACAAACAAAAAACATTTCTGATATATAATACATGGACTGAAAAGTCCCGGGCCTAACACATAGATGGTGTTAGTTTTATTGCATTCACCTTTTTTTCAGTTAATACTAACCTTCAAAAGACAGCTGTTAAAATTTCATAATATTCTATTCATTAGTTTGTGAGTTATTGTGCTAAGAGTGACGCTACTTTTGTTATTTTCAAAACAATGGATCAAAAACAATTTCGTGTTTTAATTTTACACTGCTTCTTGATGGGAAAAAATACCGTTCAAGCGAAGCAATGGCTTGAAAAGTGTTATGGGGACTCCGCTCCATCAGAAACAACAAAAAAACGTTGGTTTGCTGACTTTAAACATGGTAGAGACATCGATGATGCAGAACGCAGTGGACTGGAATGATTGGTTTGCTCTTGGTGGAGATTACGTTGATGAATAAAGCTGATTATGAACCAAAAAAACTGTGTTTGTTTTCTTTGTTATGTCTGGGAATTTTCAGTCCATGTGTTTTATATATATATATATATATATATATATATATATATATATATATATATATATATATATATATATATATATATATATATATATATATATATATATATATATATATATATATATATATATATATATATATTTATTTATTTATGTATCTTTTATACCCAACCTGTAGCACGAGGGTATATTATATTAAGTTTTTAACGCTAGAAATTAATGAAGCAACTAAGAAAACTATTTTGGTATAGAAATTTATAGAATCAATCAGTTTATTTTCGTTTAAATATTCTTCTGTCTATCATTGAAAATTGAAAAACGTAAAGACAATGCGAAATTAAATTTTGTAAACGTATTATATGCTAATTGAATGAGCTTTGTTTCATGAATGAGCAAAACTGTCTAATTGGATCTGTAGGATTCATTACCAAACTTGCAACTCATACAGGATAAACGAAACGAAAAGTTCAAATACAAAAACTGTGTACAGCAAACAATAGTTGTTTGGAATATTTCTCATAAATATTTTGAATTCGCCACAATTTTGGCTTAAATTATAGTTAATGTAATAATAGTCAATACATATTATCGTACGTATATCAAAATCTTCATAACTTCTTGAAGTACGTATTTAATGTATTTTATTGATGTTAATCTTTAAAAATAATTCAGTAATTGATTCTCAATTATATTATAACAATAAACACTGTTAGTTGTTGCCTTTAATTTTTTTATTGATCTAAAATTTTTTGTAGACATAAATTTTGAAAACTTTAGATGAAATTTATAATTGTTCCGAGTAGAAAATACCAAAAAATGTTTCTCTAAATTCCGATCAGCTTGCACAAGGGATGATTTTGTTTGGTATAAAACAAGTTCAGTGTAGAAATATACGAATTTGCGAAGTCTGCAATAACCGTTCTTCATACTACACTATGAAATCCAACCCTGTAAAATGCATGACATTATATTAAAAATAATTTAAAAAAATATTTTATAAGGAGTATTTGAGTGTAATGAATTGTAAGCAAATATAATTTTTAATGTTATATAATGTACAACAAAATATTTGAAGACTTGAATGTAAAATAAAATAAATTATTTTGGTTAGAAATTTTCAATGCGAAGTCAATTCGAAACAGCAAAAAAGTAATTGTGTTTTATATAATGACAATTTCAAATTTTTGATCTTAAAATTTAGGTTGTAAAAAAGCTTGACAAAAAAAGATAAATTTTGGAAGGTATTTGAGATGATTTTATTTTTATCAATTGATGGGAAAAAGCAATCTATATATATAAAACAAAGTGGTGTTAGTTACACCACTTATAACTAGAGCACGGCTGGACCGATTTTTATGAAATTTTTTATGGATATTCGGTAGGTCCGGGAATAGGTCATAAGCTTTTTATATCACTAAGTGAAAAGGTATTTTATACCCAAATACCGGGCATCCTATAAAAAAAGATTTTTTGAAATTCTACCCATAAGGGGATGAAAAGCAGAGGCGAAGTTTGTATGGGACAACGGGATTCCTTTGTCCAATCTGCTTCAAATTTTGCATGCAATCTATGTAATATCAATTGTCACCGCAACGTGACCGGGTCGGGTATGCTTTAAAATATAAATTAATATCATTATTTATTCTGATTTGTCTTAGCTTTCAGTATTAAGAAATAGATGCAAATTGTTAAGAATATGTTATTATACTTACAAAATGTTGATGTTCATTAGAAATATATGCCAAAACGCCGTTTGTCGGGCCAGCTAGTAAATTAATAAAAATCGCTTATAAGAATAAGAACCTTGGATCGGTTAGAAAAATAATTGTTATAACTACATGATTTTGCATTTTATTTGACTATATCAATATATCTATATATCTGTCTATGTTTGTTTCAAAGTAACTTTTGAACGCGAATTCCGATTTTTGTGAAATTTGTTAGAATTATAATACTTTATTAAAAATATTATAATTCTTTATAAATGAGATTCATGATTTAAAAAAATGAAAAGCAAACTCTATGTTAAAAAGAAACAGCAAAATTAGCCCAGAAGTAATGAATGAATAAAAAAAGTGCTATGGATTAAAAAAAATGATTATATCAGCAATATTGATCTCACAAGCCAGAAATCACTGTTTATATGTACGATGGTCATGTCCTGCAAGATTTGTTTAAAGTCGGTTTGGTTACAGCTTTCTTTTTGGAAAAAACGAAATTCTCGCAATTATTAACTGGATAGATACAAAATAAATTACAAAGATTGGCCTTTTCGTTTAGCATAGGTCTTTTCGCAAAGAGAACAGTTAACTGTTAATCAACAGTGTAACTGATTTTGTTTATAACGATTCGTAAAATCTTATGGTCTGTAGTACGTAATGTGCAAATAGTAATATGAATTGCATCAAACAAGTAAATAATAGATATGATTGTATATCTTCCCAAAGGGTCAAGTGCCTGTATGGGCTATACTTAGATAATGTAATTCTTTCCAGAAGAAAAAGTTTCAATAATAGGCTTTACGTCAGATAAATGTATGTTGGTGGTTATAGGATTGGTAGGTTAAATTTTGATTAAGCATGTCGCTACAAGTCTTATCGAAAAATGGTTTTGCGTTAATACAGTAAAGTCGGCATTACATCTCTTGTTCTGTTTTAACGCCCAAGAAGGGCATCAAATATAGTTTCGAATTTAAAATATAAGTATATCGTTTATAGATTTTTCCATATATTTCAATTGGTATATTAAATATTAAACTGATGTTATCTGTTGTAATAATAGAAGATACCACTTGAAATAAAAATAAAAATAAAAAATTATAATTACGTGCGAATTTGTGAAATTTTAAACCCCATCATAATATTTTAGTCTCTTTAACACACCATATCGCACATATACAACTGTTACTATAAAATACTAAAGGTATACTACATACAATACGATTATAAAATACTGTCACACTTATAAGATTAATGAGACTTTAGATAAATTACTGATATATTTATTTTATACGTATAGTAAAACTTATTTATGTTTACTCAAATGTTATATTATACTTTGTGCATGATTTTCATTATAATATAGTAAAATTGTTTTTAATAAAAGAAATAAAAATTTAAGATTTATTTTTAATGGTTTTGTTGTTCAATTTATTTATTTTTTTTTTTAAATAGTTTGCTTAAATACTTTGGCAATTATGTGCAATATAATACGATTCATTTTCTTGAACTGTACAGTGTGTTTTAAATAGAGAATATGGCATCCAACTGGAATTTTGGCAATTAAAAAAGCAATCGCAAGCAAAATATCTGGCGTATGAGGTTGTGTTTTGAAAAACGTCCAAATTTTTCACACTTTCATCATCATGACAAATTTTTCTTTAATTACTTAAAGAATAAGATCAATTATTTTCTCTCGTGCTTCATGATATATGATTTCTGAACTTGGTTGGAAAAACAAATTTATAAATTAAATAAAAAATACTATACAGCTGTACCAGTATATTCTGCAGGAATTCTGTACGGAGCAAAATAAAACAAGACACTAAGCATTTAAGCAAATTATCAAAAATTTAAAAATTCTCTTACGCAATTATTACGACCAACAACACGTGATTGACTCTTTTGCTCCATATTTTGCAAATAATAAATGGTAATAAATTTTTTAACTTAGTTAAGCAATAATATAAGAGGGATAAAATGGAATATTCAAGTGGCCCCATTTCGGTTAAATTTTTTAACCATGGTCATACAATTTTTATGGTCTAGCATTTTAAATGATATTTTTTCTATATAGCAATGCATCACTGGCTAAAGTAAAGTTATAGACAACTATATTCAAATCTTGTCGATATTATTTCGATAGGAAATAAATTCTCTACAGGAACAGATTCATACAAAGGACGTAAAAATGTTGCTCTGTTATCAAAAGTGTATTTATTTTCTTCAAGTAATATCAGATAAATAATACTAATGATTTTCTTGGAGAATTAGGGTAATAACAGGCCTTAAATCTAGAAGAAAAACTAATAAAAGTAATAAAATTTTAAAACTAAAAACGTGCCATTATTGTTATAATGTTAAAATAATTTTAGCGTTTCCTTGATTTTCTTATATTATAAATAATATTACCTCTGTTTCAAAAGTATGATATTATGAATGGGTCAAGAAAATACGGTAGAATATCATGCCTTCATATGTTAATGCTAATCATGAGTTTATTTATACTTTCGAAGCACAGGTAATAATTTTTTAAAAGAAAATCGTGCAAAAACGGAAGCAACGTGTAACATAAAAATGTTAATCTTTGGTTCAGAAACTATTGGGCTTAATATTGAATCTAAAAATTTGTTTAATTCAATATAACTTTTTAATTATAATAAAACTAAACAGGATCTTTCCAATTATTACAAAAAAAAATTTTTTCAAAAGCCTAAATGCCTGTGTAAGAGTTTAAATTATTGTAATTTGATGTAAAAAAGCAAATAATCATTTTAAACACATAGTATATAAATATTAGATGTGTACAGTTTCACTGTAATGACTAAGGGTAAAAATATAGTAGTATATGGTACAGATAATATAAAATTGATATGAATCTATGGAAATAAAATTTATAATTCTTCTTTCAGTAGGAAATTTATCAAAAGCCCTGAATGAGTATAAAGATAAACATCTATTTAGGTACTACAAAACTATAACTATACTATTAAATATATTTTAATATACTTTGTAACAACTGAACATGCAGTAAATAACAAACAATATTCACAATTCAAAGGTAGGCAATATGTGATTCGAATACACTGATTTTCAATAAAAGTGAAATAAAATTACTTATCAAATCCAAATTCATTGTGTTAATGGTGTTTGTTTATTTTGAAATAAATTAATCTCAAATCTTCGCAATGTACATAAAAAATAAAGATTCAACGCCATTGAAGATCTTGTTATACGGTTTTGTTTAAGATAGAAAATCGCAGGATCACGCGTCCCCATGATCCTATCTTCAATCTTTCCAGCTGCCTCCTATTTTTACACAATGTTGTGAATTTTTCACTCAATTGTACGATTCAATTTACCATAATCTTCCTGTAAAAATCCATGAAACTTAATTTTAAAACCCGAAGGATTAGTCAGTACAATTAAGATAAATTTTATGTTTGAAACAAGTTCATTTCAGTTCCGACTAATTTGTAGGTTGGTATACATGTGAAACTGGAATTGGATAACTCGATATATTTCATATATGGAGTTAATTTCTTATCTTTTATCTTAATAATTACTAAAAGAACTAATTTGTGCCTGGATAAAACTAAAATTTTAACTAGTTCAATACTATAATCAGACTTCTCAAATACCTTACCTATTGAAAAATTTTAGAAATAAATATAAGTTTCAATTTGTGTACCTTTGAGTATACTATAATAGTTATAGGTTATGTGTTGTACATCATGTAGAAAGGTGTCACAAAATAAGGGCTGTGCGTGTTTTAATATTATAATAATATAAAGCTTTTTTTTTTATAAAAATGAATAATCGTTTCAGTGCTGGATGTTATTTAAATATGGATCATGTAAAATATATTATGGTTTAATATGGAAAACCAATTTTCACGGCATAAGTACGGTAATATTGCCCAAAATATTCACTTTTGTACACATATATGGAACGAAAACAAATTCAAAGAAAGTGACTATACCAAATAATTACATAATTGCTATTCTTGTTTTTTTTTTCGTCAAGAATTATTTTAGGCATATTCATTTTATGAAAGATAGTAATGAGCAAAGCAAGACCAAGACAATGATTGGGACAGTCTTGGTATTGGTGTTAGTGTCGCCTATTCCATCTTGAATTTGGTCTTGCTCAAATACTTCAAGCCTTAATCATGGTGTTGCTCAAATTCTTCGAGTCCGGTCTTGGTCTTGTTCTTGTTTATATAGTCTTGATTTTGGTCTCGCTTGGTCTGGCTTATCTGATCTGATACTTACGTTTTGTTTTTATAAATTTTCATATGCATTATCATTATGAAGACTATTAAAGATATAAATTATAACTTAATATGTTACATGTATTTTAACTCATGGATTTATCGGAAGCTGTTATTATTTGCTTAGTTGCCCATTTAGTCTTGGTCTTGCATAGGTGGTCTTGGTCCTGGTCTTGCTGATATAGATAACCTTGGTCTTAGAACAATTTTTTTTAAATTAGTTCGTTCAAACATAAGATATTCCATGCATCAATAGAAAACAATAGGTTTTTTATATAAAATTTTATAAAATAAATTTCATTTTCTTGATTTTAAGTAACATAAGGATTAAAAGAACAGATAAACTTTGAAAAGGTGAACAGATTTTCTTGAATTCATACAGAAAAATTAAATCAACATCGGTTCATCCGTATAGGAGCTACGAAGCCGCAAACGGGGTACTTGTAGTACCCCTAATTTTGCGATGGGTATTATTTATTCAAATATTGTTTGTTTATATGTACTCGTTACTGTGAAGCCATATTTCAACACATATTTTTCAAAAATATTTATATTTTCAAAAATATTTTTTTTTTAATCCTGTGGGATGGTGGGACCGATTTTATGAATCCTTAGTTTGACATATTTATACGTATGTGCATTATAGTAATTATTTCCATATCTATTCTCTCTAGTACAAATAATGATGATAACGTGAAACCGAATCGCTTTCATTCGACGCGTAAATTCGTAGCTTAAGATTGTGTTTTCAAATCGGTCCAAACATTTTTGGTTGAAGATAAAAAAAAATAAAAAAATAAATAAAAGATTTAAAAAAAGAGTGTTAACGAGTTGGAACTAGGTTTTTTTTTTGAAAACATAAGATTTTGATTATAGATGCTATACAAAGCAAGTTGTTGCTGATGCGTATGATTATTCTTACCCTATTATTGAATAAAAATTGTTTTGTATGTTTGATATGAAAAACTTATTTCCATTTTATAAGTGTTTTTAACTGCGAAAATAGGATTTTATTTGTTAAGAAAAATTCTATGTGTAATATCCGTTGATATACAAACAGGATATCAGTACCAATTAGTTTTTATTTTAATATATATACAAAATTCTCGCGCATAGTCTTTGTAAGCTAGATGGTTTCCGAAATGGTTTCACCGATTTTTTGGATATTGTTTTATATCAAAATTTTTGTTTATAATTTTATAATTTGGGATTACAAATACATATTTTAACCACAAACTCCAATTTTTTAAGAGGGATATTAGAACTGTAATAATTTTTAACTATCAATGGTACATAATAGATCAATTATCAGTCGATTAGTTATCGCCGTCGGGCATCTACCGATGTCACTTCTCACGTGGGTAAACCATCCAGTTTGTTTGTGTTGGCTAACGACGGACAAACCAAAAATTTACGTAAACTCCATTGCACTTAGAAACAAATATTAATTATTTTTTATTGTCATAATTAGTGATAGCAAATATGTAACATTTTTTAATGTATAAATAACTTTTAAGAGATATCATTTTAAATAAATTAATTAAATTAATAAAGTACAATTAATGATAAAATGTCCATTTCAATTTGGAAATTAATACAACAGACATATATCAATATTATAGGAAGTTTGCAAAAAATTTCATTGAGTCTTATTTGTTAGTATGAGCAATGTGTGTATAACTAAGAGCCTACATGGAAGGGGAAATTCAGTCGATTGGTGTGACGCGATTAGTAACAAATATAAAACTCGTTTATTGTATCGTTAATTGTAAAAAAACTCCAAGAAATAAATCAAAAATTTATACTTTTCGAACAGGAAGTTAAAGTTTTGAGCAATCTAGAAAATGGATTAATATAATTCAACAAAAACTTAGCAATTAATGAATTGTCTATATCAAGTAACAAAAACCAGAGAAAACCATTTTGTGAGTATTTTACTACTATGTCACATACTCACAAAATATGTCAAGACAATATTTTTTTAATTGTTTAGAGTAACGATTAAGAATTTGTAATGTTTATATTATGTTTGGATATTTTTTTATATGTAATATAATAATGTTGATATTTCTGATTGATGAAACTGGACCCAAAAACAATGCGATTATATTTATATTAATAATTTTTTTGCATGTAGATCCTAAGAAGACTGCAAAGAGCCATAACTTTAAATATTAATCCGATCATTCTCAATATTTTTCTATACAATAACTTCAATTGACTATCATTTTTTGTAATAATTCAATAATTTTTGTTTGCCGTTTAGAATGCACCAGCAAGGTATTCAGAGTATAATTATGTAGATATAATCTTTATTATTAAATAAAAAATCAACTTTAGAATTTGTTACATAAAGATTATGAATAAAATGTTTACTATTATAAAGGAATCGTTTAATTAGACATTAATATGCAGAAGCTTATTTGAAATACAATTCATAAGATAATTTGTATAGCAATAATTTTTCAATTAAACCAAAATTATTTGAATAATAACCAAAATCATGTGTTGTCTTGCACACATTTTTTTTTTAATGTAAATATAATTTGATTAATATTTCTTAACCACAGGATCAAAATGTAGTATTTTAATTATTTGAATGGCATGGTCTAACCATATCAACGAAAGCAAACTATTGTATGCACAGTGCCAAAATATATATAAAAATATGGTGGACGCGCAGTGAATAATAATAAGTAATAATATGAGAAATAATTTCAATTAAAACATAGAAAAATTATATTCATCACCAAAATGTGACTTCCTATAAAATCTTTAGAAATGAATTATTTTTCATACAAGGCTTTCCTATATGTTTGATTTCCAGCCTTTGATCAGCAAAAAGGCATCAAAATACTTTTTGTTTTTTGAAGTATAGATATAAGTAAATTGCATGGTTGATAAATAAAATTTCTGTCATTTTAATTGATGCAATGACTGATATAATTTCGATGTAGATTTCTTAATTAATGCCCAAATGTTTGAAATTAAATAGTAAATTTTATGAGAAATATTAATTTTGTAGATGATTTTGGGAGAATTTGATAATTTTGACTTCATTAACTATATGTGATACCACTTAGACTAGAATAATATTTAAAAAAATTTTCTATTTTACCAAATTTTTTTGTTTTGGACATTTTTATTGGAACTACTCTTAGAAGGTATTTGTGTTTTTCTTCTTATTATTATTTATGAATATAAAGCACAAATTTTGAAATCGATTCGTGTTTATTTTCGAATTGTCTTTTTCAAATAGAAGCAGTATATTTTAATTTATAACAAATTTTGTCAAAATTTTAATTCTTTTAGATATTGAATTTCATTTATGTTTTGACAAATTCGGTACCTTTTTTTCATTGTATTTAACATTTATAAGAATTAATATACAATAAATTAAAAAGTATTTGGCAATTAATAGGTATATGATTTTATATTTGAATTAGAATTATACTGTCTACCACACGTACTAAGCACAATACAAAAAATATCATTGCTGGAACCCTTTATTTTCCAAAAAAATTTCACTCTATCATTATTCAACATTATTAATTGCATATACATTCATTACTTTCTTGTACACGAAACAATCGCATAATACCGCATATAATAACATTCTACAATACTAACTTTGATAAATTGTATAATGTGGAAAAATAGTATAGAATTTAAACCAATTACATAGAAGATATCAAATGTAAAACTCCGCCTTTATATACAGCCCACAAACCAATTGCCAACCTTAATACAACCAGTATAGGTGTACATTTTTTTAACTGTCTTTATGCGTTGAGAAATGTTCGTTCGTACACGCTAAAAAGCCACATACATAATAGTAAATTCTACTTTTGACATTTTTAGTTGAGCATGGAAACTTGAACAGTTCACATACAAACAGTTCTTAAATAGATTTTGTTGTTTTACTATGATTCTAAAAAAACAAACCGTCTATAAATAAATTAAAAAAAAACTGTTTAGTGCGTGTTTTTGATTAACAACATTAAAAAGTTTTAACAGTGCATTTTACCATTCATGTTGAAGTTTAACATTTGACGTTAAATACCAATTTGAAGCAACATTTAAGTGTGTTCAAATGAACTTATTATAGTTATTTTCAAATAGATATCTGCGAATTATATTAATACATTTTTTAAATAAATGAATGTCATTCTTGTTAAACACGAAAATGCTATAACATTTTCCAATCAATAAACGACAAAAGACTGATTTCCAAACGCTAAAATCAAAGTTACACGTTTTATACCATTGTTAAAACTATTTTTATATTCATTTTAAAACGTTTATTAATGTATTAATTTAACAAACTGCAACAAGTTTTGTGCCCAATAGAAAAAAAAGGATTGATTTTCAAACATTCAAATCAATATTAAAACGTTATATTTTTATGTTCAAATAAGTAAAGACACTGACAGTATAAATTGTGTGATAATTTATGTATGAAACATTAGTCGATGTTGTTGTTTTTTTTTTAAATGACTTTAATTAAAGTTAATTAATTCATTAATTTGTGTGTGTGTGTGTTAAATTTCACGCATATTATACATGACGTCATTTTTTTATTTAACAAGAAATGATGTTTAACGAACTTAACTAGAAATTAAAAAAAAAAAAAAAATGATAAAACGGACTAGAATTCTTAAAGTGTTTCTTTTGTGTTGAAAATTTTCTAGTGTATAATTTTTTGTGATTAGGCCTATATAGTGAAACAAAATATTTCTAGTCAAAAACAAAACAAAAACCTAAGAAAAGATTATTTTTTTTTTAAACGTGCTAATAAATTTATTCGCGCTGTACTCTCATCCGTTAACACTGTTCCCGGGGGCAGCTGCTGCAAGTATCACCGCCTCTTCTACCCCTATCAATGATATTGTTGTACCAACTCCGATAACAAGTGGTAGTGTTGTTGCTGCTGCCGCCGCCGCCGCTCATGCAGCTAGTTTATGGAGTACAACGGTAGTGAACAATGTGGGTTCTGCCGCACATACTTCATCCTCATCAACAACACCACCACCAAATAACAGTTTTGGTATAGCATCACCGTCTGCAGCAGTTGATAGTTCATCGGTTTGTACCACCTCCGGGATGTTATCAGCAGCGGCTGTTGCCGCCGCACAAGCAGCTAGCTTAGGCTACAGCACAACCCCATCAATGCATCATCATCATCATCATCATCATAGTACTAGCGTGGGGACTGCAGCAACACCCCCTTATAGTCCACCTCCAAGACATCATAGTCCGTTACCAAGTTTTGGCTTTACACAAGAGCAAGTTGCATGTGTTTGTGAGGTTTGTCTACCTATTTGTTTTTCTAAATATTTTGCTAACTTTAAAAGCTATTAAATTTTTGCCATATTGCATCTGTTTGTCGAAGAATATTCATAGTACTTTTAAGTTGCCGAAAGCAAATAATAATTACCAAATTAATTCATATTTTTTGAAGAGAATTGAGACCTTATTGTTGAAAAACTCTTTAATGATTTTGAACTACAAACACACAAAGTAACAAATAGCTCTAAAAGTTATTAAAACGTAGGGATATAAACACAAGAAAGCAATCCCTTAAATTATATTATAAAAGCGGAGCTCTAAACAGTCAATTCCCAATAACATAAACTTAATTGGCCGGTTTTTGTAAAAGTCAATTTACAGAAAAAATAATTTTATTGTTTTACCAAGTTCTCGAAACTGTCAATTGCAAAGCCGCAATTACTTCAATTTTTCCATTCGAAAAAAGTTTATTTTCTTTTTTTAAGTGTAGTCTGATTATATTCGATTTAAAAAAAGTCTAAAAATCTTACTAAGATCAATTACCTACTTGTAACAATTGATAATTCCAAATCTTACGTTCAGTTTTCCATTTTTCATAGTAGTTTCGAAGAAAAAGAAAAGTATCTCTTAGACTTTTGAAAAACCTCCTTTATTTTAAGTTCTAAAAATATTTTTCAATTTTCAATTCCGACGCAAATACTAACAAAAATAATCTATTATCTATAATTCAAGTGACTTGAATTTATAGATGCTTTATTTTTCATACATATCACTTAAGTGGGCATTGCCAATTTATTAAGCATAATCAATTTGTTCCTTATTGGTCAACCTGTAATCAGATTTCGTAATCCATTTCATAAAAATATTCTCATCGTTATTATACTTAGTTATTTTATAGCAATAATAGTTTTGTTATTTGCGCTTCCACCAATTTCTTTATACATAACGTTTGTTTATTGTCAAAAATTTCTATATTGATTACTTATTCAAGTACAAAAACATTTAGCTGTCACTATGTTCTACATAAATTACAGCTGAATTTAGTTCGAGTACAGAGTATTCAAATATAGATATTTTTCTTATTATATTTAATTTCTTGAATGCCCAAAAGTTTGACGTGAATTTAGTGATTTTGGCAATCAAAATAACAGTGAATTTTATTTGATAGTTTCATTTTCTCATTAACTAAGAAAAGGTTTTATCACGCTAGATTAAACATAAAATAAACTCAAATAAAAAAGCATTTCAAATTCCGCTCAATACTTATGTTATTATAGATATGTATTTAAACTACAATATAGTTATTATTATTATATATTATAATTATAATATAGTGATTAGTTTAAATTAATAATCAGTAAATTAGTTATTATTATCGTTACTATCATCCAAACTACTCATCATTATTGTCTACCAAAATATATGTTCCCTCTCGCCAATTTGCTAACAGTATCAATATATTAAAGCAATTAGCTAATTTTTACTGTCAATGATATTCATTATAGTCGAGATTCGTACTTAAATCCTTATGTAGAAATATAATATTTATGTAAAACTATATAATTATTTAATTACGATCCTTAAAATAAACACCTTATAAAAATTACGTTGAAACTAAGGAAACTCTATGAAATTTTTGCATAAGAATAATTAAAAAAAATCTGTTAAATACGCAACACAGAATAATCAGAATATCGTACAGTCTTGAATTCAACCTTTTATATTTTGAGTTCAAAAACTATTATATATTAGGGTGTTTTTGCAAATCTTTCTACTAAAACTAAATCATGCAAAAAACCCATATTATTGTGTTCATTTTATTATTTGCTTACCCCACATGATATATTTACTTAAAGATTCCTAAAATATCCGAAATAATTTCTCCATAATTTCAAAACTGCTAAGCAAATTTTTTTGACATTAAGCAGAGTTCTTAATATTAATAAAATTACTGTGCTAATTTTGATATGTATCCATTATGTTTTTTTTTTTTTTATTATAAGATGTTCAAATAGGCTAAAAACTGCTGTAAATTCCAAAAATATGGCAATTTTGATGTTACACATGGTTTTTGACGAGTTTGATGAAATTTGAAATGATTGCTCTTATAAAATTGATTAACTAATTTATACGAATCATTTTAGTGCTGTTCCCAATAATTCATTGTGTTAAAAGTAATAGATCAAATTTCTATGCAAAATTCTAAAATTTATTTGGACTTTTTTTTTTCTTATTGTAAATGTTGACCACATCAGGTTTTTTTCGAAAAAACGTTAAATTTAAAAAAATTATCTAGTATATAACTGAACTTTAAAATAAATGGTAAATATTCTTGTTTAAATTATCAAAATAAATAAATTTAAATTACTATTTTAAATATAATGTTTTGACAAGATTAATTTTAAATGAAGTAATTATAGCATTCAGTAAGTTAGATTGGAGTATTACGTAGGTGTTCTAATTATATGTATTAGTCAGAATAACAATTGGTTCCTTATCCAAATCATTACAATGTCTGTAAGTTGTTTATAATTTTATTCGTGTAATGAGAACAGTACTATTAAAGTTATACTGAACGAAATAAAATTTAAAATTTTCATATTCTAAGTATATTAGACTGGGTGTCTATGAGCGTATCATATTATTAACAAAATTCCTATCCAAAAGTTTGTATATGGCTTAATTATAATTAGTGTAATTATGAAAATTCTGAAAATTGGAACGATTTTTTTTTAACAACCACAAACTTAAATTTGACAGAAATTTATTTTTTTGTTATTTTCTTATAAGAAAAAGAAAAATAAAAAACCATTTTGTCCAGCATTTGACAAAACAGAATTTCCTTAGTCCGACAAGAACAAAATATCTCCGACATCTGATTTTATTACGTGATTAATAAAATATGGTTTTATATTTCAATATTGTTGGGATACTCAAAAATTTTATGAGTTCCGAAAAAACAAACGGCCTACTTTCCACAATTTTTGTAGAGGAAAAGGTTGCTACACTAATCATAGCTAAGCCATAAACAAATTTGTAGAAGTAACATATATAAATAAAATGATATTCTTTTGGGCACCTAACTTATAAAAAGGAACAGTTGATCTCTGAAATTTTAATACTAGAGCAGTTTAATCTCGGGTTTTTAACAAAAATTGGTTGAGTTATTGTAAGTTGTGATACTGAAGTCAAAACTACTAAAACCTATTTGTATTTTAGAATTTTTCATCTCATTGATAATATTAAACTGTTTCATTTTTTATTTAATTATTGTGGAAAATTTTTATTATGAGAATATATTAAGTTTAGTCTTAACATTGTAATCCCAATAAAATATTGAAGGTACTGACTATAGTTTAATATAGATATTTACAAAATCGTTAATAGTAGTCCATTTTCGTTTGTCTATCCTTAATAAAGATCAAATACGAAAAAACAATGCAAACTCCAATTTTGGTAGTGTATTCTTCACCTAAAACTTGAGTCCAATTATAATTTTTAAACGATAAGAGATATGCAAAAAGTTCGAATATAAAAAAATTAAATAGAAAATTTGATTGTTTCAATACAAACCACTATTTTTGCGTCTAATCAATATTTGAATAAAAACAAATATTTCATATTATATTATTCACATTATCATGTTACTACAGACTAAATATTTATCGTTAAATAACGTAAACAAAATTCAATATCGAAAATACAAGCTTCTAAATAAAATTATAAATGATAAAAACCTGTTAAAAAATATGTTTCTTTTCTATAACAACCTTTAGTTGTCATTTCTTAGTTACCAAAAACTCCGAGGTGATAATATATGAATTTAAAAAATTTTTATATTGGCTAGGGGTAGAAGTTTTTTAAAAATGATAAAAAGTGAAAAAAAAATTAAAGTACGATGTAACACATAGGAAGTGGAAGAGAATATAACAAAAATAAAAGGGAAAATAGTTTGTGGGCGATCTGTGTTCCGGGAATGGAAGGAGCTGAGTTTTTAATGGTAATTATTCTTCTTAGTGTACGCCTTTAATTTTATATTCATGCGAAAATACTAAATACTTTTTTGACAAACAGAGATATAAGCATCCAAACTTTGAGAGATTTTCATTAGAAATTGTGATTTTTCCGATTTCAAATGAAAGCCTACTTAACATGCAACTATAGATTCAATAAAGTTCTTATAGTATGATGAAATTAGGTATTTGTAAATTACTCATAATTATTGATAAAGATCGATTATATTAAATCACAATTATTAATTTAAAAACATCATTTATTTGGTTTCTGGATAATGGCCGGCTAATAAAAAGTGAAAGGCTTCAAAATGTATTGCGGTATTACTTAATATGTATATATAAATTGCGATTTCAATATTTTACGCGATATTAATAAACATATTCTATTAATAATTCACATTACTTTCATCTTTTCCATAAAAAATAGTTTTATCAAAAATCATATGTTCAAATACCATTTGCGTAATCGTTCTCAAATATTTTGTTCGTAAACGACAAACTACTTAGTACCTATTTCAGATGTTCAAATAATTTCTAAATCAGCATTTTAGCTTTTTAATGATTGCAATAAAATTTTTGCACATCCAAGTATGTTAATTATATGCGTCTATTATACATGTAAGTAAAAGGATAAGTAACTGAGTGAAATATCAACTCACAGTTAAATCCGGCGGGTCCAACAGTTTGAAATATTGTATGAGGGGTTTCTTATATACATATGTAAGTGAGCACTAAGAAGTGACTTTTGGAAAGTCATCTTCAAAGTGGCTTCCAATTTTAATATATATTAATCAAGGTGCCACGCAAACTGCTAAGCAAGAGCGAGCATTAAAAAATTATTTTTAAAATTTAACCCTTAAAATCTTGAAAATGGTGCTTGATGGTGTTAACTAACAGAGTTAGTTGTTTATATACTCGACAAATGATTTAATTTCATTGTTTTTACTATTTTTAATTAGTATTCATAAAATACTATAAATATCCAGTCTATACAATTATATATGTATACATGTATAATAATAATATATATTATTATACCTATATGTGTTAATTAGCCAAATTTGAGCAAAAATTGTGGAGAACTCAAACATTCTATGAAAATATATTTTATACAAAAATTATGTTTCAAAAAATAAACATTTTTTGTATTTGAATTTTATATTGTCTCTTTTGTGGTTTAAAAGTTGGGTTAAGGATCCATTGGATCCCATGGACCGATTTTGCTCATTAACGAATTTAAACTCTTTTATGTTTAGAATACGTCAACAAAGTTTCAGCTTGCTATCTCTTTTTGTTTCTCGTTTTTTGAGTTCTCGTGATGGACGGACGGGCGAACGGACTGATAGTCGAAACAGGACTAATTAGGTGTTTCTATGAACACATTTATCTTAATTTTGTTTGTGTGGACAATATTGGGCAGCATTACAAACTTAAGACTAAAATTAATATACTCTGACATACCATGTATGTCATAAATCAAGTTTAAATAACAACGTGTTGATTGTTTAGATACTCAACAAATAGATGATTATCAATGTTTGGACAAACTGAAATTGTGGCAAATCTAAACAGTTTATGCAAATCTAAAAAAAGATTTCCAACAAACGTTGCATTATATTTTTTTATTTAAATGTTGGGTTATGGATCCAGAGGAGCCATTAGATGGATTTTTCTCATTTCTGACCTTAAATTTATTTCTTTCCGTTTCTTAATGATGGATTGACGGATAGAACTAATTGGATGGTTCTATGCATATCAATACCAAAACTTTGTTAGTATATTTAATAATTCCAACGTTACAAACTTGAGGCTAATCATTTTATAAAGTACAGCCATATCAAGCGTATTTATGAATATACCAGAAAAATATAATTATAAAGTGGCTAGAATAATTATAAATTCCACGCGGACGATGTCGTCGATAACAGTCAATTTGCTAATATTAATAAAACATAGATAAAATTATACCATAAAAATATATTTCTTATCACTTTAATGAATGATAAGCGAACTTCAATTGAACCAGATGCTTCTTAGGACAAGAAAAAAAAAACATTGTTTTAAAATTTTTAGAAAACAGTAAACAAAAGATAAATGAATATACATTTGACTACACATATGAAATAGAATACCATAGTTTTAAGTTACTTTGAAATTATTATAAATTATATATATATATATATATATATATATATATATATATATATATATATATATATATATATATATATATATATATATATATATATATATATATATATATATATATATATATATATATATATATATATTTGCAAGTTTTTATAGTACACATAGGCAATTTGATATGTAGAAATTTATGTATTTGGTAAAAATTTTTAATTTTATACTTTACTATTTATATAGGTTGCATAAAAAAATGACTTTGAATAAATTCGCATGATATGACAAGTACATCTTATATAAAGATTTTTTCGACACAAACGCTTGCAATTTGACACGTAATGTCAATAATAGTGAAGCAGACACTGTGTATCTTATAATTGTATTTTCTAGTAAACAAATGTTATTTTTTTACAAATTCTTGCTACTCGTGGCACCAAAATATGAAGTCCTTTTAAAAAATCCACCACGCACAATATTGAAATTTAACACGTGTTTTGGTATTCCATTATTCTTAGGCCCGGGCCATATTTTTTGCCTCCTAATCTTGAAAGTCACATGTGTCGATAACAATATGTTAATTGTTTAGATACTTGACATAAGCTTGAGTTTGCATGATTGGGTTATTTTTAATAATTATAATGAATAAAAAACACTCAATACATAGTCCATACAGTTTTAAATAAATATATAATAATATTATATACTATAAGTATATGTCCTATTAGTTATATTTGCGCTAAAATTTAATGAATCTAATTAGTTTGAAGAATGTCTTAAACAAAAGCTGTTTTTTTGAAAAATCAAACTTTTTTCATTCTATAAATTTTTCTTTTATATTATACGGCACAAATTTGGGACCTTGAATGGATCCAATGGACTAAACTACGCCACCAAAAAGGCAGATTTTTGCTAAAGCTACAAAGTTTTGGCTAAAACTAATATACCCTAGCATATTATATATAAATTATTATGCGATATCTATATGAATGTTTTGTCTTATTTCCCCAATGCAAGAATTTTCACATTCTCCTTTTGCAATCATAAAGGTATCTCCCTGTACAAATGATTTGCATAACATAAATACGTAAATAAACATAAATTATTAGCCAATTGCATTGTTATAATAAAATTTCGTATCTTTATTTATTAATTAAGAATACTACCTATCAAAAATAAATATTCTGTAATTTAATATAGGCCTATCAATTTAATAATCTTGAAAAATTATTGATAAAATTCAATTCGATACTTCAATATTTCAAAGTTTAGTACAATAGATAAATAATTTTTGAATACTGAAGAAAATTAAACCAATGTATTATTTTTTATTCTCTACAAACGGATTTTTAAAATCAAAATTAATAGTGAGAAAACATTGTCTGGATTTACTAGTGTATGAAATACTTAAATAACCAAATAAGACTTTACAAATCAAAGAATACACATTTTCGAACATTTCTTAAAATTATTGAATACTTTTTACATTAGTGTCAGTTAATACTCATCAAAGCAATTCAGAAATAAGTGTTTTATCTCCCTTGATGTATTATTTGAAATACACACTGCCAAAAACGCGCATATGACCATGTTACAAATTCAATCTTCTAATTAAAATATCACTTCGTGACTTCTTTTATACCTTTAATTATAATTTTTATTTTGATAGTAAAACCTTTTCACTTGGAGTTGTTAAAAGAATCTAATTAAATCATCTTATCAACAATATGTTCTAAAATTTTGTTTATTATTTTTAATCATCAAATTTTTGAATGAAGCCGTAAATAATTTATATATGTATATATATATATATATATATATATATATATATATATATATATATATATATATATATATATATATATATATATATATATATATATATATATATGTATATATATATATATATATATATATATATACATATATATTAGTTTTATTAAAACACCCAATGAGAGTTTGTAATAAGATTA
Source organism: Chrysopa pallens (assembly GCA_020423425.1). Lineage (NCBI taxonomy): Eukaryota > Metazoa > Arthropoda > Insecta > Neuroptera > Chrysopidae > Chrysopa > Chrysopa pallens. The sequence goes on from CM035591.1 coordinate 27,240,153, forward strand.
AAAATGTTAAAAATATAAAGTAAATATACAATAAATTGAAACCGTTTTTAAATTTAAGAGGGGGAAAGAGAACATCCCTTAACAAAAATTTGTCGGCATGCCCACCGTTTGAAACTTATAGACGTTTGTTTTTTTTTTTTTGTAAATATCTGAAATTTTTCTAAAGTAAGAATTCAGTTCAAATTTTTACATAATACCACAAGTACATTTTTTTTTGACGAAATTTCTAAATAACTGCAAAAAAGTACTATTATTTCTGAACAGGTCAGCATACTGTTACCAAATATTTTAAGACCCGATATCTAAAAATATCTTGTAATTTAAGAATTATTATTTCTTTGCATCAGACTATGTGTAATTGAAATAATATCATAAAACTTGACCCAATTAACATGTAATTGTTTTGATTCTTTTTCTTCCCACTTTTGTTAATTATTAATTATGTTAATTTTTTTCTAGGTACTTCAACAAGCTGGTAACGTTGAACGATTAGGTAGATTTTTATGGTCGTTACCCGCATGTGATAAACTACATAATAATGAATCCGTCCTAAAGGCAAAAGCGATTGTCGCATTCCACAGAGGAAATTTCAAAGAATTATATCGAATATTAGAATCACATTCATTTAGTCCTCACAATCATACAAAATTGCAAGCATTATGGTTAAAAGCACATTATGTAGAAGCTGAAAGGCTACGAGGAAGGCCACTAGGTAAGTTCTGGACACAATACCATAATTATTAAAAGACAAAAAAATTGTTTGTACACAACAAAAGTAAAAAATTATCCTAAAATAATTCGAAGTAAAAAAATTTAATAATTTTCTTGTGACCAATAATGTTTCGAAATCGGTGCTTATCATCCCTCAGCTTAAAATTGATTCGTTTGCACCGACATGGAAATGTAATTGAATTATTTAAGCTTCTAAGCTCTATTAGCTTTTGTTGAAAATAATATAAAAAATATAAAATAATAAATAATAATAATAAATATTGAAATAATTTTTATATTTCGTATCAATTTGATACAAAGCCTAAAGAATATTCAATTATTCGATTGATCTTTTTCTGTTCATAATTAAAGGATTTAAAGCCGAAAAAGTTGGTCTAATACAAGTAATAAGAAGCACTTATCTTCTTACAGAATAAATTATATTCCACATTAAAGATAATTTTATTGCGAGTACAGTGGTATACGGCTTCTTAGGAAAATTATTCACAGATTACAGTTGCCATCCACTGAAATTGAAAAATTACATTAAATCCAGACGAGCATCAAAGAAGTTGATGCACTTAATGAACTTTTTATATATGATAGAAGAGAACTCGCTTCTTACGTTCAAATAGTATTTTATTCTTTTTTTATTGAATGATACTTTTCTATACTTAGATGTTATGTTTATTATTACTATGGATACAAGTAATTTTTCCATTTTTTTCCGGTTGGCCGGTTCTGCAACTTAAATATGTTAACAACTATTTATGTTAACAGTATAGATTTGGTAAACTTTAATATAGTATTTTAATTAATCATAGTAAGCATTGAAAACAATAAATGAAATTAAAAACAATTTAAGCATTGATACTCAACTATATATCGGAAATTTAAATACTGCCAGTCTTCTGTCATTCCTCTCTTCATTTGTTAAACACTATATACTTTAAATTAATGTTAATAAGATGCAAATAAATTTCGATTATTGTTTTCTTGTAACAGTCTTTACTTGTTTATTTCAAAGGAAAATGCACCAACTTTGTAAACTTACCTCACACTAATGATTTGTACTAAAATAATCGTATTGTAATACCCAATAATTTTTAATAGCACTGTATACAAATGTTTAAATTAGTATGAGAAATATCTATAACTATGAACAACATTATACATATGAAATAAATTACAAGTATACAAAAATTAATTTTGAAAGTATAGACAAAGAGGGAATCTTCTAAGGATTCTTTGAATAAATATTTTTTATAATAATAATAATACAAAAAACAAATAAAACTTGTTTATAATAATAGAATGTTCCTTATTAATTTGTTGTACAGGTGCTGTAGGGAAGTATCGTGTTCGTCGAAAGTTTCCATTACCACGTACTATATGGGATGGTGAAGAAACCAGTTATTGCTTCAAAGAGAAATCACGCAGTGTATTAAGGGATTGGTATACACATAATCCATATCCAAGTCCACGTGAAAAACGGGAATTAGCTGAAGCAACTGGATTAACAACCACACAAGTATCAAATTGGTTTAAAAATCGTCGTCAACGTGATAGAGCTGCTGAGCATAAAGACAGGTTAGTTTATGCTTTTGATTTCACTTGACAATACCTTGGTATTTCGACGGAACAACAGTTATAATTGATCCTCACGAATTTCTGCATGCAACAGAATTTTACTTGCCCGACTGCGAAAAAAATTGACTATTTTTATAATTTCGATTACTGCAAAACTAACTGTTGCGAAATTTTGAATTTAAAATATTAAAAAAAATAGATGAAAAAATTCTTGAGAGAAATAGTTTTATAAAACTAGTTGAATTTGTTTTTGTGGTTCTCTTTGGGTAAAAGTGATCATTAATCGTCGTCCTTTAAGACGGCGTTCCTGTGATTTTTGAAGTCAATATTTTAATCACCGTGAATTTTTTGTCAAACCGATAAATATGATTAATGTTGGCGATTTCTTTATTTTGAAACTAACTACAAAATATCATTTATAACCTGAGTCAAAATAAAGTTAAAACAACTTACACTAAAATGACGTACTCAAAAGAAGGTACGGAATAAATTTTCTAAATGTTTGTTTTATTTACATTGTTCTTTATTTTTAATTTACTGGTGCATTTCTTTTTATTGTAAAGAATTTACTCAGACATCTGAATGGAAAAAATTTAAATGATGCAATATCTGGTGCCAATCTTGGTACTTGGATATATTATTGTATGAAACTTTATTTTGGAAAGCGATATAAATAAAAAACATTTTAGTAAATGAAAACGATTTTATTCTTTATGTTTTTTTCTCCTTTGAACATATTTTTTTATGAGCTTTTGCTTTTGGAAAGTATGGTGAATCATCTATAGGCGTCAAAGACAAAATATTTTTTTATAAATATCTAGGAGATTTGGAATTTATGATTATGTAACGTATCAATAAACAAAATTTTATGTGACGAAGTCCTGAAAACAATCCGTTTTATAATCGGTTTTATATCGAAAATTTATGTTTTGAAAACATGCATAAAGTAATTAAAGACAAAAGTAAACATCCAGTGTATTAGAAAATACATGAAATCCTTTATAACGCGCTTTACTCCTTCAACTTAAGAGTACTCCTCAACCTGCTTTACTCCTCCTTTACTCCTCACCCGACTGCAGGAATTATTGTTTGTTTACTAGGTTCAGATCTATGAAAACAAATTTTATACATCTAATTTGTTTTTATTACATCGCAATTTTGAAAGTACACAACCTATCAATAAGTATTATGATATAAAAAATTTAAACTAAAAAATGTCTTGGTGACTGTGTGGTGTGTGATAGATTTAGATTGTTAGCATGACGTTTGTTACGTTGTATGTTATGTTCGACATAGCCAACGGTTTCTGCGGTTCACCACGTCACCAAAGTAATACTATTCTCACGGTATCATATTTATTTTAGTGGTTGTAGAGCACATTTCTTTTTTTTCTATTTTTTTTTATACGCTTTTATTTCTTTTAAATATATTTAAAATTTTTATAATATCTAAAATTGCGCTGATTTTAAATTCAAGTTTTCTACAGTATAAACCACAAACAATTCTTCTTACAGAAAGTTAGTCTCCAGAGAAAAGGTTAGATTTTTAATTTTCACGTATTTTTTATTTTTTTCTCACTGTAATGTAAATTTTCAAAAAATCCTTTCTCAATGAATTTTGATTTTTATGAATACCCAATTTTATATATATTTGATTTTTAATAATTACCGCTGATCTAATATTTGTCTCAACAATCTGTTTGTACTGAAATCAAGTCCCTATTTTGGGTAGAATATTAATAACATTGATTGAAACTTCAACACGGGATGTGGTATAATACTGGAGTAATAAATACTTGAGTGTGCAACAATAAAGCACTATCAACGAATTTGTGTTAAATAGCTTAAATATTTAAGAATCCGAATGTTGCTAGGCTAATTTTTTGTCTAATTTTTTTTAACTCACGTCCCGTTTGGAGCTATCTAAAAGATTCATGGCCTATTAGACTACTCTCCGCTAATTTGTAGTATCCTGTGCCGCGTTCATCCAGTTGTGGATACCCAACTGTTACGCATCCTTCTCCATCTCGTCTAACTAAGTTCCATAATTCTTTTCTGTAACCTATCACCTCCCATTCTGGCTACATATCCGGCCCATCTCAGCCTACTAGTTTTTATGACATTCATTGTACATGCGTTTCCTCAATCTCTGTCGCTTCCTTATTTTCTTTTAACCATTCACTAGAATTTTGCCGTAAAGTTTTCTTATTATTCTCGTTTCGAATATTTTTTGGTGAATAAACAAGAAAATAAAACGACATTTCTGGATTTGATTTTTTGATGTTTTTTCCCTTATAAAATAGTTAAAAAGTTGACAATTGCCATATATTTGAAGCTTTATATGAATATTTATGGCAATTAGGTTTTTAAGATCCATATTGTATGTAAGCAGTGTTTAATATCATATTTCGATAATGTCATAGTAGACTGTGTATAAAATCAAATTTTTCTTGGGTTAAAAGTGACAGATATCCTTCATGTAAACATAATATTTGATACATAAGTATTAGATTAAAGATATTTAATGACATTTTGATTAAAATTTAAAAATAACATGGATGATCTTGATAATGAATTTAGAGAATTGTGGAAAGCAAATAAATTAATAGGTATTATTGCTGAAGAGGTATTTTGTATCTTTCCATTGCATTTAACTGAAAATTAGTACTTAAACTGCATTAAATTTGCTTAGGACATTTGTGTTGGATTCATTTTAGCTGGTATTGGTGAAAAATTGAGCAAGCATCATCATAATTTCTTTTGTGTATCTAAAGGTAATCAACTATTTCTTAATGATAATGTATTTCCGATATTATTAAAAATATTGGTCCTGTGAGTGTTGCATTTTCGAGCATTTTTCTAGATCGAACAGTATTTCAGATTCACTTTTTCGATATTTTCAAGTACAATGAAACTATATTAACATTACGTTGGTCGTATATGAGTTGCTACAATTTTTTACATCTAAAATTTAACAAACTACTCAAAATTTATACAAGTATACTCAAAAATATAAAAGCTATTTGCTATTATTTTCTACTTTCAAGTTATTCTCAAACTTGGGGTTCTTCATGTGTATAAGTTTCGTAAAATTATTTTTTAACGCAAGTAAATCGTGCGATCTCGGCCATTATACGACCACAATTGAATATATGATTTAATGTGCAACGTTGCCAAGTATATAAAAATGTTTGGCACTCGTTGAAAAGAGTAAAAAAACGTGAGAGATAGAGAGAGGTAGAGAGTAAAATATGTGACAACATTGCAATTCAGTTAACATTACGTTAATTTCTTCACCAAGCGATCGACGACAGGAGTTGCACAACCAAAAAAAAAAGGAGAGCGATCCATAAAGAAATCATATGGATCAGATTAACATTAAAAATTTTTGATTTGTACGTAGTATTACTATAGACCTAATGATCAACACCTCTGAAAGCGATGAAAAAAATATCATCGACATAAGTCTAAGCATGATTATGACTGAAGGACACTTTATTTCTAATCATCGCAATCTTTCTTTTGATATAAATTTGGATCGTGCATATTATAAGCTACAGTGGACTCGAAAGCGGCAACCGGTTGTACAATGCATGTGGGTGTCGACCTTCAGTTCTGTGGTAATACTAAGCATATACGACCGAGTCTAAGGCCAAAACAGTTATAGCGTATTGTAAATACTATAATAACTTTAAAATTTGAAAATTATTTTGTCTAAATCTGTTGTCTAGACACTACCACTCAAGAGTTAGAAAAAGCGCTCCTTGATATGGAAAACCATACTCGCATTGTGATCATTATAGTAAATTATTCCACGCATGAAAAAATAAAGCACGCTATTGAAGCATGTACGACGTGTATTGTCACAATACCTGATAAAGGCACCTTTTATGATCCTGAAGAAGATGATATTATTTACCGAGCAAAAGTAAGAACTGTTTTCTTTAATTTAATAGGGATCTAAAACTTACTTGTGATTTAATATTAATTTTTCTCATATCATATTACAATTTGGTAAAAATGTCTTATCATATAACCATTGAAGGATCCAAATAAAATACTAATTTGTAAATTATTGTTTTAAAAAACGTTAAATCAGAAGCTTAGTTCAACATATTCAAACTGGGACCATTTTTTAAAATTTATTTTTTATATATTTCGACAACATTAAAAAAAATAAAAATGCAAGAACAAAAAATTAAGTTAAAGACTAAAAACTTATACTAAGCTATGATTTTCTACCCTTGCTTGTATGAAATCTAACCGCACTCACTCATATAGATCCTCCTTGTAAAGAATTCAGAACTTCACCGATGCTTATAAAAAACAATTTCTTACATAACTCTCGTTTTTAAATACCCTATTAATACAGATAAACATACGAGTATCGTGTCATTTATGAATACTCATTTATGCGGCTTAATTAATGCTAATACCATCAGTTCGAAAATTCTGATAAGTTGGAACGGTGCTTGCGCTAATAGTTACTGTAATAGAAAGACCATTCACAACCAATATAAAATCATTTTAATTGACATGTGATCCAAGATTTCCGTCGTTACGAAATCTTAAATTTTCGTAAAGGAAAAAGATGTTACAATGGCCATAATTCAATAAAAATTTTTTAATGGATATTGATAAATGGTACTGATATACTTATGGGTATCCAAACTAACATATATATGATAATTAATACTATTCTTTGAATTTTTTCATATTTCATGTTGAATCTAGATGGCCATAGGGAGCCTTTGATTGTGGTTCATTGAATTATTTTGAAGAAATTCATCAAATGTTCAATTAAATATTCGAAATGTCTAATTGTTTAATGTAATAATGTTGCATTTTTTTTATGAACAATAAAAACATTTAAACAAATTTGAATAAAAATTTAAATATTTTTATAAATAGTTTGACTGTTATTTTTTACGTCATATTTATAGAATTTTATCCATAATTTTAAAATAACTATTTATATATAGAAATGAATAACATACGTCGTACATTATAACTTGGGGAATTGTTCTATTATATATATGTTGCGAAACATGAACAAAGCTGTTACGTATTAATTTTAAGTCACGAAATTTTATTTGCAATATCTGGAGTAATACGATATAGTTGAATAAAACAGATTAAAGTTGAAATAAAGTCTATGTTTCGAAACTCTGATGGTGTTACTGGCCGGTAAAAAAATATGTCATCAACATTGTGTATTATGTTAAATATCATATTTGATGACGTCATACCTTACTGCACAGTAACACAGTAGAAGATCATCATATCAGAATTTTGAAACATAGACTACATTTTAACTTTTGTGTCAACTAATTCCAATAACTCCCGATTCTTAAATTAAAATTTAAAGACTCAATAAATTTATTTTAATCTTGAGAATATAATAATATAATAAATGTATAATAAACATATTGTTTAAATACCCGAACTATGGCTAAATATAAATGTTTGAACTATTTTTAATGATACACTAATTACATAGATAATAATCATTTTTAATTTATAATTAGTTTTATTATTATTATTATTATTATTTTAACAGTTTTCTATATAATACAACAATATTGCATTATGTTATATATATATATATATATATATATATATATATATATATATATATATATATATATATATATATATATATATATATATATATATATATATATATAATAAAAAAATATTTAAAATTCTTTGTTTCTTAAAAATAAAATTATTTTTGTATTTGAAGTTTCCTTATATCTTTTAGACTTTAAAAGTTGTGCCATGAATTCATTGGACCCAATGGATCGATTTAGCTCATTCACGAATTTTAAGATTCAAAATACGGCATACACATAGTAAAGCTGAACAGAAAATAACTAAGGATTATTTCTAATCCATAGAAGTTTATTTCAAAGTTTTTAAGAAAAAATATTTCAAACCTTTTTATACTCAACATACATAATATATCAGAGTATATTAATTTTAGTCTAAAGTTTGTAACGGTAGAAAATATTGAATAATATTGAATAATTCGCCCATTTCCGCATGTTCGCCTGTCCGTGATCAAAATATCTTAAACACAAAAAAAAAATAGCGAGTTGAAATTTTGGTGATGTATATTATACATAAAAAGTCAGTTTAAATACGTGAATGAACAAGTAATCTGGAATGACAGCTTTCTTTGACATGGTATTTAAATGACAAAGATTCAAAGGATTAAGGCTACTTTGACGTGGTTCTGTTAAAAAATATGTTTTATTGAATAAAAATTAATTTAATGAAATAATTAAACTAAAGTTTAATCTTAAAAAAGGTTATATTCCAAAATTAATTGTAGCCTTTTGATTTATTTTTTTTTTTATACTTAAAAACAGAAATTAAATTAATAAACGTCTAGGCGCTAGTTGAACTGTAGAAGTCTTACATCATTATTCATTTGCATCTATTTATTATCTCCGTGATAATATTTGATGTAAATATTAATTTGTAAACAGCACCAACGCGTGTGGTATCCAACACCATCATTAGTAATGTTGAAATTGGAGATGTTTTAAAATATCATTTTTAATAAAAGTAAGAAGTTAAACTTTTTTTTGTTTTTGGGAGGAATTCAAAAATGCATAATTTTTATATCATCGATAAATAATCGCTTTTAAAACAGAAAAAAGTGAATTTTTCAAACTTTATTTAAATTATAATCAATAATTATTGACATTAATAAATTGTTTTAACGTATCCACGTGTAGGTATACTGACTAGCTTATTATTTCATTGGTACAAATTATTTTAATTACTCTCTGAATTTATTGTGAAATCGGCGGCCTAGATTCTTAATAAAATCGAATAAGATATGTTAGTTCAATTTATTTCCATTATAAATGTTATAATGGATGTAATATTTTGCCGAATGTAAAAATTGTCTCAAAAGCGTGAAAGTTGTATTAAACGTAAAATCGTTGAAAAATTAATTTTTATTCTACGGTTTAAATAACGAGTGAAATGTACAAGCATTAAGAACTCCTTAATATAAAAGTAAAATGCAAAACACATAAAATATATCAAATGTAATGCATATAGGTATTCAAATTGTACCTAAACAATTGATTATACCAATAAAGTTGTTTGTATTAAAAAAATCATGTATTGTAGAATTAAAAAGTTTACTTATATTGCTCACCATTTAGAAGCTATCTTTTTTAAATGCAAACCATTTGAGTATAGATGCGTAAATTTAAATTTATTCAAGCAAATACCACTTTCGATCAAGCCACCTTTTAAATAGCAAAACTAAATCAAAATCGATTCACAGATCGATATCGATACACATATATCCATACACTTTAAACTGATTTACCGCACTTTTTGCGTCGAATAATAAAAAATATTATTCTCAAAGCTTAATTTATATAATATAGAAATTATTTTGTTTTCCGAGTAAAATTTTTTACTAAAATATGCAAGTTACAAGGATACCCTTAAAATTTATAAAAATACTGTGCTTGTTTTTCTGTAAAATCATTTTCCATTTGTGAATTGTTTAACGAAAATTCTTGTTAATTTTTATATAAAATTGGCTAAAATTACGAACAATTTGGAATATACTTTAGGCTAAACATATATTCTAAATTTTTGATACAATTTTTGAAAAAAGTACATTCTTCTAAAGAATCATTGAATATGTGATATCTCTTAGCTATTCATTCATTCAATATAATAATTTCCCTAAAAACAAATTTTTATGTCTATAAAAATATTTTATCAATGTTAAACATCTTCACAAATTCTTTACATGTTTTATTTGAATGTCGTACACCTTCATGGGGGTACAAAGTATCAAAACAAAACAACAAAAAAAGAATAAATAAAAATACATAAAAACAAAACGAAAAAGGATAAAAAATATTGAAAACCAAATGCGAGTAGAATACAGCATATAAACTTTAAATAACAAGGACAATAACACAAAACTTTTAACTAAGAACTTGGTAAAAACATAGGTAAACTTTTGTTTTTATATCACAGTTATACTTGTTTAATGTAATGTGGGTACAAAATATATTTTATACTTTAAAACATTAATTTTATGTGTTAATGTAATACAGATGATTTTTATTGTTAGTACATTAGTAATACAAAACCACATTGAAACTGACAAATTTAGTTTTTGATAAGAATAAATACAAAGTTTGTGTTACTTCAAAGTTTTGAAATTATGTAACGAACATGAAATGTGCATTAATTACAATTGACAATAATTTTGTTTAATAGTTCAATTAATTTATTTAATGAACATTTCAGAGCTTAGAGTTATTGCAAAGGAGCCTTAAAATTTAGATGGTGAACAATAAATGTATTCTATGTAGATCGATTTTTAAACATTTATTTTGAATACATTTATGATTGACAATTATTTTGTGTATGTTTAAATTAATTTAATCACCGAACTTTTTTAGGAGTTCAAGTTATTGCAAAGAAAACTCAAAATTTACATGGTGAAAAATAAATATTTCTGTGTAGTTCGATTTGGAAGTCATTTTCGATGTTTATTTTGATTTCGGCTTTATCAAACTTAAATCAACGTCAAATTTTTAATTTGTTTTCTCTAAAATGACAATTATAATTTATTTTGGTTATGCATATGTAATATCGACCTCAGTAGCTCAGTTTTATGTCATCTCTTAAATGTACGCTGTGACGAACTGGTGTCAATGGTCTAGTGCAATATGCAATTTGGTTTGAGAAATTCTCTGCCTCTCGCAATGAATGGGAATGTGAAGTAGTCAGCGAGTTAATTTTTTAGAAATTTCGGTAATTTTTTTTACTTATTTATGAACGAAAATTGAAAAAAATATAATGTATATTACATTACAGATTGTCTATATTAATAGAGCCTGTAGAGTCGAGATCTCTATCAATAACACATACCCACTTAAGGCGAAACAGCCTGTATAAAATATGTTGATTCTAGTTTATTATTTAAATTGGACAATAAACTGTTTTTTTTCATCCCAATACTAAAATCTACATGTGTTGTGGTCTCTCTGTTCTGTTGAATTTAAGTCTGTTTTGTTTATACTGATGTTAATCTTTAGCAATGAATAATCTTTAGGTGTTAACTAATTTTTCAAAACTATTTTAAATATCCACATGAACATGATCATTTTAGTTATTTTCTTTGTCTTTAAAATTTTGGCATTAAATTATTTACATTATTTAAACTTTTTTTTACCTCCATACTCAGACCTTTCTGCCTAAAATGGAGGTTCTGTGTTTAAAAACTAATATCGATGTTAAATTTTCACCAGATCTTTAAAATACACAAAAACTACTATTTGCAACCTTCACTTGCTTAATAGTCGAGCAAGCTAAAGCGTTCAACACGTCTTAAAATTTTGCTTCTTAGACCAGAATTGGTTCGAAGTGAGACTTTTCACAAGAACACATAACGAAGGGAAACTGTTATTATTACTCAGTGAAGATTTCAAATAATTTACACTCACTCCTTACGCTTAGATGAAAAGTGACTTAGTGGCTTAGTGAAGAGGGGAAGAATTAGTTCAAAAGTTACGCTGAGCTATGTAGGTGAAGGGGTCGAAGGAGTCAAGTTTCATAATTTATTCATTGTTTAATATAAAACTTTATAGAATTTGCATAAAGTCTATAATTTTTGGAATTGTAAATCAGTTTCTTGTGAGACATACAATAATTATTCAACTTTTTAAAAATATGGACCTAGACAATGCCTAATGCATTCTCGTATCATTTGTTAAAATAATTTTAAATAAGCCAGCGTCCAAACCAGTTTTTGTATTTCTAATTTCTCGATTTCTATACAGATGTTATGTATCGTTAACATAAAATTTTTTTCGTAGTTATTACCTTGCATTTTCAAATATTCCTCCTACACAATTGCATAATTAATCTATGATAGCCTTGCTATACTGTCATGACTTGTCAAAATATTGCAGTTTTGTTCATCACATAAATAACATAATTCAATATTAAAACACAATATATATATACTGACTTATTATACGCGTATGGAAGTTGTGTGTACTTTCAAAAAATTATGGATTTGAATGTTCACATCAAAATCAAAAATCAAATTTTGTTTCCAACTTTATAGAAAAGCTTTCATCTTAAACTAATTCAATTGCAACACACAACCGTATTAATATTAAAGTCTAAAATGCAATCAAATTAATAATTCAGGTTTCTTATTCAAAACGTGTTAAAAAATGATACTACGCGTTAGATTTGATGGCTCATTCAATTTACAACAACGATTTTGTTTTGTGGATACCTAAAGACAAAAAGACTTCATTCCGGTACATTTTATTTTATTATAAAACCGTGCAAAATAACAGTATAAATAATTGACCAATAGTGTAGGAAAAAATTAAATTTGTAGTAAATTTCTCTCGTTTTACGAATTTATTATTATATTTTTTTAAATTTTTTCTTATAGTTTCGGAGATATTCGAGTAAAACGAAACATCCTTCCAAATTGAATTAGTCATCGTTCATATTTTATATTTTCATTTGTTTACACATTTTGGATAATAAAACTAGACTATAATAAGAGTTAAAAATCATTCACTATTTATAAATAATCTTATTTGTATATATCCTAACTAATTCTTGGATAAAATTCCTTTTTCAATTAATATCCTTTCGAAGACGTTGTGTTAATAACGAAATATAATTTCCATTTGATTAGAATTGATCAATAGATTCTATAACACATAATATACACACACACACACACAAAATAAAATCGTGTATAAAGTTTAAAATAAAAAGTTTATAATATTACTCAAAAGTCTAAATATAGCTGAAACATTTTGTTATTAGATGTTTAGTATAGGTACGAAATTATTTCTTCGTGTAAGTAAAGAGTATTGTTTATTTGAGAGAATATGTTATATATTTTTGTTGCGGTATTAAATGTTCGGCTCGTGTGCAACGAGAGAAGTGTTAAATAACAGTGTACATAGCGTCATCCCGAAATAGTATCCAGCTCGACTGTCGGTCGACCAGGAATAAACCATGACTCATGTATAATATAATATATAGATCTATAACATTTTACAATTTTATACACAATACAATATATGTGTATTGGAATTTTGTTTAATATTCAAGGTGGAATAATTGACCTTTTGATTAGTACACGTGATTGTAATTAGTACACAATTTTGTAAGGTAGACTCGTACAGAGTATTTTTTTAAATTATAATGTTTTATTTAATTTTTAGTAAGTTGTAATTGGAAATTAACAATCTGAAACGAAATTTATATACTGGCGTATTGATTAAGTATGGACAGAAATCTATGTGTATTCAAATTTATCTAAGATCAAAAACTTAGATTCCGTCAATTAGAAAAACGTAGTTTTTGAGAAATAATCGCATACCTTAATACCATGTTTCAGTTTTAACAGCTCGTTTGTTAAACTGTTAGTTAACTACCAATTATGACTTTATTTTTGACTACACAATAGCGAACAAACTTCATATGTTACGAGGGGTCGTTTTCTAATCAAGCATCCCTGCCAATTAAACTGAAATTTTGAATAACAGTTTTAATAGTATTTAAAGTTTTGTTTTTCTTTTTTAATTTCTGGCTTCAGCTACTTTCAGCTATATAGCCATTAACCAAAGGGGATTACTATTTTTTTATACAACAACAGTACACAGTACTGCTAGGTGGTCATTCATCCAAATACAGATTGTGATTGCATTTGCTTAACTTTATAGATTGGTCTAAGCCTGTCTTTACGTTACGTCAGTCCGGGGTCCGTATTTAAAGTTAAGGTGAAATTTGAAATAAAAATACTATATTATCGGCATAATGAACTTCTATAATTAGGTAATAAATTTGTTTTTCTTCAATTAATCACTGTGCATACAAAGATAAAATTACTTTTCAACATGAATTGTATCCCAAACTCTCTGTATTATGCGTGTTAGAGATATATAATTTCTATATTTAACATAATTTTATATGGTTTTTGATGTTTTATTTTATTATAAAGTTTTTTTTTTTTTTTTAAGAATATGTTACAAGATATATCTTTATAATATTAAAATTGAAACAAAGTATAACACTGTAATGTAGTAAGGTTACTTAAGACAAAAATAAACTAATATATTAAGTATTTTTAAAATACTATTGAAAAACGTCAGCTTTAACTTCAATAGTACCATCACAAATATAAAAATGTTTGTTATTAAAAAATAGTAAAATATTTAAATTTATTTTTATGTAAATTCAGAGATTTTTCAAGTGATTAGGTGGTAATATTATTTTTTGACTATTTAGTAAGGTCCTACTTTCTTATAAATTTCATTTGTAACCTCAAAATATAAATTGAAAATACACTGAAAATTGAAAATGTAATAAACACTTAATGTTTGTATGCAATCATTTAAAAAAACATAAATAATTGTATTTAGAAGGCTTTTGCACATAAAAAATATTTTCAAATCGCATAGTACGCTACTTTATTATCCCCTTTGAATTTGGTTAGAAATTATGCTATTTAAAATACGATTCATTTTATAGAATCTGTTTAGTAGTTAAAGAAACTAATTTATATGGAAACAGAAAAAGGATATTGAAGATTAAAAATGTGTCAACAAATTATTGGTAGCGAAAACTTTTTAAGCATAGAAATAGTTTGTAGTCTAAAAAAGATCAGAATATTTCTTTTAATATATTCAATAGGATCTTTTTGTAATCTAATTAGACAATAAATTCAAAAAATCAGCACAAGGCAACTTAATAACATCGTTGGCTAATAACATTTACAATTTTAAACACTATTTAAAGACCAAATTATATACAATTTTGAACACTATTTTTTTAACAATTTAAAATCGCCAATCAATAATTTGCCAAAAGTATTTCCTGTTACCAAGAACAATAAATCAAATAGCTTTTTTTTTCTTCGTTTAAATTGACTTAACGATTTCATATAATTTTCAATAAATATTTTTAGGTGTGCCAAGTAAAATGACTCATTTTCTATTTGGATATTTAAACATTTATCACATAATAATAATAGAAAATAAAGCAAATATTCCTATAAAATAGTAAAAACTATTTAGGTACCAACAGGATAAAATTTAAAAATGACTTGACTTGAATTTCGAGACTATGTTTCTAGTGTAAATAACTCTGAAATTCGAAATAAGTATTATAAATGGTGTAAATACATTTAGATGAACACTTATTTGATATGTAATTGATTCGTCTCCTATATTATAATCCGTGTTAAAAGGAGGGGGACCATGATACTTCGATTACCAATACGATTTGATAATGTTTAGTCATACCATAAGATGAAATAGTATCAGAATGTCTTCCTTATCATTTCGTCCCATGTTTCGTACCTGATTTATTCTTATTTCCCTAAAAAGGGAAATAGTGTATTCCTGAAATTTAATTTAGAAATGTTTTTTCGCAAATATGTGGTAAATTTTTAACAGTTATTTGTGAATGAAAATTTTTAACTCTAAATATGTTTAACTCTCCAGTGGAAGTTCTTGAAATCGTTCCGATTTTATCAATTCCAAATTTTGGCATATCTTTGCGTATCAAGGTCACTAGCACCTAAATCAAAAGTTTTTAATGTCTGTGTATATGTACAGAACAAATAATTAATACAGGAGTTTCACTCATTAGAACTCTTCTTGAATTAAATAAAAAAATATATCAAAAAATGATTCAAGAGACTCCTATTATTATATTAAATGAATTTAAATTTTTCTAATTCAAGTAGAAACCAATTTTAATCAAACCAATTATTCAAATACATATAACTAATTTTGTGTATTATAGAAACTTTGACCATCTCTTTATTCCTGAAGCAAAAAAAAATAGGTGTATCAATTAGTTTTATTTCTGTTGCATTCTGTATATTTGCAAATGTACAAACACTATCGCAAATATAAAAAATGATAAGTATATATTTATCATTTTTAAAACAATCATGTGATTATTAATTAATTTTTTAATAAATAATTTAAATAAATATATCTGACGTTTAATATCATAATGAATAAGTACTAAGTACTTGTATTTGTATTCTGATTGTTGTGATAATACTATACATAATATTATTAGGTGTAAACCGTTTATGTACTTTATCATTATGTCTATTATATTGAAGATCCAATGTACGATGAATTATTATTATATCTCAAAATAATAAAATTTTGTTACAAAAAATGTAATTTAGTAAACAAAAATTTTGTATGTAAATTTATAAGATGATATATGAAGGTAAAAAAGTTTTAAAATAGAATTATATATATATAAAATTTATAAATTTAAAAGAAGCCTTATTTATTATCAAAATATGGTGGAAGTGCAATGAAATACAATAATTTAGTTTTTTAACGCCATCATACTAGAAGCTCCATTGAATCGTAAACCTTACTCACGATTAGATCCAATGCTTATAAGAATTTAAAAAAAAAAAACCGTCCACGGTCATAAGAAATAAATTACAAGCCACACCTCTATCGAAATTGGTTTATATGTCAGATATAATGATATTTACCGATTTAAATTAATTTTAAAAATTTATTATTACGAAGCTCTTGATAGCCTAATTTAACGTGCTTAGCAAATTTCATAAACTGGATCACGGGTTCAAAAATTACATGAGAAAGAAACATTGATAGATAGATACAAACAAAATGCAAAATCTGTATGGTCAATCAGATTTCGGATAGTGGGTCAATATAACCAGCAAGATTTGATTACATTCAGACACCTTCCCAAGTACATTTTAATAAAAGCTTGTAAAAACATAAAAAGACATATTTTCGAAATGAAGTTTAAAATTTTAAAATTTTGTCATACTCATAAACTTATAGTTATGTTTAATTAAGGGTAACCTATATGGATTAAGAATGGTATATTTCTAGAAATAAAATTAAAAATAGATTCGTGATATTAAACATTCTGTTGAATCTTAAAACAAATATAAGGTCTAAGTAAAATTTAGATCGATTTCTGTATATTTCTGTCTTTTAAAAATATCAGGAAAACAATCTCAACATTTTTTGGCGTCATTTGGCCATTCAAAAACAGATCATATAGAAAATAGTAATTACTTTTATAATTGCTTAATTATTTAACAGAAAACTTAAAGCTACTTGTGAAAATGTAACGCTGAATGTTTAACATTACCGATTTGAATCAAAATTTCTACTTCGTTTTGGCAATAATCATAAATTCAACATTAAATATTAAGGAACCTTTTAAATATTCGCTAATAATTTTGTTAATAATTAGAGTGTATGTGCATTTAACACAAATTTAATATAATTAACTCGAGCAATATTTTATATAAAATTATCCTCGTGTTATTTGACAAATCAACCACAGAAGTTGCCTAAAATACAAATTTCAAAAATAAAAATGGATTTTTGATCATCCAGCAAATAATAATAACAATATAGTATCAAATTACTAAGCAAAGCTTTATGTTGTAAAGTGGATGTTTCCAAAGCTTTGAATTTTTGTTGAAAAATATCATATAGCAAAAATTTCTTAAAGGTATCTATATATATAAAAATCAATTGTTGTTCGTTAGTCTCGCTAAAACTCGAGAATGGCTGGACCGATTTTGCAAATTTTGATCTTGAAATATTTGTGGAAGTTCAGGGAAGGTTTAAACGGTCAGAAACATAAATAATAAGTATCGGAAAATACTATAAACGACAATTTAATTTTCGAATACAAAATGTTCCTAGCTGTGAAACATCTTTTGTCTTTTTTTTTCTCACATCTTACAAATCCTATTAGCATCATTTCCATAGAAACCAAAATCTAAATTTGAAATTCAAAATAAAACTTCTTTATCTCTTCTCACTAGCAGTATGTTGAACTGTCACCTCTTTAAAGTGTGCATATCATATTGTTCGAGGACTACCGGAATCATTTGTGGTTCAGAAGTTCCATATACCTTTCATCAAGTGTATGAGTACCACAGCATAAATTATCGGGTGAACGTGGTACCGGGTGTACCCCACCAAACACCAGGTAAATATCGGGTGCCCACTTTATACCGGGATTTCGATAAGAAAGGATTTTCTGAAATTCTACCCCTTAGGGTAGAATTGCATTCGCATGTAATCGATGTAATATCATTTAATAAAATGGGAAAATTAACACAGCAACCAATGAACCGGGCGGGTCTGCTTTAAAATATAAATTAATATCATAATTTATTCTGATTTGCCTCAGCTTTTATTATTTATAGTGTTAAGAATATGTTGTATGCTTAGAAAATGTTGATGTTGATTAGAAATATATGGCAAAACGACGTTTGCCGGGCAACTAGTACTGTTATAATAATACATTTAAGCTTATCGATAATGTTGATTTATGCGTTAAAATAAAGCTTTAACGAATATAATTTTAAAAATATTTTTTACCAAAATATAATTAGAAATAACCATAAGAATGCGAATGTTTCGATATACTTCAAATATCTGAATCAACGTCGTGGAACTTAAATAATTACAACGTATATGTACTGTTAATTTTCAACAGGTCTCCTGCATTGTTCTTACATTTATAATCGTAACATTATTTTTTTATCTTGACTGCGTATGTTGTGAATACATACCTACCAACTGTATGTTGGTAGATATAATAGGTTTTGATGGATAAAGGAAGTGTATATTATTGTTATTATTATAATAAATAGGGGGTTGTTTTACAAAATCAATTACATGATCAACAACATATTTCATTATGTTACTCACATAACATTTTGTTTTTTTTTCTTCTGTGTTTTAATATTCATTATTTACTCGTACAGAATGGTTACAAAAATTGAATAATTTCTTCTTTTATGTGACGTATAATAGAAATTTTTTTTGTTAATCATAATATTGATTATTATTTGACAATACAGATAATCGTAATTCGACTTTTACGAATTACAAATAGAACAAGACAATTGAATTTCACATCGTATTTTAAATTCAAGAAGGATATCCTTTAGATACTAGCTTGTACGCATAAAAGCTGGAAACTTTTATGGAGCGAATATTTAAGAACTATTTCACAATAAAAATAAATGGGTGAAAATGCATCTTATGAATCCTCCTCCTTTATAGATAATATCGAAAATGTTATGCTATGAATAAATTAACTTCTTATAAAATAATTTTATAAATATTTTGCTTTTAATTATAAGTATGATAAAATATTAATTTTTTAATGTTTTAAATGAAGTTGACTACGTAAATAAAAGCCAAATGTGAATAATGTTAAAGAGAATTAAAACAATAGTAATCATTAGTTTAGAATAAGCTCCCATATAGAAAGAAGCCGTATACAAAGTTTTTCTTACACACTGGGTTTGTTTAGTTATTATATATACCCTTCTTCATAAACTGAAAAGAAGCTCTTCTAATTGTTTCAATGCCAATAATAATAAAACATCTGATAGTATTCTAGACGTATTGGCACTGCCTGCCACCAATCCTATTATAATTCATTCATAATAATTCGACAAGTCTAGTACATAACAATTACTTTTTTATTGATGATATAATGTTCCCCCTGAATTTAAAGTGGAAGTCTACATATTTAAACTAGATTGAAAAATAAACTCCTGCTTGTATCTTATAAGCTGACTAGCGTTTATTCATATAACCGAGACTAATTTTTGCAAGAATTTTCAAAAATTTTCCCAATAAAAAGAGGTATGACTGTAAAGCTTACGGTTTCATTTGGTGTTTTGTAGATTTTTATTTTGAATGGTTCACGTCAGTAAAGTAGGGTAGCAAAAGTATTACTAATGTCGTTTTAGTTTTATCTCTTAAGCCGTATATTGTCCTCAGATAGATGTCCACATTCACGAAAGGTTATTTAATAATACTTCAATTCACAAAAAAAACAATATTGAACCAAGATTCTTTACACTGGTTATACTAGCAGTTTAAGGTTGTTTGACTCTACTAAAAGAAATTTTCACAACTTAATTCATATACAAATGTTTAATGCAACAGGTTAATTAATATTAAGGGGATTAACATGGGTTATACTAGCCGTTTAAGGTACTTGTACTGCTGTCATAGTGTCAGAAAAATCTAAATTTATGTATTTTTATTTAGGGTACAATTATCAGTAAAATATGTATACTAATTTAACAATATGTGTGAAAGGCATACATATGATTACTGTAGTAGTGTACGGTTAATCTATACAAATACAACAACAACAAAAATTTTGTGCTATTTATGTGCTAATTAGTTATTTTGGATTATTTCATATTAACAATAAATCACCAATAATAATTCATTCAAACAAAAACATATTTTAATTTAATTTTCTATTATTATTTCTATTGTATTATTATGAAGTTCATACTTTAAATTCATATTACTCTATAAAATTTGTTAAATTTATAATCGATCCAATAATGTGACAAAGACAAAATAATTTGTTAAACAAAATAAGAAAGAGAAATAAACAAATCGAAATACGGAATTAGTTTCTATAAGTTTTATTTCTATTATAAAATAATGAATAGATATTAAATGAAATAAGTTGAGTCCAATAATAATAATAGTCCAGTATGTAGTATGAAATATGTTGAACACTTATCTGAACTCCATTCAAACTAATTTTTACATTATGTCTTATCATATGTTAACGCAAACCTACAGCAATGTTTTTACTTACAGCAATGTTCTAACTGATTAAATTTTTTTTTCCAGCGACTTGACCGATTAATTTTAAATCAGATTATTTAGGAGGGTCCATAACGTGACTTAGTCAAAAAGGAGAGTGATTTGTTAAAAAGCTAAAACTGCGTCGAGCTACGTGACGAAGGGGGCGATGGAGTGAAGCTACGTCATTCTCTTGATGTGTTTATTTTTTGTTACAATATTACCAAAAAAGAAGACCCTCAAAGGGAAAATGATTCTTCAGATCTAAGGGATAATCATATTTTCCCAATATTCGATAGCTTGTAGGAATGAATCTGACCCAAGTGCCACCCACCATTTTGGTCAGAAGACTAAAAAATGGTGGGTGGCACTTGGGAAATGTACATCAAAGTACATCAAAGTATATATATATATATATATATATATATATATATATATATATATATATATATATATATATATATATATATATATATATATATATATATATATATATATATATCAAATAACTATTTTAACAGTTTGTAAACAAAATCTGGACATATTAATTCATAGAACACGGTTTCTTAGGGTACTAGAGTGAAATTGACTTCTAATAAAGTTGGGTTTGGCTTATGTATGTTGCCTTTGGTGAAGAAAGTTTTACATCTTAATCACATAATTTCATTAAATTTTCTGTAGCATTTACCTGACTTTTTTTGCGATTTACTGATTTTTATCATTCTCAAATGTCGATTTTTTCAATAATAAATATAAAAATACAATATATGAATAAATAACCGATATCGGTATTGAAGTGTAAAATAGGGATAACGCTTTATTTATTCACAGGCAATTGAATGGAGGGATGTTTGTAAAATGGAGCCATCCTGAACACATTTACAAATGTTTACTTAAATTTAAATGTATAGCTTGAATGATTTCAGCAATTAGGAACGAAATGAATGTGATTCAGGAGGTTTTAAAACTTCCGATACATGTGCAAATTTTTGAAATTGGAGCAAGTAATTTCTTGAAAAAAAAGGTACATTCAGCTCCTTGCTAAATGTGAGTAATAATTATCCAACCATTGATATATAAGTGATGGAGTTGTGATAGCTTGATCGGAATCATGATTGATTTTCGAGACGGATAGATACCGGACTATTTTAAAATGACTGACTGAAATATCAAGTAAAGTAGCTAGCTTCTACCATTCTTGTTTTGACTTTAAAGAAAAAACTATGCATAACATATATTATTATATTATTATTTGTATTGTAAATCAAATTATATGATCGTTAAAATGTCAAGAAATAAAATATTAATCGATAATTTATCAAATAAAAATTATATACATAACATCGTTAAATGAAATATAAGGTGTGACTTTTATCATGTTTATATATAATTTATTGAAAAAGTGTATTGATAAAAAGTTCTATATAATGATATATCTACAGGTATATTCATAAAGAATGTTAATTAAGAAAGCTCTTAATAAATCAAATTATTTCTGTCGATGTTGAACAATATTTCTAGAAAAAAATACAAAATAAATTTTTGCTGAATTTTTTTTGGATAAATATACTTTTTTGCGAAAATACTTGTGATATCACAAACACGTACAAAACATATTTGAAGAAGGTAAAATATTGTTCCAATATAATTTCTGATTTTCAATGATGAACAAAAACAACATTGGGAGGGCTAAGATAATAATTTTCAATATCCAATGACGAAACAATTGAAACTATAAATAATTGAAACTCAAAATTTGAAATTTCTTTGATAGTATTTTTAATACCGTGACATCTCTTAGGTTTATTCTAAAATCATCGAATTATTTAAAAAAAAATCTTATCAATTTTCACGAATATTACAGCTTCAATTTTTGCCGAATAATACAAAATACAGAGTTATGCTATACTCTATAATAATTGATTAATGATGAATAGCTTAATTTTTCTCTAGAATAGATAATTTTTTATTTTAATTTGGGCAAATATAATTTTTAATTTGGCTCTTATTATTATTATTATTATTATTAATAAATTATGTTTAAACTTTGTTATCTAATGACGATAAACATTTCCGAACTAAACAAAAATTATGGGTCGAATAACAATATTTTCAACCGTGAGATATAAATCGTATTTATGTCTCACGGTTGACAAGCAATTGTTTTAATTTATTTTTAGCACTAGTTAGATTATTTTGTGGTAGCAAATTCTTGAATTTCTCTGTCCAATGTACAAATATGCCTCACAAAGTTAAATTCAGATTATTATTATTTTCTTCAACCAACTAATCAGTTATAATATTTTAATCGTTGATATAATGCAATAAGCGATTGCAATCGGAATACATTTAAATCGCAGGCACTAAAACAATAAAGAAATGTTTCTAAATGTAAAAAGGTTTTTTCTCTTCTGCAGTAACACTACCTTAGATATGAATATACTTCTATTTAAATACACAATTGAGAGACTCTCATTCTCATCTGCCAAGAATTATTGCAAATATTAGTACATGGTTATTGGCCAAATCGGTGTAAGTTATTAGGTATTACTACAACATTTATGAAGAAACTTCTAAAACTATCAATTCACAATATAAAGGAATATGAGAACTTCAGAGAAGTAGTCCTCGAAGTACTTTCTATTAAAATAAATTATTTTTAACTTTATTACTAAACACCATTCCGTCCGTCTGTATCATGATAACTCAAATACACAATGAGATAGCAATCTGAAATTTTGGTGACGTATTTTAAACATAAAAAGTGGGTTTTAGTTCGTGGATATTTATAATATTTTATGAATGCTAATTAAATATAGCTCAAACAAAGAACTTCAACCATAGACAATTAACTCTGTTAGTTGTTATATTCACTTGTTTTTTACTTTGATTACGAAGACGTATAACCTGACAAACAAGTTTTTTACTGAATTTTTTCATTCGTTTATTATCATATTATCCAAATATCGCATTATTTTGTACAGAAGTTTTTATTGTTCAGACTAAGCTCCGTCGATAGCTAGTGTCAATAGATTAGTTTTGTACACTGACATCCACATAATTAATAAATTTCAAACCAATGGAAATGAGCTTATTTATAATTCGACATGAAGTAATATACCTGAACTCTAATAAGGTTTTTTATATGATTGTTAAATTGGAAAAAAACTACACCACAAATTTATGATTATAAATAGCGTTTCCTGCTATCCACCCATGTAATATAAAAATGTATGCACCAGCGACGGATTTAGGGAGAGAGGGGTCAGGGAGCCACGGGTCCCATCACGTAAAGGGGTCTCCTGGCCGGATAAGTAAATAAGTTATACGATAGATATATTGTGCTTTGTAGGAGAAAAAAGACGCTGGGCGCCAGTTTTGCTCCGGATGACTGACAATGTAAATTCGTCCCTGAAAATAAAAAAAAACTGTATGATTTAAAAGATTGATTTTTCAACCAGTTTCAATTAGTGCTATAAATAAATGATGTGAATAGAAATTAAACAGTATTAAAACATTTAAAATGAACTGTCATCATACAGTTCGTATGTTTGATTTAAGATGATTGATATTTATAGCTAATTGGTGTTGGATCGAACAAGCATAACGATATGATCATCGCTGATCTTGTTAACAATTATTTCTACTCTAAAAATAAAATGAATTCACGAGTTTTAGATATACATCTGTAGGTAATTGAAATTCTATTTTTGAACCTCAAAATAGGTTTATCTATTATTTAATTAAACGAAACGAAAAGCACGTTAATAATTGTTAAAAATATTTTTTTTTTAATCAAACTTCCTGCACTGACATACACCATAGTTCATAAAATAGGTTCGCTAATATCGGGGAGTCCCCTACTTCCCTATAAGGATAAGAGAAATGTTTTTTATGTTTTATGAATCGAAATTAGGCATACACAGAGTAAAGAAGAAGTTCAAGCATTTGTGACGTAGTGTAGTCACAGAGATTGTGACCATGCCTGACTGAGGGACATTGTTATGCATAGTCAAATTTAGCGTTACATAATTTATAAACGGCCTTAAACACATGCTTTTAATTCATAAAATTGATTTGAAAGTAAATTTAAGTAAACGGATAATCCAGCATTTTTTAATTTCTAGGATAACGAAACCGATACTTTTCTGTTACATATAGTTAATTTTACTATAGTGTGCATTTTACAGTAATGTAAGGAATTAAAACAATAGAAAACAGCTCTGTCTTCAAATAATCACCATTAAAATATACCAGACACCCCTTTCCCTTCTGATAAGATCTAATTGCATAAAATCTACGATCTTATGAATTTCTACGACATTTACGGCGGTCGTGGATACATTGTGTATATGTTTAACAAGTAAAAGATTTGTTTTCAGTGGTTCATGTGTAAAAACTTAACAATTATCAAAGAGAGTGCCTCTAAATACGTACCGTTTTCATATATAACCAAAATTGAAAGATTTTCAGATGGGTATCCATATATCTCTTTGCCTACCAATATCTATATTGATTTGAACTCTATTATTACCTATGCGCAGCTAGTTTTAACGGGATAGTTATCTATCCTGATGATGAGAAACATAGAAATAATTAAAATGTCATGAACTATATTTTTATGATTCAAAAAAACGTTGTATACCTACGACCCAAGAAAATTATTTAAAATCAAAAAATTAATTATAATATCAATTTTTGTTGTATAAAATAAAATAAAATTTTCAACAATATTTTGATTAGAATGTAAATTTTTGTTCAGTGTTTTGATAAGGGAAATTATTGCCATAATAAATTTCAACAACCTTGGACCGTTAATTTTAAATAAAAACTTTTTTGACATTTTTCAAAACATCATTTATAAAAACACATGGGAAATGTGAATTTAACTCATACAACGAAGGCTATGTATTTTTTAGCTAATGTATGAAACGTGTCTCATCACACGGACTGGCAATTGATAAACCGTTTTTAAAGGAACCGTATATAACTGTATATTACTGTAGATAAAACTAAATATATTGAATTTACATTATGTATTACATTAAATATAAATTATACAGATAAATATAAATTCGGAACAAGTAAGATTTTCAAAATTTATAAAATCCCCGACAAAAAATATATAATGCCCCATTTTGTTGGCAACCATCTTGGATATGAAATTTCCCATAGTGTATAGTATCCAACTCATCAAGCTCTTTGATTTGATACCCATATTGAGAGAGTTGTGAAAAAATATGTAATCCACTATTTTATGGCGGCCATCTTGGACTGATTTTTATCAAACATAGCTAAGAGCACTCCCGACTAAGTCAACTTTCAAACTGAAATTAAATCAAAATTGGCGAGCTACGATGCAACAGATATACATTCATACACAAAACACACAGCCAAACTTATAATACCTATCATTTTCGCCTCGGAGGTTTAAAATATAACAGAAATTTGGACCAAAAACGAGACAATTCAACTATTATTTAGATTGCATCGTTTCATCTTTGTATAAAGACATCTTCAGGCAGCTAAAAAATAATAATATATGCTTGTATATACAAAACACATTATAGATAACAAATACCTTACGGAAGTACTATTG
This sequence comes from Chrysopa pallens, assembly GCA_020423425.1. NCBI lineage: Eukaryota > Metazoa > Arthropoda > Insecta > Neuroptera > Chrysopidae > Chrysopa > Chrysopa pallens. The sequence continues at coordinate 27,266,756 of CM035591.1, forward strand.
GTTTTAAAATTAAAGATTTAAAATTTAATGAAACGATAATAAAATAATGAACCAATTAAATTTTTTAAGTTTTACAGATAACTGGAAAAAGATATTTTTTCCATTGACGAATTAAAAATAATAATAAAATAAAATTTGTGATTTCCCATAAGGATCAATAATAAAAATACTTTTTTTTTACTTTTTTGTGAAGTCTCATCCAGGCCTAGCTAACAAGAAAATTATATCCTTAATATAGTATTCGGAAAATACTATAGACCAAAATGAAGATAACAACTAAAAGAGTTAATTGTTTCGATACTCAAAATATGGTTTAGCATAAAAGTTTAAACACTCTAAATATCCAGAACATATAGTTTAATAAATATATATAAAATAATAATAGGGATGTACAATATTTATGTGTATCTATATATATATATATAATATATACATAAACATTGCGTGTCATTAGCTAAATTTGAGGTGGACTTGAGTTTTCTTCTATTTCATATGATTAAAGAATTGGGTTATGCATATATTGGACTCAATTTACTCCTTAATGTAATTAGATGATTGTAGGAACGCACATACCAAAATTTTGATCGTATTTTCAAAAATGATAGACAAAGCAAATCGTGCTTTTTACATATAGGTACCTATTTGGAACATGTTATCTTTATATTGTTTAATATTATTAATAAGGTGAGAAACCTATCAAATGATATGATCTTCTTCGGATGTTACAAACATACAAAAAAGGGGGACGGTTTTAAATCATTAATCTTCTCTTGTTTATAAAAAAACAAAAAGTGTACATATATACTTTGTGTTTGTATTATTATTTATTATTTATAAAACACAATTGATAAAATATACGGATAACGCTCTGATACTTGGCGTTTGATAGTATGTCTTCAAAAAATAAAAAAATACAAACTTTTCATGTAATTATATCATGAAATATGTTATAAAAGTAATAATTTAAAATATAATTAATTCAAATTTTATTTTTGAAATATGGTGTTCAATTTTTCATTCATTTATTAAATTTTTCTATTCATCTTTTTATCTGAATAAAAATAATGTGTTAAATTTGAAATACTTAATAAAATTGATTTCTCGGGTGTCAAGTTTTCACCCACTTAAGTTTTTCGCTTCAAGTTAAGATAACAACCAGCTATCAGTATTAATGGTTTAAATACTTATACACCGAATAAAGTGGGCTTTAGCCAAAAGACAGAATATCAAATTTGTTGAAGTTTGAAAAACATTTTGATACAATATCGTTTTCAGGCACACACATACACATACCAATGTCTTAAACCCACTTTTTATGAATTCAGAGGACCTCAAAACATGTATTTTCGATGAAAATTCCATATCGAAATATTGACAAGATTACAATACTTCTTTAAATATTGAGATCAAATCCTTTGAAAAATATTTTGTAGTTGAGGTACATAATATAAAAATAATATTATCCATTATAAGTGCGCCTTAACTATAGAAAGCCCTAATAAAAAAATATTTTAATATTAGTGAGCATAACAGATTTATTATTTCGATTATATAGTTTGTTGTTTCTGATTACATACTGAATTTATACCGGGTGTACCGTATAAAAAAGGTGCAATGTTTTAATGATTTTCATCGGTGTTATCATAATAAATACATCATTTCTATTTTCGAATAAGATGTAAAACTTTGAGTACATGCCATTTGATCTTGTATTTGTCCAACCTCCACATAAAATGATGGTTCTTAGAGACACTAAAATTAAACTTTAAAAATTATCTTTAAAGTATATTTGTTTACATTTTAGATGAAAAGAAAGCTTGTACTATGTAAAATATTATACTCTTATGTAATGGTATTTATGTTAAAATAACGTGGAAGTGTTGGTAGCTAATAATTAACAATAACGTACATATTTGAAAAAAAAAGTTTGCAATAAAAATTTTAGAGCATATAATTTTACATAAAAAAGGTTTCTTGCCTTGTTTCGATAATATTTAAAACAACGAAATGTAAATTTCATGTATGTATGTATAAACTTCTACACTCTCTGGCAAAAAAGACATATTACCTTTTTATATAAAATTGAATGCTCTACAATTCGTGTTTGAAGGTTTTTCTAACTCTTATCCTTTTGATCAAACACACCTTTTACTCTATCAAATGGATAGAAGCTGGTGACTAGCGGGATAGATTCCTGCCAGAACGTAGTTTCGGTACTACCTATACTGGGATTCATCACTGAAAAAAACTACTACTTTGCAGAAAGACCGTAACTCTTATCAAGATGGCAAGTTTCATAGTAAGAAAACAGTTTTTTTAAAGGCGTGCAGGTAACATTGATAGACAAACAAAATATGAGTTTCCGTAAAAAGTTTTTAAAAATTAATGTTAGTTGAATTTTCGAAACGTAACCACTGCACATTTTTTACTGGACTACTATATAAAATCAAAACGAATGTTACCCTTAATAACAAAATATTTAAAACTTTATGCTTAATCAAAATATTTATTTATTAACTGATTTTTTAAATAAATATGTTACGGCATTGACGTTTTACGGGTCAATACTATCAACATTTTATGGGTGGTTGGTTCAATCAACACAATTGTAAACAACTATATTTTCCAATTCTATATAGTCCGCTTGTTACACTAATAACACTTTTAACATTTACAAAGCTTTATTATCCATGTACCAAAATGTGTTGCATTAAATTAGAATTCAAATCAACTCCAATTCTTACAAAACTCGTATCGTTAAAATAAAACAGGTGAATATGTAATAGAATCTTTCGAATTAATAATCAACATCGTCAAATTATGCGAATGATCATAAATCATGAAGAAGTGTATCCAATTATAATACATTAGTACGGGTACAATGATAAGATTCTCAATTTAAATTTAAATTGTGGAGGATACGAAAAATTATGTGCATGCTTAATTTGATCTAATTGAATTTTACATTACAATCAAAATTATTTTATTATTTGTAGCCCATGTAAAGAAAACGTGTTTTCTTCATTTTTCGAAACTACATTTTATTACGTGCAATTTTAGCTTGATATATATCCAAAATAAGTTGAAATTGCCAATGCCAAAGCTTGGTAGGAGTTGCCGTAAAGTTATGCATTTTGTTTCGAAACGAATTTATATTCAAAACATCTCGTCAGGAAACTTTCACTATAGGTATATTATTTATCCAACTTTTAGTGACCCTGGTTCATTAAATGTATTTACAGAGAGAAAAATAAATTTTTATACGTTTTTGATTCGATTGTTTCCCATATGCCTACATTATATTTGATTTTACGATTTCAATTTTATATTTAAAAACCAAACGTTTAGTTAAATTCTCTATTTAATAAACACTGTATTTTTTAAATTTAAATGTCACCATATGATTAGAATTATGATATTCATTAATTGGGATTACTACCTTCAATCGAGTGTAAATTTTAACAAATAAAATCCCCTTAAGAAAACTAAAAATTTTGACTAAATTCTACTAATTTTAATCTGAGAATATAATACATGGTATATTCAAAATGATATGAATAGAAAACATGAAATTTTTACTATGTATATTTTTAAACAATAAAACTTTTTGTTTGAAAATAAAATCCTGTTTTAAAAAGTATTTCATCATATCTTTTTACATCAATAAATTATTAAGAACAATTAAATATAATTTTATTTTTAAGAACAATTAAATATAAAATTATTTTAAAAATATTTTTAAATAAATAACAATAAAAAATATAAAAATATGTAAACAAATCCTTTGAAATATTTTTTTAAATAAATCATGTGCATAAATATTATTATTTATTTGATAACATTTTCTCTTACATAAAAATATTATATTGATCCTTTTTTGTGTGCTTTTTAATTGAATGAACATTTTTTGATTAAATTTACAATAGTTATATTCATAGAACATTGTTTTAAAATATAAAATAATATTTATTATATTATTTTCAAATATATGAATAAATATTTTTCTGGTATTTCTAAATAATTTTTATTTTTTTTTTAAGTTTGAATCAATTTATTCACTTCTATAAATTATTAAAATCTTGTGACATAGCATCGAAACTATGAACAACTCATTGTAAATGTGTCACAATGCATTGGGTATACTTTTAATATTATTTTTTAAATACCTTACATAGACTTTAAATATTGATGGTTGTCGGGGATATTATTGCTTCAATTGGCTTGGGCACTAATGAAGTCTAAAAAAAACACTTACAATATAATATTTAAAGCTTTCTACTAAGATCAAATATTTGAAAGAGGAAATGAATAACAAAAATTAAATTATCTCACCATAGACGGTGAGTTTTCTTAAGTTAAATCTTGACCAATAATTTTCCTTACTTTTGCATTTAAAAAAATAAAATATTCTATTTACAAAATTTCTATCTTCATAAATTTTTCACAAATTCCAAATAAATAATAATTTTTTCCAGGCCCATTATTTTTTAATACAACGCCGCTTAACTGACTTCACTAATTAATTGTATGCACATCAACTTATTACAACTCGATATTTGAAATCGATATTACTAACTGATGATTACTCATTGGCTCGATACGGCCTCTGACCTGCCTTATATTCACTACTTTAGAAAAATTAATAATACTTTTACATACTTGTTACATAATGGAACAACATCTGAACTGAGTCTTCACTCAAAATCACTCATTCAATTAATATATGTTAATATTTTTGCACTTGTTCGAGATTTTTTTAAAAATATAAATAATTAGATATTATAAATGAACAAATGATTATTTATCAGAATAAATAATGTTTTGTTGATGAATTTTTCTTTTATCCGTGTTATATAACATTTAAGGGAAAAATGGTGTTTAACTTTTAATAAAATTATAAATCGGCAAATTTTTAGACGTAAATAAAAATATAAAATGTCCATCACAATTAAAATTAGTTTCGATTTTGACTTCATTTATATCCAATATTAGAATTATTCTAAACCAAATTTAGAGCTTTCTACAATAGTTTTGATTTGGGTTTATTTTAAAAAATAATGATTGAATGAATAATGCATATCTTTTAATAAATTTACAAGTAAAATTAGTATCAGTATCATTCGTTTATAAAATTGATGCATTAGAAAAGAGCTATTAGAGAGCTTTTTCCAATACATGTTGAAAGTACAACATTTATACTATAAAATATGTTTCTTTCATAAAAGTATTTGATAAAAGTTATAGAGCACGAACCGTATCTTCTATTTTACCTTAAAATAATGTGTTTAATTAAATGTTAACACTAAAGGAACATTTTGCCAAAACTGATTTCTCAAAAGCTCGCTTGATTATTATTTTTTATTATGTTTTATTTATTAGTTAGATTATTTGTTCTTTTGAACGAATACCATAGAATACACAAATTTCAAATAGTTTAATATTTTAAAAATAATAACTAAAAGTTGTTTTCAATAATATTTATTTTATTTATTGAATTTAATACATTTCTATTATTGTTTTACAAAAAAAAAATCGTGTTTTTTACATATATGTACCTACTGGCCAGTTTTATTCATTGAAATTGAACAAAACGGAATATATACAAACATAAAACATTCGCGATTTTTCATAACGGTTGAGTTTATTTCTCTTGCTTGATTTCGAATCAAAAATTTACCAAATTTGAACGATAGTATTTTCGTATATCAATAACGATTTCCAAATTTGTGGAATGTTTTGTTGAAAATGTTATTGTGCATATATTATTCTATCCAAAAGTTGAATAAAATCTTATAAATTAAAGGTACAATTATTAAATTAAAAATTTTGTTATTTTTTTAACTTAACTGAATCAAAAGAATTAATAATACTATTTTATATTGTATGAGCAATTAATTATGGTTGTTTTGGCAGATAAATACTTTACTCTATTACTTCTTGTAAATTTTCTAAGTGTGTTCTTTAATTTTTTTAAATTAAAATTTTTTAAAAGTCTCAAATCCGAATCAATTTAAACTGTATAATATACTTTTATCAATTTGTTTATAATTTATATTATTTACAGACATATTAATCAATATGAATTTAATATCATAATATATAAAGAAATTATGAAATTTTCCAGTTAACCCCGAAAACAAGCAATGTTATAGCAAAAAACTATTGATAAATGAAACAAAAATGTTATTATATAGTTTAAAAAAAACTTTTTCAATCATATATTAAAAATGGTAAATAAACATCGTTACAAATATGAATTAAAATTTGTGAAAATAACTTGTATGAATTAATTGTATATATACTCCATATAGGTCAACAGCAGTCCAATTAGGTATAAATTGATGTAATAATGATATGCATTGCAATAATATGTGGTTATTAGCTGTATTTGAGCTAAAATTGTAGCTAATCTAACCAGTTTTCGAAAAAATGTTTCAAACAAAAGTGGTTTGTTTTAAGAAACTAACATTTTTTACTTCTCCTATATTTTATGGTTTAAAAATTTGGCCATGAATTCACTTCACCCAATGGACCAATTTTGATCATAATTTTGAACAAACTGTAATTTGCTCAATATCTGTTAAAAAGGTTATTAAAACTATTTTATATGTTACATGATAAAAGCGATTTTTCTTAGTTTTTAAAACTATATTTATATTAAATACTAATTTGAAACAAATTTTCTACTAAAATAACAATAAATTAGCCATCAATAGAATACCACATTACACGAAATGAATCACTCATTACATAATAATAAATATGGTTGGTATATGCAAAATCTGTATATTATAATAATAATTTAAATAATAATAATAATAATAATAATGATGGTGTTCTTGGATAAATACAATGAGATTGGGGAGCAGAACAGGGAACATATCAGATTACAGCTAAAACAAAAAGTATATACATATACTAGTTTAAAATATATTTATATAATATACATCAGGGTATATACAGATTGTCTCAATGAATATGTAAAATGGATACCGCTATTTATTTTACACATAAATAAATTTATTATAATAATACTGAAAATACTGTAACACGTTTGTATAATAAAAATATATCTGTATCCGTAATCCTGAATCGAACTAAAAGTTTCGAATAATTTCGGATAGAGCGAAATCTAAATTCTAAATGATATGATGCATTTTTAAGGATTAGATAAAACCTAAATATTAATAACTTGAATTATTATTTATAGATTGATTATAGTGCCAAATAATAACCCCAAAAATAGAAATGAAGCCAAATTGTTAACGTAACCAAAACTATCCGAAACTAACGGATATTCAAGATCTAAATGCCAAACTTCCCAATGAGAAGAATATAATTACATTTGTAAATAATAAGGAATCTGGATCCTGTTTGTTTTTTTTTATAGTATTTTTATCCTAAAGAAACAAAGCTAGAATCGATTTTGATGAAAGTTCATTCAGTTTTATGCGTAAATAGAATATTTGTGCAATCTACTATTTGTCAAAGACCGTCGTGCAAACCGTCACCAAATTAGCAACGAGTAACATCTCCTCAGAGAATCATTAAAACTAGCTTATTCATACTGATGATGACTACTTTGTAGTCGAAATACATATTTATAAAATACAAAATAATTTGATCTAGAAAATTGGGGGAAAAAATCGAAATTTATTAAAGACAAATTGATTTTTTAGATATCGTTGTTTGATTCTCATATTTTATAAAGAACATGTAACATGTAAACAAAACATTATAAAAATTTGGTTCATAATAGATTATAATCGAATTAACTGGGAATGTGTTTTTGATAGAGTCCTCTGAAAAAATAATTAATTAAATGGTATGAAATTGGGTATGGGGACTCATGACATGAAAACGAAGGCCGTGACAAAGATTTTTGCCGCAATAAGAAAATTAAAATTTTATTTTATATTTAAAAATGTTTTTTCGCGAAAAACTCATTAAAATGGCTTCCGTTTTCATGTGAAGATTTTGTATACCCAATTTCATAGCACTTTTTTTTGACTATACAGATTTTCAGCCTATAAGATCTCTATCAAAAACTAACTCATCAATTAATAAGAGATAAAACACGTTTAAGTCCTATTGTATATATGACACAATGTTTTGGCATAATAAAATTCATAGATACTCAATTTTACATTTACTAATAAAACATATTTTTTACTACTTTATTTTAAATCTTTTTTAATTAATAAATAATATTTGATGATTATATTAAAAATATTATTTATTGTCGTTACATAATTTTTAATAGCTTATAGTGGAACCTGGATAAACGGATCCTGGCTGTGAGCGAAACCTCTACTGATAATACGTTCGCGAGACATTTCAATTAAAATAACTATTAATTTTTGATGAATGAAACTTTTTAGATCAATAACTTAAATAAGCCAAAATATAAGATGATTTACTAAGTTCTCTCGCTTAAATCGTCTACTTATTTGATAAACAAATTAGACCAAAATGTTATTACGTTTATATCTTAAAAGCTTTGAAGTTAGTTGGAAAAAGTCAAAGAAACCTAGAGCTAGTTGATTTTAACTCAAATATTTTAACAAAACTGTAGAAGCATAACTAAGTTCGAGAACATCTAATTTTCATAAAAAATTTTCTGTTTTATCTTATATCTCCAAAAGAGCGTTGGCCAAAATCCAAAAGAAATAAAATAGCCCAAAATATAAAGCCCAAAGGTTTTTTTCTCAGATTTCATAATTTTTCTGCATACTGGGATTCGTCAAGAGCTGACTTGCAAGCACGCTTTTTGCTAGCAGCTTTAGAATCAATATGGTCTTGTTCTATACACCTATACAATTATCTTCCTCCGAGCTCCATAAAAGGTAACATTGTACTTTTTCTTCCAGATCTTTTGACCATTTTCCAGTTTTATTTCTTGGACTATAAGTAGACTATTTAATAATAATTCACTATTTTGAATATTGCTCTCGATAGGATTCGATACGGTTGTTTACTCGAGTGGACCATTCTGTAAATCCAGGTTCCACTGTAAGAATTATTAAAACTTGATTTAATAACAATCGTATCTAATCAGTTTTATTGATAAAATCATTTTAAAAACGACACATAAAATTGATATTTATTGATGATAATAAAGAAAATTTAATATTAAATTTTAACAAAATTTAAAAGTCTCTATATCTATTAAAAAGATTTAACATACGTAGGAGTATTAAATCTAGAACACGCTCTCAAAATTATATCTCTTTTTATTTTTTGAACTGTTATATGGAACAACTGATAGAGCAATATGAAAACTACCCGATAATTCTATTGCTGCCTATACCTAAAGTTAGTACTGTCAATAGGCAATAGCATTATATAAGTTTGCATAAATTGAATATATACGCATATATTCCATATAGATTTCCTAACTAATTACTTAAAAGGACTCTACTTATAACTCCAGCAGTTTCCAAGTTTCGTACTTTACCATTCTCATATCGAGTAATAGGTTTAAGTCCATTCTACAATGATCAATAATCACAAGATAAACTAAAACTTGAAGTTGCACATTTGATTTTTCGAGTAGATTCAAGTCAAATTCATTATTATTATTTAATACGACACTCATATTACATGTAAGTAAAAAGTTTAACAAAGAAGCTATTCACTTGTTATTCAAAAACGCTATTTTGTTACTGTGTTTTGTACCAGATAGTTGTCATCAAAATCATTATTCAATTCATATAGGAACTACTTTTTTGTAATTTAAAACTTACATAATTTCAAAATATGAAATCTGACAGGCATGAATCAATTTCGTCCACATAAATCTGGTGCATATAGAAACTAAAACATTATTAAAATAACTTAAAATTGTGTCAGAAAAAACAGTATTAGCTGTCTTAGTTTCAAGTCTTACAAAACCTTGCAGCATAAAATACGCTTTAGTAATAAATTAATTTGTTTTAAATCTAACTATAAGAGTTCTGTTGAAAAATTTTTCTTAAATAAATTATTTAAATATTTTTTTGGTGAAAAATTTTGTTAGTAGCATTGGCAAATATACCAGGGTAGATAATTTTGAAAAAAATTGTAGTAGAATGAAACCAATTGGAAACGGAAGATAATATGATAAAAATGAAAGGAAAAATAAATTACGGGCGATCTGAGTTCGGAGAGTAGGGGTGAGGGGATGAGTGTTTAAGGGTTAAATTCAGTTTACTTGAGTAAGTCCTATGGATAAAAGTTAAATAGCAGTAATAAAAATGTAAGTAATACAAAATCTATACCTTTAGTATTTTCACTTTTTTCACATAACCTCAAAATTTATGTGAAAAATTCAAATAAAGTTTTTGGTTTTTTATTTTTTTCTCCGAAATTTCGTGAAACCATACCTTTTCTTATTCCAAACACACTATTTATTTTTTCATCTTATTTTGATAAATATCGAAAAAGCACATAAATTTTCAATCGAAAAATTTTGAGGTTATGTGAAAAAAGTGTAAATACAAAAGTTGTAGATCTTTTTACTACCTACAATTTTGCCATTTGACTTTTTTCCATAGGACTTTCAATTTTGCCGGAAATCGAAATAAACCGTGTTTTAACCTTAAAAACTCACCCCCTCCTACTTCCCGAACTCAGATCACCCGTAATTTATTTTTCATTTTTATCATATTATTTTGCGTTTCCAATGGGTTTCATCCTACTATAATTTTCTTCCACTTTTTATCATTTTTTAAGGCTTCTACTCTAGTCTAAAAATTAAAAATTAACGTATGTTATTGAAATAATTAATACATTAATTTAAATTAATTTACTTATATTATGCTTCAATATTATTATTATATTATTATGCGAACTATCTGTATAGAAGAAAAGGGTGCGCATGCAAATTGGAATGGATTCAGGTATTTTTCAGTATTTATTTTGTAAGAAAACTTAAAAACACCTTAAAATCAATTTGAAGGAGTAAAACGGTATCATATTTTAAATACAACGGAATTGTTTCCGCTACCTTCATTGTAGTCTTAATTTCTTTATTTTTTAATAACACAATTTTGATATGGGAATTGACAAACTCAATTGGTTCATTTGCACCTGTCTGCTTATTCCTTATCAATTTTCGTATTCTAACTACAAATTCAGGAATGAGCAAAGTCGAACTCAGCTTATCGTTTATACATTCAGAGAAAAAAACGGAAATTTTAATTTTTAAAAACTCCTCCAGTATCTGTGTGGAGTACAATCCAATATTATGACATAATACAACAAAAAAAAGTAGGATAACAGAGTTAGTTGTTTACATACTCGACATATGATATGATTGAATCATTATTACAACTATTTTTAATTGCCATTCATAAAATACGACAAATATCCAGTCTATTCAGTTATAAATACTTGCATAATAATATGTAAAAGTAATTACCAATATGTGATAATTAATTTTTCTTCTATCTGTTTTAGTTTAAAAGTTAGGTCAAGGATCCATTGGACCCAATACACTGATTTGGCTCATCCACGAGTCACTTTTTATCTTAAATACGTCACCAAAATTTAAGCTCGTTATTTTTTTGAGTGACTGAGCTGTCGGACGGACGGATGGAAGGGTGGACAACCGGAAATAGACTAATAAGGTGTTTTTATGTAATTTGTTTGTGTGGTAATTATTTAGCGTTACAAACTTTATACTACTCTAATGTACTCTGATATATGTATGTCGAGTATGATAATATGGTTGTTTTATAAAACTTAATTCTATTTCATTTCCTTTCGCTTCCACCATATTTTGACAAATAGATCTACTATTTTTATATTATCTTTAGAAAATATAGCTCTTTTACTTTAAATAATACGATAGCTAAAATTAAAAACAAAAATGTACTTCAAAACTTAAGTTAATTATTTTCAAACAATTCTAATTCAACTCGTTCCATTACTTTTTGAAGCGATTATGATTGAGAATCACAATGTAATTGATTTATAATGTCTTTATATACTTATATATTATTATATGCTATAAAAATGCTGTCACCAATGGATAAATGCGGACAGTACAGCAGCACAAACCACAATATATTTTTATAGTTTAATAATATAAAAATCAATCGTATCGGTATAACATTTTAATTCACATTTATTATTATTATTGTATGATAATATTGTTTGCTTGTATAATATGTATATGAAGTTTATATTCTATATTGGAAGTAAAGCAAAGCAAAACAAAAATTGGTTAAAGTTTTTTCTATATGCATTATTTTTATTTAATGGTAAATTAAATTTATTATAAACAAAAAATAAATCTAACTACATAAAGCAAGCACACTATTTCTGTTGCATATGTGCTGCACAGTTTTTTGTTTTTTATTTTTTTTAATTGCATATTATCGTATAATGTACGATATATTTATATAATACAGTGTGGCACTTACGTTATCGTTAAGGATTACGGCATTGTTTTTATTAAGGAAATCTTTACGTTGTGGAATTCCATGATAATGATTGAAGAAAACTTCAAAAATTTTAATATACTCAATGCCACTCTGACATGTTTCGGAGTACACAACCATTTTTATTTCTCTTTATTTTCGAACATAAAACTCGAGAAAATATTATTAAAAAGTTAATATTTAGATACGTTGATAATCTTCATATAAAAATCGATGACTTGCCGAATAGTTTTGTTTATTATGAATGTCTCATTATATATTCTAATTTCCCTTAAAGTTATTTATATAAAATTTTGTTTTTTCAAATATAAATTAATAAACCTTTAACACAATTTAATTATTTTTGAAAAAAAATTTATTAATGAAAATCTTCCAGCCAAACCAAAAGATAATTTTTCAAATAGGTTGCATTTCATATTTGCAGTCTGAACGCAAAATTTCTAAGTAAATTAATGTAGTAAAAGAGATAACTCTTTTTTTAATAATTTGATCCTGAAAATAAAATTATTGACGAAAAATCAAGCTAAAAATTCAACGTATGCCCACCGGGTACCGACCAATTTATTAAAACTTATCAACTGTTGCCTGTTGTTAGAATTTTGTGGAACCGATCCAGAAAGAAGAGAGTACTGAGAAACGTTTTTTCATACAGTCCCCCAGACAGTAACATAATGGGACAAAATACAAAAATACTAAAGCTCTATACGTCTAAAATCAATATAAAAGCATCAACTAATATAAAATCTACAACTATTTGTTTTTCAAGATTACTAATATTATAATAATCAAATTAGTTGTTTCATTATAAAGTGAATTTCTCTTTTAGCCAAAAAAAGGAGAGAATAATATGATTGTTCACAAGTGTTGTACTCATTTCAGAGCAACTAAAAGATTGAGTTGGCAAATAAGTTTCCTTTTTAATTTATATTCTAAATATTCTAACAACCTGTACATACCAAACTTCATAATTTTGAAACATGAGACTTCAAATTTAAAATAAATTACAGATGAATTCAGAATTCAATAACAACAGTTGTATTATTTTATATTTCTTAACTTCTTTCTTTTATTTTTTTTATTTCTAAAAAATCCTGATTACTTACTGTATCAAGGCAGTGTTGTTAATCGCAGGTTAACATAAATAATAAAAATTAAAAGTATAAAAATCTGACCTTGTTTGTTGCTCTCTATACATTTTAAATTATTGTATATAAATTAAAACAAAACTTGATAATTTTGATTTATAAAGAGGGGAAAATTGTGCGGTCGTTGACTAGTTCGACCCCTTGTAATTTTTAGTAAGAAATGTTTGATTATTTTTTGTTTATTTTTTCTAGTGGTCGAATTAATCTAAAAATAAGGTAAAATCTCAGTGATATAGCGGCGTACATAAGTTTCTAATTCTTTTACAAACTAGAAACAGGGAAATGGAGTTATCGTAAATCATCATAAAAATGGATGTAGATAATTTTCAAAATGTTGATGCTAATGTTCAAAAAAATGTTTTGCAAAAAATATACTTATAATTTCTAATATATTTCGCCACAAACGCAGATGGCCAAACCGATTCTTTATAACAACGTGATTTTAAATTCTTGTTAAAGCAAAAGGTTGATTCCTCAATCAAATTGTTCTTAGGTTCGGCCACCAAGTAAATAGTATGTTAGAAATATAATTGATATTAAATAGCTTTATACAGAAATATTGCATTATTTTTTACTGAATGTGATCATTTGGATAAAATTTTATCACTTAACTATTTTGCCGCGTCTTTCACTAGAATTTTTTCTACAAATTAAGAAATTATAAGCGAACAAATATATAGTTACAGACCCATTAATTTTCTTTCGATTAATAAGTTGCAATTGAGTTTCGCCTGCTATTCAACTTAATGCGGGTATTTGACTTTAGTTTTAATTTAAATTTAATTAATCTTGTTTGATCATTTTATTGCATTACTTTTAAATTTTCTTTAATGCAGTCGATTTTTTTATTTTTAAATTATTAATTTTATTTCAGACTTATTTGTGTTCCTCTTTTATGAACATAATTAACTTTTTTCAAACTTTTAAAACCAATTTATTATTAAAATTTAAACATATAACTTTTATACATTTTTTAATGCCCTTATAGCTACCTTATTTTAATACTCTACTCGATAAATTCGGTTAATTTTGTTTTATTACAATGTTACCAATAGCTTTTGTGAACTATTAAACTGCAAAATTAGTACCATCGCAGCCTGGAAACTTGATAATTAATAAAATCGAGACTCCAAACCTCATACTAGAAACCTCAAAATTAATATTCGTTGAATCCTCTACCCATAGAATTTTTCTCTACTCTAATAAAACATAGAAATATAATAGTTTTAACTACAAAAGTCCCAAAACCGTTTAAACATGAAACTTTAAAGCCAGCTAAAAAAATTTTCAGATATTTACAAGTTTAGTTGTGATTTATAATAATAATTAGATAATATGTAATTTAATATTGAACAAAATAATAATAATATAATAGTAGACCGCCATTTTATTGATTTTCCGGTGTGACAGACATTGAGTGTATTATTATTATTGTTGTCTGTTATAAAATCAACCAATGGTATATCAAAATATAACTACCATAAGGGTAACATTTATTGGTTAGAATATAGCAGTAATTGTAAAAATATTCATTATTTAAATGCGACATTTTAAATTAAATTCTGAATACAATAAAATATGTCTATTGTCCTTTATTACAGACAATCAGTGATAAAGTTATACTAAACGTCGCCAATTTGCATATAAAAACTCTATGCAGACAATATAATGATTTTCCACAACAATGTTACAGCCTAATTTAATCGCCATACGTTTATTCGAGTAGCTACTGTGTAAATGAATTGCAAATTTCAAGTTAATTTTTTATTTATGTTTATTCGCATATTATGCAACTGGTGGATTTTCATTAAGAAACTTTTTTTCCTAACTGATAATATTTGAATTGGGTGTTTGACAAAAAATTTTTATTACTTCAATTGAAGCGTGCTTACTTCATGGACAAGGAACTCATATTACACGTAATTTATGTTTTTATTATAATTCTTTGTTTTCATTATTATCAAAAATTTTATAAAATTTGATATGCACAATCTTAACATGTAATCAGAAGGCGAAGTTTCGCAAATAAACATTTCACTTTAGAAATGTTTTTCGGTATAATCTTTGACACGCCTTCCTCCGTTTTCATATCGAAACTGAGCATACCAAATTTTATAATATTTGAATTAGTATTTTTTAGTTATTTGGGCGCGAAAATTGAAAAAAATTTAAATATATTTACTACGTTAGAAATTCCTTATAAGTGCTAATTCCTCTTAAATTAATCGTAAATTGGGATTAGAATATACACATGCCAAATCGTCTTGGACCGTATGGCTCAAGCTGAGCATTTTCATTTCTAATACATTTTTGGGGCAAGAATATTTTAATTTGACACTTTTAATGAATATGCACGAAGTGGTCGTACATTCAGATATTTAAACCTCCATTTTTTAATTTCATAATTTATAGTACCCCAAAATAAAAAAATATAATATGACAAATAGAACTAATAAAATATTTTTAATAATTAAACTAATCACATAGACACAACATACACACAAACCCCAACCCTAAAATAAATAAAAACACATAAAATAAAAACCATAACAACCACAAAACAACTTAATCAAAATATGAATAATTGTTCTTTCTACAAATGTATACAAATAATATAGATTTGAAATTTATGGAGGGTAGTGTAACTTTCTTCTCCGATATTGTCAATATTGTTTATAGTGTGAGTGCCTGTCGATTAAAAGTCGCATGGATCAGATGCAAGAACTATTTTTGGTGTGTAGTACTATAGGCTTACAACTTCGGCAAGTTTCCCGCAAGTTCTTTCTGGTTGGCACTTTCAAGCATCATTTAAATAACATACATTAAACAAATCTATACTTAAAGAAAGTTTTCGACAAATAAAAAAATAAAAGTGTCTACCGTCAAACTGTTTTAATTTTTCACTAATATATGTCAGCCTTCTAAGAAAATAAACTTTTATATTGAGGTGGAAACATAGAAGTGGGCAATAATTGACCTCCCACAGTTTTCATTGCACTCGTCGAAACCTTTCTTTTGGTATATATTTGTATCTCATAAAAGACGATGGCGTTAAGAAGCATCAACCGGAATTTACATTCAGACATGCAAAATTAAACAATTCAGAGGTTCCAGTAGTTTTATAGTAATAACAAGAACACACCTAATATTGTTAAAGTGTCTTATCCATAGGACTCTTAATCGGCCGGCTCTTGGACCATTATAATCTGTTTAAATTCAGGGTATACTTTTTTAATATTCACTAGTCGTCACATTTTACATCTATTGACGTAGGTGAAATACAAATTAAGCAAATAATTATTTGGCTAAAAGTTATCAACATAAACTTCGAACTCATCGAAGGTTTAATTATTTGTAGGAAAAAAATTATCAACTGGTTGGATAAGTTAAAACGAAAACAAATAAACTATTAGTAAATCCATTGTTTAATTATTTGTAGATAAATTTATTACTGCTTTTTTCAAAATAATAAAACGCCGGATTATCCAAAAGTTTAAACAGGTCAACATATAAATATAAACCTGTCACTATACCTTGCGTTTTCATTGTTTGAAGCAAGTAACTTTACAGTCGTCAAACACTTAATTGGCTAATATCATTTTGTGTCATTAAGTGATAATTTCTAAATGCATTTAACAAACCAGTTTCTTTTTTTTTGTAAAATGATTTTGGTTTTTCATTGAACATACGAAGACAACGGATAAAGATCCAATGGTGAGCTTCTGAATGTATGTACCAATCAAAAATTTCATTTCATTTTCGGATAATATGTTCGAAAATAATAACGCAAAACCATAGCTGATAAATACAGATTAATACAAGCAAACAAAATCGCCGTTTTAAACTTAGATGTCATTTCGTTCGATCAATATGAAACAAATATTTGAATTTTCTTTACAATTGTAACAAAGAGCTTTTGTAACTTTTTTAATATATACTTTTCTTGTAAACCAAAAAAAATATTAATTTGCAAAAAACTATTATTTTGATTTTGCAAAAGGGAACACTTCAATGCTAAACAAATATAACTCTGATCGCAAATGAATATAAATTTGTAACTCTATAGGCTGTCCTCAATCAAAAATAAATTTTAAAAAAAAAACTGCATCTTCAATTGCACAAAAGACAGGTGGGGTAGGTATGAAGCATTAATTTTTCCTATTGACTCTGAGCAATTTATTTCACATCGATTGCAAAACACTCCAACTTCATAACTTTCATAGAACAAAGTTGGTAATTCTCCAAAACAGAATGTGTTTCAAAAAATTACATTTTGCTTATGTTTCGTCACAATTTCAAGTCAATTGAAAAAACTGTATCTTCCTTGCTTGTATAGAAAAAAATAGGGACATTTTGGAGATTGTCTCATAAGAGTATGCAATTAAAAAAATGAAGTATTCCTATGTCTCCACATTCATTTAAAAAATCCACGTCTTTCGAAGCAATTTTTCCAAAAGCCATATAGTAAATTTCCTAAATGTGATTTAAATTTGTTTTTATCTTGAATATTCAATTATTTGCAAGATATAAGAGTTGATTCCATCTTTTAAAATATATACTACCTTCTCTAGCCATTTTAAAGTTTTTCGAATTTCTAAAACATTACAACGTTTGAATATTTTTACGTCCATATATTAGAGAGAAAGGAAGTCAATTACATTCATTATGTGTTGTGCACATGTGTATGCTATTATAGTTGGTTGTCCCATGAGATAGGGGGCGTTTATATTCATTCAAGTTTATTGCACGCATTTTATATACATGTACGTTTTTTAAGCCACAAATCATTAGAACATGATGACGATAAATATCACAGAGGGAAAAACATATCGTACGTTTTTAAAGTGTTATAATGTTGAATTGTTTAGATAGATATTTGACAAGAGAATCACTAGGGACATTTTATATTTCAATACCCACCCTAAAAATATTACTACATTGGTATTATCACTATAGGTACTTCTAATGTAAAAATTAAATAATGCATTCATATATAAAGTGTTAACATGATTTCATTACAAAGATAATTTAATTTATATAACATTTATTATTTTTAATTGGACTTAAATATATGATAAGCCACAAATATTCAATTAAAGAATGTGTTGAATTAATATTTAATAAATTTAACAAGATGAGAAACCCATTGAAAAATCAACTGTATAAATCAGTGTACGATTGACAAAATATAGGACAATGTGCATATAATTAAATGTTGGTTTTATTGACTACAGTTTTGACTTCGGATCTACTGATTTATTACGAATTATTTTCAACGCCACGCAATCACGGTAGATTTAAAGAATGATTAGTATTCGTTTTTTAATTATTCTATAAATTTTGTGAAATCAAGAAAATAACAATCTATTATTTCTCGGATGAAAAAATCTATAAAATTTTGGTGGCTCAATAATTCCTATGTTTCATCGTTCACTTGACGCTTAGTGCGCGAGCATATATATATAACATCTAATACGTACATAATGACGACGTTTTAAAGCAGTTTCCTGAAAACCAATTAACATGGGCAGTAGAAAATCACTTAGAGATCCAGTTTTGCCTAATATTTTATTGCTGGACGTGTTTCAGCAGCTATTTCCAATATCGCTGTGGCTCCAATTGAAAGAATAAAACTTTTTCTTCAAATACATCTCCAAAAAAATTTATACTGACAAGCGTTCACGAATATAGTCAATTATTTTGTACGCATTCTCATAGAACGGGGTATACATCAAACTGAAACACAGCTTATGTGAGAAGATATTTCCCAACACAAGCATTTAACTTTGTATTCGAAGACAAACACAAGTAAATTTTCCTTACCAACGTAGACAAAACACATAATTCAGGTGTTATTTCTTAAGTAACCTCTGTTACCACTGGATGCGAACTACTCTGTTTCTTGTGCCAACTTTATTTCGCCCGTACTCAGGTTTAGGAAACTGTCTTACCAAAATCTTCAAGGCTGGCAGTCTTGACCTTTAGCCTATCCATACAAATTTGAAAATACCCTGAAGCAAGAGTTATTATAGTGAAAATCTTTGAGTGTTGATAATAAGTTAACTAATGTAATGAATATTTTCTTAAGAACCGTTCTATGAAAATGTTCACTCCTATAAATTTTAAAACGTCTAAATCACATAAATTTCTATTGAAATAAAAAAAGTGTGGTAATGTATTAAGCGTTAATAATAGGTAAAACAATAAAATGACATTTTACAAAAAATTAACTACTGAGACGAGTATTAAATTAAATACAATTGAACTTAAAACGAAAGAGAAAAAAAATCTGTAATTGTTTTAAAATTATAATCAGGCTATATAATGTTATTATTATACATTTAATAAAAATGTTTGTAAAGAATGTCTCAATAAAACAATTTAATTATTCCTGTTTGTTCATTACAAATTACTTTATGTCGCGACACACGAGCGTATTCATTTTATTAAGTCGGCTGCCTCTATAGTTCAGTTTGAATTGACTTTAATCGAATTAACACATACGAATGCAATTATCTGATTGAACAAAATAAGTATTATGTCAATCACCATTAATACAATACATTAATTTTTCTTTCAACTATCTTTTTTATTTCTATATAATAAGCTTCTTTGTATTATTTTCTACCTTAAAAATACGGAAATAAAAGATGTGAAAGTAATTTTTAATTTTAAATATAGATTTTAGAAATATTTTAATAATAAAAAGTACTTTAGCATTCATTTAATTTTTTTTAAGTATATAACTTTGTAATGGCTGACCATGGAGATGGATAAGAAAGACCTAGAATGGCCTTCTTTCACCACAGTTACATGTTCTACTAAAACTACTCATACATAACGAACATTGATGTAAAATATTGTCATGAACATAAAAATGTGTAACATTACATGAAATCAATAAGTAAATAAAATCCTTAAAAATTAAATTTTACTATACCTATAAATGTAAATTATTCTTAATAAGGTCGTTCTTTTGAACGGATATATATAGTAAAATCATCAAGAAGTTTTATTTGAAAATGTATTGAAAACTAACTCATTTAATTTCTTTAATCGTGTTAATATCTTAACTTAAGAGCACGAAAATGCTCAAAAAATTTTGTTTTTATTTTGGCCAGTACACGTATTGGAATAAAAAAATTAAATTAAATCCAATAATTAAGAATCCAATAATTAATAATAATTTTCATTAATATTTTCTATGAAAATCAATATCTTAGTTTTAATTACAATCATAGACTATACAGAAAATTGAATAATTTCACTTTTGTACTTATATCATTTCCATTCCTTTTTGGTAATAGCAACTTTATTAACCTATTGTCTACGTCTCTGAATTCAAGAATTTATCAATTCTCTTACGTAAAAGTTAAATATGAAAATGATTTTTAATAAGTATAATTAAGTTCAAAAAATTAGATTCAAACTTTCATCTCTCATCGGAACTCCACTTAAATTCGGTTTTACGAATTTCTTTTTATCGAGTATATACATTGAATGTAATAGTTTATGCCACCCATTAGTTTAATATCTAATTCAGTTGAACCTTTATTTAAGAATTAAAATTCTCTTTTTGGAAATATCACATGTACACATCGTGAATATTTCAATCCTGAATACCCCAAACCCTTAACATAAATATTATTTTGTAAACAAAAAACAAAAAGATTTTTTTTACAAAATTTGCAATATATGGTTAATATTTGATTTATGAAAAGTTATGAATAGTGGAGTTTTCTAAGCAAGAAATATTGGAGATTGATAACGTCGTATGTTGACAATCAATAATATGCTATTGGAATACTATATTCCAAAATGTTCAATTCTGCATATTTTATTTAATTGTATTCTCCATACTTTATTTAATTGTATAAATTGAGAAGAGAGTGTTATGTTAATATCGAAAGGATTACGTCAGTCAAGTATTAATTAAGCCCGCTATTTATGTTTTCCAAAATCGACCGACTTGTTGATTACAAGTAAATGAAAATTTTCACTCAATTTTTATAGAGTAGTATACAGACTTTGTACAAACAGCAGAACATTGAATCAAGAGTCCATCGTTAAGATGGGCAACTGATCAATTAAAGGATAAACTTTACTGGAAAAGATAATGTTTATAGAGTAGAAACACATGTCGAAATACTTTTTGTCTGTTAATAGGTTCCTAAAAAATTCCGCAATCTAATTTAAGGTAATTGTAGTTCTGAAGTAATAGTGTCTGAATTCAAAGGTCTAAATTACTTATTAAAGATATTAAGAAACAATTTTCATTAAAATTTGAAATCGATTAATCGTCTTAAATTGGAGTTATTATAATCAAAGTTCGTATGCGTTTTAAGTAATGTTTGCGATTATAATAAAAAAATTAACAATCAAACACTTTCAGAACTGAATTATATATTTCATGATTAATTTCTGAATTAAAAAAAAAAAAAAAAAAAAAAACTACCTTTTTGTTATTAAGATATAGCAATATGTGTGTATATTTGTATATGAGTACTGTAATAGTGCGTAGGTAACCTTCCCTCCTGAACAATTTCAGACAAACTTTATGGCTCATTCTCATTTTTACCATAACCTCACCTATTCTTATTACTGTTACCGCGCATATTGTCCTTAACATTTTGACTATTATTGATGCAGTACAACTACCTTAATGACGAAGAGTGATAGTTGAGTGATTCAACAATTGATTCGTACATCAATAGACCATCAAAAAATTTGAAATATTCTTCGTTACTTTTTTTTTTTAATATTTGACATCGACTAAAAACAGGAACTTTGTAACAACTTAAATCAGTACGACATGTGTTTCTTCTCTATAAACACTATCTTTTCCAATAACGTTCATCCTTTAACCGTTCAGGTGCATTTTTTACAATGGACTCTTCACGTTTATTGTAACGATAAAGTGACATTTTAATTAAGGCTCAAAAACTATTCATTTCAAAACAATTAAAGACCTAAGAGAAATAGAATTGTATTTGCAGTGCTAAGAGATACTATAAGAGAAACAGGTGTCGTTTTTATGGATCTCACTGTTTCTTATAAACGTTGTATAAAATAAAATTAGTAATCGATAACAATAATGGTTGAATGAATAAATTTAATATTAATAATTCTTTCAAATACTTCATATATTTCATTTTAATTACTGAAATATATCATCAAATTACAACAGGAATTGTATATTTTATTGTTTTGTGGATATGGCAACTCAGCGGCAATATAATAGTAGCTACGATAAATATTACTGATATTTGAAGTAGAATTGCATACTGGTATTAGAAGTAGAGTTGCATACTCGAAGTCTTAAGATATTTGAATCGAATATTTTTTTGAATTTTGCTGTGGTATCATAGTTTCATAATAATTATATATAATAGTACGAAAAATACAAGAACTGTCGCTTTTTCCAATTCCAATTCATCGAAGCTAATCTACCAGTTGTTATTCTTAATAAAATAATCACGTAGAAAGATGCTATTTTATTAAAACAATAAGATATATATAAACATTATTTTAACGTCTTTCTATTCTTTTATTAATTATACTATCGATCTATTCTTATTTTTATATTATTGATTTAAATAAATATACATTAAGAAAACAAATAATATTGAGATGGATGAATAAAATTTTTATTAATTTTTTTGCGGAAATTTAAGTTATTATACTCGTTCTATTATACTCGTTTTTTATACAAATTTTGTATAATGTTTGTTACGAGTAAAACTATTTCAGGTAATAACTAAAAAAATATTCGCCTATAATGACGATACGTAGCATCGTAGAGCCAATACGTGACTTATCAAGAAACAACGCTTGGGCAAACAGGGCTATTTGTGTTTCTATAAAGTCGCGTCAAGAGTGTCCTTATACGAAAATTGCAGATAAAATAAAGTTTTAACTATTTTTACATTAATATGGAATTGTGGCGAATCTGAATGGTTTTAGAAAAACTATTTCAAACAAAAGTTATATGTTTTTTAAGAAATAAACATTATTTGTGTTGAACTTGGTTAAATAGTTGGGTCATTGAATATTGGGACCCAACTGATCGTTTATTCTTAAAATTTAATTGGTTGGTCGTTATTCTGTATGGATACCTTACTACAAACCCACACAGACACACACAAAATTTTGGGTGACCTCGAAACATGAAAATATAACGTCATTTCCAGTTTTGATTATTGAGACGATTACAATAAGTTTGTTTATAAAAATGGATTGAATTTATGTTCTATATTATATGAAGTAAAAACAACAGTTTCAAATATTTTTATAGGTTTAAAATAGCTGCATAATGGAATAAAGCCGTTTAATTTTTTTAAATTGTTTTTTAGAAGTTTTATTTGCAACGCGTTACCTACCAGTTAGTACCTAAATTAAAGTTGATTGAAAAAAATAAAACGATAATAATAAATAATTCATATTAATTATTTTATTTATGAGAAGTTAATCAACCATTAAATCTTTATGTTCCAAAAACTAAACAAACCGTGCCTGCTGTCGTGCCGCGTCAATTGACAGACGGTCGGTCGGTCAAACACATACAGTTCATCTGTCTAACTAAATAAATGATTATCTGCTACCGTTTATTAAAATAAAAATAATAATAAAAAAACGTTCCATGTCAAAACGGAAATTAAAAAGCAAATAAATTGATAATTTACCTATAGAATAGGTACATAATGATGACTATTTTGAGACATCTATCGACTGGATATCAATACTTAATTTGAATAATTTGATAATAGCATATTATTATTTATGAAGTATGGGTTTTTTCGTTATACTCTATTAAGTTTCGTAATTTTTTTATTAATTTTCATTTAATATTACGGTTTAAAATAACTCAAACATGACATTTAACGAGTGTAAACAAATAGAATTAACAAGCGATAACTTTCGATCAACTGAATTACTACAAACGCATTTGTTAAGTGGATAATGCCCTGGCCAAGATTGTCTATAGTCAATTGATAATCCTGTTTGCTGACGAAAATTACAAAAGTAAATGTGTGTCTGTTTGTACATCAGAAAATCACAATTAAATTCATAGACTGGTGCCCGTAATCTCATGCCTCAAATAGAAAAAAATCCATTATTTTGTTATTGCAATAGGAAGATTATTCAATAAGAAATGTAAAATTCATTTTGTTGGCCACGAAATAATACCAGATATCTGTTGTTCGATAGCCTGATAATTGTGAAAAATACCAATTTTATAGGTGTCGGGCAAAGAACATAACGTTTTATCACATTATTAATTATGTTAGGTGGATAAATAAATTTACACACTTCAATTTTTTTATTTTGCTTAACCACTTTATTTTATTCTAATTATGCGACATGTTTCGGATGTTACTCCATATTCAACTGTTTTATCACATGTTGGAGGAAATCATTTATGCATTTCTTTTTAAGTAATCTTTCGATAACGATAAAAAAACAAGTATCCGTCAATTTCTGGGAGCAATAAAAAATTTTACGGGTTTTCGAAAATGAAAAAGCTCTACTTTTCAGAATTTGCGTAGAGAAAAAATGTTTATACTAATTATAATTTAAACATATACCCATTTTTAGAAGTGTATTTATCAATAACTTGATATAATGAGGAGACCAAGACTATCATTCCGATTTTGATGCAATTTTTATTGCTTGAAAGCCTGTTAAATTGTATTTATTTATATGTTGTTACACTGAATAATTTTATTAAAGTGCATACATAAAGAGCAAGTTCAAGCATTTCGTTTCATTTTTTCAAAAACATTAATCATTTCGGTACAAATTTTAGGGTAAAATTTTAGTCTTGATTCAATGTCGCTAACGAATGGCTGGTACACCAGGTACAATTTTTTTTCACTACCTCGATATCGATGACACAGCCTCCGAGTCTGAAATTGAGGCATTTTTACGTCGTACCATAGCAGAATTTGAATAATAATGTAAAACATACATTAGACATTAATCAGTGGAAAAACAGGCAAAAAAATAAAAATAGTTAGTAAGTATGAAAATTTGCTTGTACAGAAACCTACTTATGTCATCAATTCATTATAAAAATTTTTGAATATGTTTAAAATTACCACAAAGTAGACCACTTTTTTCAAAATGTTTAAAATTACCAATAAGTTGAAGAATTACAATTATTGTTAAAAAAGCATGAGATACTTTTTACTATATTTTTATAATAATTATATTTATACAATAAAATAAATTATCCAATAATCAGTTTATTCTTATTTTAATTTTTTTTAATTATAATAAATTGATGGACTTTTTAATTATTATAAACTAGTGAATAAAACAAAATCTTTATATTTATTTTCAACTTTTTGCTATATAAAATTGTTCTGTACAATTTTTATGAATATATGAATGAATGTTTTTAAAACGTTGAAAAAGTTTAAGTTTTTTCTAGTCAGAAATGACATAAAACAATTTTTTTGTTTTTACTGATCAAAGTTTCTACTAATTTCTCCTCCTTGTAGATATTTTATTTTAATTAAAGTTTAAAGTTTGAAGTTATTTGTAAAGTTGATTTGTGAATTTTTATGGTTTCAATTGATTGAAATATACCTTATACTTATATTTTCCCTAACCTTGTCTACACTTATTAACTCCGATATATCCTATAGATAAACCTTTATACATACTTCTATCTTTCAAAAACAATTTGTTTTGTATATTCGCAGGTAAAAATATATTTAGAATATTTATATTCCTTATTATTTAATCGTATCCTCTCAATTTATTTAATTTTTTTCAAGAAACTAACAAGAAAAATCAAAATAATTATCTATATCCTGAATATATATACTAGTTATCCTGAATATATATACTTTAGTATGAATGATTAAATCGTTTATATTAATTGATAACGCTATTAAAAACCGTCCTTAGAAATATGAAGATATTTATTGTATCTATATATCAATACTATTATTACTCGAGGCTATTTAGAAAATAATATCTCAACTTTAAAATACAGAGGTCGAAGAGCCATGCAGTATTTAGCATTATGCTGAGAAATGTATATGAAGAAGAGTCTACCCGCTGTGATTAATTGCTTTTTTGATTTTGCATTGAAAATGCATACGATGCAATGCCAAAAGAACATTATTTTTCAAAAGTATCTAAAAATGAATAAAAATTTATGAAACTTAGTATATAAGTATTTTCGAGGTCGAGGCCAAGAATGATAAAAATATTTATTAGACCCAAAAATTACTTTTAATGCATTTATAATGCGATTTTGTATGCATTGTCCAAAAATCTCTAAAAATGAAAAAAAAATTATGTAACTCATACCGCATTATGCAGTTTTGCATGAATTTTCAAAAAATGAATGAAAATGAATAAAAACTTATGTAAATCAGTATATACCCGATACAAATATTGATTTGAGCTAAAAAAAAAACTGCATTTATTACGCATTATTTGCATTTTTTTTATCAAAAAATTTTTTCTACCTGTAACAACTTAAAGGGTTTTATTTAATTTTTAATCATGAATATAAAAACAATGCATAAAAATTATTTTATGCTTATACACAAAAATAGGTGAATTGTTTAACTCTATATCTATATGCAATTACATAAAATTAAAAATCATCAATCGTTTAAACTGCAAACAAAAATATATTTTCATTTGTGAGTATATGCACTTTAAACGCTTAAAAAATTATTTTTTATGTCACCTGTATTAAAAAACGCCTATATGTAAATGAAATAAAATTTATTCATTTTTTGAAATTTTAGAAATATAGTGCATTTTATGCATTTTCAATGCAAAATCAATAAAGTAATGAATCACAATAAGTAGACTATTTTTCTAATACATTTTAAGCTTAATGCAAAAAACCGCATGTCTCTACAATCTACAGTCTGTATTTTATCGAGATATACAGAATAAAAATGATTTAAATTGCCAAGTCTATATAAGAATAGAAAACATTCGGTTTTTGTTTGTTAGTTTTTAAAAAAATAGGCTAAAAAATTACCGATTTCATTAGTAGATAGCTATATTATTTGCGTGGAATATGGGTTATAAAATTTTTTACATCGATGCGGCGTGGTCCTTATTTTACAAATACCATTTCTAAACAGTCGCAGATAGTCAAAAACTGTAAATATTGAATGAACTTTTGTATGAAAGATTTTTCGTATAACTAAAATTTTTGGAACATACAATTTGGGTTTATTCATTATATATATATATATATATATATATATATATATATATATATATATATATATATATATATATATATATATATATATATATATATATATATATATATATATATATATATATATATATATATATATATATATATATATATATATATTGTGTCTATATAAATTTGTTTTAAACATTTTTATTGAATTTTAATTATTTAATTTACAAACGAACCGTGGTTTTAAGCCGAATGCCTCCCATACATCCCTAGCGATCAAAGCAAGCACTGACTCCAAAAGTCGAGGTCTCTCTACATGACACAATCTTAACTAGCGAGGGAAACGATCTATAGGTAGAAATAATGAGGGGAAATCAAGGTAATATTAGTTAATCCTCCTTCGCGACGTTTAAAGCCGAAGACCATCATTATCGTACATACTTTTTCTATGGCAGCAAATAATTTATTTAATGAAAAACTAACTGAGTGATCTATCAACTCAGGACCGATTAAACTCCTGCTTTAAATAATTGTGCTATAATAACGGATAATATACATTGATTTGAATAATCAAAGAATACAAACACCCATAAGTCCAATTTTTGTGTATTCAAAAAAATTTTGTACTTTATCTAACGAGCAGTTAGCTGTAGCTCATCAATTTTGGGTTTTAATGCGATTACTAGTAGGAACCAAGAGATACCCATAGTTGAATGTTGGCAAATAATGGGCATCTGCAAATTTTTGATAAATAATGAATTAGACATCTGATGTCAGTTATAATGTGTATATATCTATATGTGTAAATTGTTAGATTCCCATTATTTGCCAACATTCAACAGCTATGGTCACCTCTTCGTCAATACTAGTAATCACATTAATTACCGACATTGAACAGCTATAGCTAGATAACTGGTGATCGGGGTTCGTACTATTATTTGTTTATAATTCATACATACAACATTAATTGTAATTTTAATTTAATTAATTAATCATTAATATCATAAATATTATTTTGATTTTCTTTGAAATCTACAATATGCCACATAGTAAATTTAGTGTATGGATTAAAACACAAATATGTACCTATTTCTTCAATATTTTTTAATCCAAAGATTCGCAATTAGAGCTGAAAATTAATTCCGCTTCGCAACGGCAGTTGTAATTTTAATAAACTTCTGTTATAATTTTGAAAATATTCAGTACTTCCATAATAATATTAATTTTTTTTTTATACACGAAAACCTCACAGTATTTTTACAGTGACGATGATAACGACTTGAAATATATTGAATAGTAACGGTAAGAGGAAAGGGAAGTATAAAGTATAGAGTCGTAGTATATACATTTTATTGAGTATAAATTCACTACTCATCTTTTTTCATATAACATTATTATTGTAAACTGATATCTTTTCTATATTTGTATTTAGTTAGGCAAGAGACGTAAGGAGTGGAGTATTCCATTACATTTTGGTAGAAAGAAAATTTGGCACTACTTACCTGAACTAAAATAAGGTCATTTTCACAAGCT
Source organism: Chrysopa pallens (assembly GCA_020423425.1). Lineage (NCBI taxonomy): Eukaryota > Metazoa > Arthropoda > Insecta > Neuroptera > Chrysopidae > Chrysopa > Chrysopa pallens. The sequence continues at coordinate 27,296,050 of CM035591.1, forward strand.
TTCATTTAATTTCGCCTAACTCGGTGTTTGTTTATATGAAATCACATGTTAGTAAAATTTCATACCAATTTCTCAGTATTGGATTGAGCTGACATTATATAACACTCCAATAAAATGGTAGCTTTGATAAACGTTAATTTTTATTTCTTTGCTCCAACACCATATTTTAATAAATACGCTTTTTTATATATACTTATATTTCAGAATATTTTATTTTATTTTAAGTTTACCATGTGTTATGACATTTTCTATTTTCCAATTTCTCAGTTCAATTAGTTTTGGTCTTTCTATTTTCATGCAGTCAATTTAATTAAAGTATTACATAAAACAAGTTAAGATAATTAACAATATTTAGTGTGTACATACGTAAGATATGATTGAGTATCAATTGTAGAACATTAAAAAATGAGTCTAGAATTATAAACATATTTATTTATTTCCTGAATTTAATGTGAAATTCTGGTGAATCTAAACAGATTATGATTTTAAGAAACAAACATTTTTGTTTGATTATTGATTGTTGAAAGCTTCAAATTGTGGTTGTCCATAATGATCGTTATCTTTTGTTAAATTAAATTGTTTTTACGACTTTTTGATTTTATTTGTAGTTTAATTAAAGATTGATAAAAGTGGATTTGTAAAAACAAAACAGTTTATTTTTCCTTTAAAGAAAAATAAATGATCACACATTTTTACACTTGGTCATTTGGATCAAAAAGATCCATATCCCAAATTTTTAACAATAATAGATAGAATAAAAATTTATATATTACAAATGTTTATTTTTTTAAAACAAACAACTTTTGTTTGAAACATTTTATGAATTGTAATTAAAATAGCCCAAACAATGATATTCAATCATATGAGTATCTAAACAATTAAATTTGTTAGTTGTTGTCTTCACTTGTTGTATTTAAACTTTTCTTTTATCCCTTATTTTTAAAAGATAGATTATGGATCCATAGGTCTGAGCAGGCCCGATTTAGGTTATTTACCTCGATGACGGATAGGCAGTCAGACACCCATGCGAATGGGAAAATGATTATATATATATTGACATATATATATATATATATATATATATATATATATATATATATATATATATATATATATATATATATATATATATATATATATATATATATATATATATATATATATATAAAACATTTCGATTCGGAAGTATAATTCCTAACAATATCGATTTAAAATTTCGCATACCCAAAATTTATTTATTCACATGTCGATATATTGACATTTTATCAATTATCAACGCTCTCCTCTTATTATATTAAAATTATAAACTTTATATTTTACATCCTGTACCACCTTCTGCGGCAAAACATCTGATACCGATGGGATGTCATTCTCAGTAATTAAAATATTATTACTGTAAAAACAAGTGTTTTGAAGTAAAATTTTGATAACTTTTTCTGGGTATATTCTCCAATATATAAGGTATTTTATCTGTTTGACAATAGCTGAGTACATTTCTTTAACACTTTGATGTCATTACTTTTTTTATTCAAATTGATTGTTTGCAATTATTTTACGTTTTTTTTATACTAAAACCCTGAAATTAACGATCATCTCATAACTGATTCATCAGATATCGCAGACATAATTTTCTATTCATAAAAATTAATGACATAAAGATATGGAACCGTCAATCGTTGTATATTTGAAGACAGCTCGGTTGTACTTTCCTTCATCTTTGACATTGATTACAATTAAGTTAATATTATTCAGGAACACCTCGTAAGCTAGAGTATACGGATTCAATCCCCCTATCTGACGTTCTTTTATTATAATCTATCCAAATTTTAAATGGATGAATCAAATAAACTGATTGACACCTCCAAGTAATACAAGTGTAAAATATTTTTTGCAATACAATTCATATCTCTTAGGTTTAACTCTTGGTATAAAATTAACATTATTAACTTTTTTTTAATTAAAATTCATACATTTATTTTTATTTATTTGCATACGTCCTTGACTATCGGTCAAGGGAAATATATTTAGAATAAATTCTAACGATATGAATAAGACACAAACAATTAAGTTATTTAAAGTGAAGTGAACTACCACCACATATCATAAGATATGCATTGGCTCGTTTCATCCGGCTCATATCCATTTTCTTGTGAATCATTTTAATATTAAAAACTAGAATAGTGAAGATGTTATTATTATGGAGGAAGGACATACACACACACACACACACACACACACACACACATATATACATATATATATATATATATATATATATATATATATATATATATATATATATATATATATATATATATTTTTAACAGTGTGAGAATACGTTCATACACTTATACGGAACGACAGACTAAACAAGAAATTATACAGACAGACCGACAGACACAAAGAGATTGATATAGTTGGATGGATGGGGTAGACAGACTGACATAGATTTACTTATTTGTATTATTCAGTAGCGTCGTATCTTATCGAAAATCATATCAAATAAAATCTCTAAGCGATAATATCAGAGTTCTTCAACTCAACTCTTCAGATGTTGAAGTGTATCCCAGAATCCTACAGTTATTTTTTTATAAATATTCTAAATTAAGAATTGATGACGTGTTTATTTAATACTTTTATCACTAAGGAAAATTACTGGTGACATTGTGAATTTTCCATCATTTCAACCACTGATCATTTACAGGTATCATACCTTTATATTTTCAATGCTAAAATGAAGTTCAGTAACAAAAGCATACGAAAACGTCATTTATCTTTCGTATAATTTTCTAAATTAACCTCGAAGAAAATTATTAAATGACATACATTCTATTTTCTCTTTTATTAAATTGCAAATCAATAAATATCATGCTTACATATTGTTGAAGTATTCTAAATGATTTCATGAAATGTTTAACGTTAAAAAAAGCGTAATTTTTGTTGGAAATACGACGTTATTGAATTGTCTTATGTTTAAGATTATGACAAAATGACAATTTGACCCTTATTTTTTTATGACAAAATGATCTATTAAATTTGAAATACAATTTAATAAAAAAAACATCTACGATAATTTGTTCTATGCGTATAACCTTATACTTTACGAATCAATAAAAATATTACAATTAAAAAACTGCGCTTTCTTTTCAAAATTGTTTCTTGTGTTAATTTTGACACATCTGCAATTAATAAGAGTTTAATATTATCTTAGATCATGCGCTAGGTCTATACTATAAGTATTGCAATGATCCTTATATCTTTTCTAATTGAGTCAGCAGAGATAATTACTCATTATATCAGCTATTCTTCTTTCCAATCACTTCTCTTTAGCCCGACAAGTACTCCTTTTTTTACAAACCCATCATTATAAGCAATAATGACGATTCTTTTTAATTTGCTATAGCTTGCACTGGTTTTTAAAACTATTAAAAATTAATTAAGACAGTGTCACTATAGAGTATACCTACAGAAACTGAGACTAGATTGACCATATTCTTCTTTTCGCCTCACTCAAAATTTTGATTTTTAACTATCGATTTTTAACTATTTCGTTATAAGGATAAATTTTGAACTATATTTTGTATTACTCCTCTGTTCATACTTTCATAACAATGATGATCCGCTCCTGTGATGACAGTAATGATGATGTTAATGTAATGTTGTTGGGTAAAGTTAAAGGGAAAACTAGAGCACTTTATAGGAGGCAGGCAGCAGTCAGCAAATGCATGAGTATTATGTATATATATAACACAACACTAAGTTGATATCAAATTACTCGTGGTGGTGACGAACCACAGCCAGAGCCACAACCACGGCAGCAGTAAACTCGTCTGTTGTCTATCTATCTATCTATCTACGTTATCTACCATTCTATCTAGCTATCTATCTCTTCCATTCTGCTGTTTTGCTGCTGAATGTTAGCAAACAACACAACACAACGACGAACGTAACGACGCACTAATACAACAAGAACAACAAAAACAACAACAACAATATGCGACATTTGATACCATCATTTTGTTATTATTTCTATATTTTACACTGTTGTGTTGTTATTGTGTATGATTATTATTATTATTATCATTATTATTATTATTAAAGTTAAACATCTTCTAAAAAGTATTAAGTATATCTGATAAGAATAATCATTGAAAACAATAGTGAAGGTAGTAACTTTAACACAAGTCGAGACACATCGATGAAACAATTGTTTATAAATTAAAATTAGGTATTAGGTATAATTCACCCGTTTAACGAAAATGTGGTTTTTTGAAATCAATGTGAAATGAAATGGGAAAATTTAAGTTTTCTTTTAAATTTCTTGCTTTTTGCAATCACAGAAGATGCACCTAGTACATTAATATATCTAAGTTGTTGCGTTCACTGCTGTTCATCACTGCAAGTTTCAAATATAAATTATTAAGCATAAAATTTTCTATTAAAAGGTTTTTAGCTATTATTAAAAATAACGGAGCCAAACGGTCTAGATGTTTTTTCAGAAACAAGTATGTGTAAAAACTTACAGACGCTTTAGCTCCGTTATTTTTAATAATAGACCAAAAAAACAATGAACCTTTTTTATGGAAAATTGTATGCTCTACAATTTGTTTATCACTCTTATCATTTTACTGACTCAGTAAATTTGCCGGTTTCTAAGCATGTTGTTCAACATAGCATAAGAAAAGGTACATTAAAGAACCAGCTTTCTTAAAATTCTTATGTTTCCAACGTTGCTAGCTCAGCTCGTACCACTAGTCTTACTATTGGTAGTGAATTTAAAAGTGAAAACTGGTTTACTTGCCCATGAAGACAATCGCAATAAAAATAATTATCAGCTATCGGGTACCATTTAACAAACAGCACGTGATACTCTTGGATTTTCTTGAAATTGACGAGATATTCATGATTATTATTCATTAAAGTCCAAGTTTTAAATCGATCTACATACTTATTTTTGATGTATTCTATAATATAAAACGGATTAATGGTTACTAAAGTACGCAGTCTTCGAAAACTTTTTTACCTTAAATTACATTTTAAAGAAAATGATCTAAATAAAAAAATTTTTTTTAAGAAAAAATAATAAAAGAAGAGTAAGTTTAACAGAGATTCACTCACTATACCTATATGTAGATTGCCAAAATAAATAATAAACGTAATAAGTATTATTTCAATATGGTGTATGAGAACATAATGTGTATATAAATATACAAATGCACACACAATACACACAAAACAATGTGATATATTTTCACCCCCGTTATTTGTAATAAATTTTCGTATGGAAATTAATCCATGAAGCATAATCATAATTTTTCAATAGTTTTCATTTCATTTGTGTGTATTTTGAGAGGTTAAACTGTATCATTTTGAAAATGATGATTAAATGTGTCTTTTTAGTTCTTCTTACCCAACAACACCAAAAATAAACCATCAACTGGTAGCATTATTTGTTGGTGAAAATAATTATATGAAAAAGTTAGGATATGCTTGATAATGAGGTGGGTGGTTTGTGTTTTTATTTTATACATTTTCAATGAAATTCTAAAAATAGTCGGCATTTTCTTTTAGTTTGTAATAACTTTTACAAAAACATACTTTGTAAATTACTTTCACGTAGATATAATCTGTCGTCACTTGTTCAGATCTAAAAATCTAAAAGAATACTGTTTACAAAAATACATTCAAATTAAAATGGACTTGGGAATTTATTTTCAATCGTCGGAGAATCTCCTGTATAAAGATTCATATTCTTCTAAAAATTCAGCACAGAAAAAAAATGTGTAAAAATGTAAGTTTTATTGAAGAATGGCAACAAACAAGTATTTATTGATAAAATAAAAAGCAAATGGCTTTCAATGACAGTGAATTTTCTCCGTTTAATCATATTACTTTAGTAGCGAGTCATTTTTATGTCTAAATTATGCAATAAACAGCAAAAGTATTTATTGTTACTTATTGTTACTGGCCTCTATTACTACCTTAAAATCAATGCCATATTTACAAATGAATGCCATAATGACTAATTAAAAATTCAATCTTAAACCACGATCTCTATAAATTAATTATTTCATTGAAAAAATTTTATACGGAAGTGGTCTCTGATATATTTATTTTATTAATTTACTACAGGTGCCTAAATTTGCTGAGGAAAATTTATACATTAATTATAATTAAAATTATGTAGAGGTTATGTTTTATTCGAAAATTAGAATTTATCTAGATACTTTCCAGCAAAGAAACGTAAACACCTCTCCGTCTCTTTTCTTTAATTTTTCTATCCTCCACAAAATTGGCTGGATCGATTTTGCTGAAAAAACCCATTCAGTAAGGTAAATTTCCGTAATTACTCGTCGAACGAAAGCGTCATCTCTCTAAAAATTCTAGATTTGAATTCTAGTGACTTAAGCCTGGAGGTTAAAAATACATGACTCAAGAGCTTAACCATATTGTAGATATCTTAGGTGTAGATGTGTTTAAATTAAACTTGAGATGAAAAACGAATTTGTAAAATAGTAAAGAACTATAATGCTACCGATTAATCCCATGTATGTAATGTTAACATACTATTTTGTAAAACATTCAACTAAAATGTATGCAAAGAAAAAAATGAAAAAAGTATAATTGGATCATAAATATACTTTAACTTATTTGACACTTAAAATATACCAAATCAAGAATGGATTGCTAACACATTCATTTAATTTAATTAAACACAAACCATATATTTGAATTTTGTATGACAAAATAAATTTCCAACCTTGGAAATTTATCTATAAATAAAAATAACAGCCTTAAATGTTTTAAATGCCTATGTTTATCAATCTGTATTTTCCATATTGAGTTTCATAAACAAAAAAATAATATTTGTAAGCAAAAATGTGATTCTTTTATCATCATCTGTTAATGTTTAAAAATTAAAATACAATAATAAAATAAATGCATATTTTGAAATTAATGAATCAACATAACTGTACAAAATATTTTTTCGTTTTGAATTGATTGTGTCACTAAGGACTTAATAAAATAATAATATATTTAATTAGTACGTCATGTTTTTTCTCACGCAATTATTATAGAACTATAATTTGGAACGTCTTCTTTAAGGGGGTTTAGAAGCATACAATGTTTAGCATAAATAATTCTTTTCAAAATGTAAAGAAATTTGGTATTCATAATTGAACATTCACGTGAAAATCCCAGAGTAGAAAAACTCTTTGTAATGCATAGCAAATATTATACATAGCAAATTTCATAACATTTGGATAAGTACTTTTGATATATTTGTGTTGGAAAATTGAAATAAATACAATGTATATTACATGTTATTTAAGTCAACAGCTGTTTAGAAGCACACTCCTTTATGTTAGGGCAGCAGCTGTTAATAAATCGCCTTAAAGTATATATTGGTAACAGTAATAAATATGATGTTTTTTTTTTAATTTTAACAGATATTGACAATTTCTGTATGACTTATTATTCATTTTTATCTTTGGCAGTAATAGAATGTTGAGAATTTATCGATTTAATTTCAGATTTGCAGGCAATAAATTTTACTAATATCTATATATCCGACTTAGGTATAGTATTTTATATAGCCAAAAAAATCATTGACAGACCTTAAACACAACATTTCAAACCAATACTACAACCAAAAATAAACAACAAAAAATGCAAAATTACTATATTTTTTCGCATAAAACTAAAACAATTCCTTTTATTAATTTCAATTTAAATGTAAATATTACTATTTTTGAAGTATTGATTTTTTGGCATTATTTGTTTAAGAATGTATTCTTAGTTATATAATAGAAAGTCGTCTATTGTCATATCAAAAATCGAAATAAAAAATATTTACATGTGAATCTTTTAAAAGCGTGAAACGTTTGATGCGTGGTTCTGCCTACATTACCAAAGTCCAAGAAAATAATTATCCCGCAGAAATAATTCGCAGATATTGGTTTGTCTATTTTGCCAAAAGTTGCCTGTGGGCGCTCATTTATTTGCATACAATTCATTTTATAATTACTTCCAGTATATTTCCAAGAATTAGATAAACTGTACGATTAGTTTTTTCTTGTGAATATTCCACAATGAAAAACTTTATAATATCGATGAAAATCATACATAAATTGTGGCCACGGCCATATGCATTAACGACGTTGAATCCAAAACTGTTTTCTTTTGTTATTGAAAGAAAATTATCATTTTTTGAAGTTTGATTCAAATAGTTCCTCTTAGAAGAGATAATACTTTTTGAGAAGTTTTCTTGCTGCCCCGAAGGCGATTATTAAAGGAAATATGAAATAAAAGTTCTATAAATTGTTTTTTCTAATTAAAGGACAATTTTAAGGAGCCTTCTTGAAGATAATTTAAGAAAAACTACAATACGTATACAGATAGAACTTCTTAAATTACGGTGGTTTAATAATGCCCAAAAAGAGACCTTTTTTAAAAGTAAAATATTTTAAAAATTACTACTTAGTAGTACTGTTACTGTATTCTTTAGACTTTTAAGATTTATCAAATTAATTAGCTTTGTAGAATTTTATCCTTAAAATCGACAAAATATAGCATTTATATCACAATTAAGTTAGGTGGGCCTTATATGCGTCAAGTATCGTAAATTATAATTTACTAAATCAGAAAGTTGTATCTGACCTGTAAACGGTATACCCACCTCAGTTTGCCTTTTAGATTTCATGTAGGGTCTATACATCTAGGGTTTGACTATTTAAATAAAAATCTATTATTGGGTATTTAGTAAACACTTATTAATGTATTTAAAAATGAACAACATTTTTACAAAAGAAAAAAAAAATATCACCGGGAGATTTGGTACAATATGTGTGTATATGGGCTACTCTATGAATAACATGTTATGTATTATTGGTACTTGATGTTTGGTCCCGGCGGGTGTCGAAGGAATCTCCCGTCGCTACAACACCATTCACATGTGCACAAGTGGCTACCATATGTAGAAATTTCATTTCACATAATAATTTATTTAAAATTTTTGTTTCTTTATTTTTTTTATTTCTAATTTAACTAATTTATTTTTAAATACACACACACAATAACGAAAAAGTTAAGAAATATTTTTATTTAATTTTTTTTTTTATGTTACTTATAATTTTAAAAATAAAACACACTTTACACAAGTATGGATTAAAAAGTACAGAATAAAACATAGCAGTTTATTCCACGATTGTAATGTAAATGCAAATCATATTAATTTATGTTTAATGTAGTCCAAAGTTTGTAGCGCTTGAAAAAAATATAAATAGTACAAACAAAATTTTGATACAGATGTTCATAAAATCAATTATATAGTGCATTTTTGTCTGTCTGCCTGTCATAAAGATAAATCCAAAACGAAAAGAGATAAGGAGCTGAAATTTTATATTAGCTTTCTGAATCTATTAAAAGAGCCTTAGTTTGTAAATGAGCAAAATTGACTTTTTAAATGAGGTCCAAATCATAAACTATAAGCGATAGAAAAATAGTTCAGATAGGATAATTTTGTTTCATAATATCATAATTGTAACTTTATTACATTAACTGTTATGACTCGTCACAATTCCATGTAATATTCACATTATAATAACCATTCGTTGAAAAAAGAAAAACTTTTCATAACGTCATGGTCTACCAGGGGCGTAGGAGCCGTATGGGCAGGGTGGACCATGCCCCTTTGTTGAAGAGATTAAAAATTTTATTGCTCTATTACAATTTCGTGAAGGATAATTTTAAGGGCAAAACAATAGTTTTTCACGAAAAATTGACCTTTCTAGTCGAACCTGCCCACCCAGCAAAAATTTCGTTCCTACGCCCCTGTGGTCTACGTATTTAGTATATTTTATTAATGCTAACAGTTCATACTTTTATACTGCACCATATGTCGAATACTTCAATAATTATCAATATATTTATCATCACTTGTTAAATAAATTGGTTTGTGATATCATTGTAAAACTTCATTGTTTCTATTTTTTCCAACCGTTCACCATATTTTAATGCACACGCTTTTTAGTTTTAAAATTTCAAAACGAAAAACATGATAAATATGAAAAAGATAATTGGTGTTCACAATAGTTCATATAATGTTTTTATTGAGCAAATAATTTGTATGAATTGATGTGATCTATTTCTCGTTTCTATGCCCTATTATTGTTATAGATTCTGAGAGCCCCACATTTTCAGTTGAATTTTAACCCGTTTGAAATTTTAAATCAGTTCAATCTGTACTATGTGATTATAAATTATTTTGCACTTCATTTTAAAAATCTAGTACCAAAATAATTAATTTTAAGTTCCCAACAATTCTCTCAGTTACCAATATATTTTCACAACCTGAAAAAAATTTTACTTTTATTTTTAAACATTGAATTCAAACCTGTACAAAAAGTGAATTATAATAATATCTTCTTTAATATATCCATTCGAATTTTCAAATTAGTTTCATTGGTAAACAAATTGCTTTTTATAATAATAATATCATGTTTTTTATTTAATTAGTAAATTTGCTTTCTCTATTGAATATCCAAAGAAATAATATTTATTTAATTTAAATCTTAGAAAAACATTCATAACGCGAATTAATAAAATAAATTTTTACTTTCCATTCTCCTGAAATGAAATACGTTAAATAGTTTTTTCTGGTTTTTACTTTTTGTTACAGAAAGATTTCATGAAAACAATATCACATAACATATATTGCGAATTAGATGCATCGTAGCCTGTGCTTTGTGCTTTGTGTAGATATATTTTTGAATGTCCGAAATTTATTTATAATTTTAATTTTTTTCACTTAAAATTTTTGTTTTTACATCGTGATTGTAATAATAATAATATTTTACATTGACATTTACACCTCTTATTTTAAACACATATGTGTGAATATTATACCAATAATATTATAGCAAATTATTATAAAGAATTTTAATACAGTTAAAGCGTTGTGTTAGGCTTTTAGTGGCCTTACAGATTTTAGGGTAGCGAATTGATTGAAAATTTTCTATATTTCACATCAAAATGTGACACTAAACAGAATATCATGGCAAAACTTGAAAATTAAATTAAAATTGATTCAAAACCAAATAAGCTATAAGCTGTCAAACATTATTTTGTTTTTTGTCTGTCTCTTTCTTGAAAACGATGTTTAACAGGTAATTTATATCGAGATACAAGCAGTTGACGCCATACACAGGCATTTCCTTCTTTGTTTAATTAGCAATTTTAAATGTCCATATTTTGCTAATTGTTAAAGCTTTTAAAAAACTATCACTAGATTCATGTACGTGAAGTAAAGATGCTTATATTGTAACAAGCGGGTTGACATATAACTCAAAGATGTTTTACACATTAAATCATTATTGTCTTTAAAAATACACATTGTTAATTTATTTTAAAAGTAATTTTATCAACATTGTTTGTCGTTTATCAAATAAAAAATATCGATATAGAAAGAAAAGTGATAATTTAATCGTATCGATTTAACACGCGAAATTAGCTGGTCGGCCAGGATATGATGCTTAACATAAAATACTAATTGAAATATCAACGGTCATAACATCGAAATCGAAGAACAAATACAGAAATATAGGATATCTAAAAAGTATTAATACATTTACTGTACCAAATTAATACTTAGTAATTACCTTAGATAAAGTGTTATATAATTAATAGACAAGATTCAGGCTCTCGAAGAAGTACGTAATATTTTTTTTTTTTTAAATACATATAAAATAGAATGAAAGTACATGACAAAATAAAATCTTTTTTCGAATAGTTAACGATTTTCAAACAAATCATGATTGGATACTGACCAAAGCTATGCATATAAAAATACATCACTTTTTGTACACAGAAAGTTATTGGTTGCAAGTCGGAAAGTTTTTAAACTAAGATTAAATAATTTTGATTATTTTAAAGGTTATTGGATTTTAAAATCAGATACTATATGGGATAATTTGAAAAATAATTATAGGCATATGGACCACTATTTGATTTGTAAATACATTTTTTTTAAATTGTTTTTAAAAATAAACATTTTTACCCTAAAAAAAATACTTATATTTAAAATAAGCTGTAGGTTACAGGTAATTTTAAATAGTTTTTTTTTTAGTATTTAGATAATAAATAGATAAATGTATTTTTTGCAATTTTAATGTTTTGCAATTTTTTAAATAATTATCTTAAATTTTATTTAAATATTACTCTTAAATTTTAAATATTATTAGAAATATTTAGATACATTTCTTTTCAAAATTTTTAGTTAGTATTTTTCATAATTACTTCAAAAATAACTCTTTCTGGAATTACATACAAAAATTTTTTAGTATTCTACAAGCTTATATTGTTTACGTTAATGAATCTGAACCGCTTTCCCGAAAGTGAGTATACAATTACTAAAATTCAGACTATAAATACCGTCCTTAGACTGAATTTGTTATCACTTCCAAGGTATCAAATAAAAAAAATATGTCGAAATCGGACTACTGTATAAAAACTGCAGGAATAAACTTTAAACAACAAAAATAAATACTCAAAAAATGCAGTTATAAGATTTTTTGGCAGTTTATAAAAAATATTTCAAACAAAAGTTGTTTTTAAAATATAAACATTTTGTGTTTTGAGCTATTCTTTTATTTATTATAGTTTAAAAGATGAACTATAGAATCAAGTCGTCTAGAATCCAAAATTCCATCTAGAGAACCATAAAACCCAAAATTTCATCCAGCTATTTTTTTTTTCGTTTTAAAATTATCATGATGACGGACAGACAGACGCATAGTCGACATACACAAATTTGTTAATTAAAGGATTTTATGAACACCTATATCAAAGCTTTAATATTTGTCTACAATATTTTCAAGCATTCCAGAATATAGGCTAATTTTAATATAGGTTCTCTAATATATATGTCGGGTATAAAAATATATATACACACGAAATATGAACCTCCTCCTTTTGTTAGACTAGTTTATGTAAAAATGTACTGACTAAATTGTTTACTAAAATTTTTTAATTGAACTTTTTTTTCTTTTTTTACAGTGGGTCAGGACCATCGGATCGTCCACATTTGGATTCCAGTGGATCAGATAGCGAATCTGAATCAGCTCAGACTTCACATAAAAACTCAAATAGTGGTAATATCACGACCCCATATTCAAGTGGTCCAGTAGGAGCAACAACACAGATTAGTTATGCAGCTTTAGGTCCTAATGGACCAATTGGGCAGGCTTTGGGACAATCTATGTATACTACGGGGCCAACAGTGCTTCATGATTATCAGACATTGTGACAGTGGTTACAAAACAGTGGTTATAATGAGTAAAAAAGATGTATATTTAAAAATTGTCATTCATTTTTAAGTGTTGGAAATATTAAAAACATATTAGAGTAATAGAGTTGATTGTAGTAACCTCTCCTTGGCAACGCTGCGATTTTTATTTCATAATTTTCATTATAATTAAAAGTTACAATGAGTTTTACAATGTAAAAGTGGACAAAAATCGAAAAAATATACGAATATTACCGTAATTTTATATATTGATTCCATGTATTGTGCATCAATCTCAATTACAGATGATTTAAATATTTAGAAAATCCACAACTTGAGATATGATAATATGGAACCACTAAATCTGACGTACTTATTTTTCTGAAACGTAATGCTTTATCTCCATTAATTTTACAAAATATGTAATACACAATAATTATTTGAAATTAATTTTTTTATTTTTGACAATATTTTCCAGAAATATAAAACCTTCAAGACATTTGCGGAAAATGAGACAAAATTAAATAAATAGAAAAATATTCAATCCACACTTGACTAAAATTGTAATTCCGTTCTCTGATTAAATTTAAACTGGTTTCTAAAAATGGTACATAATAATCTAGACTTTAGTTAAAACATCAAAATCAATTTATTACAAAAAAAAAAAAATATTTACGGGAAGTGGTTATTTCTACACTTTAAGGTCTTTCTTAAAACTTATTTCATCTTTAACCGTTGAATTTACCTAGATAGAATGAACTACAGTATTATGAGAGAAGGTTTATACGATCAACTCTTGGACAATTAATAAATTCTTGAATTATAATTTTATATTTAAATTTAAAATTTGTAATAATTTATTGAGTTTCTCGATTTTTTTGCTTAAAAAAGTGTGCGTGGCTGTGCAATTAAATTATGTTTCAGCATAAATTTTTTAGTATGAGAATTATTTCCATTGAAAAAATATATGAAACATTTGTATCTATATATATATAAATGAAAAATGTTATTTTATTTTGGTTTTAAAATGGTACAGGCGATACACGATTACAAACTGTACTTTTTGGAACGTAAGTTGTCACTTGGATCAATTTTCAAAACTAATTAGAATGAAATGTGCTAAAATTGTAATTTCAAATAGAATTTAATGAAAATTCATTAAGATCCTAAAACACAGCTATTATTAAATTAGTACTGTTAGGCTTTGTTTGACTTTCTTTTTTTCGCTTCGACATTTCCTTGCAAAATCATTTGAAAATATTTGTACAAAGGAGTTTTTGTAATCCAAAAATTTCCACTAATGAAACTTGTTACAATCACCAATATTCAACAATTTGTTTTTTCTAATTTCTATTTTAAAAATTTTTGTTTGTACAGACATAATTGTTACAGGGCAAAAATTATGTAGTTATATACTAGAAAAACCAAATTGTTTGTTATATAAGTGACAATACGTTTAGAAATTACAGTCTACATTAACCCAAAGAATTGTGTAACGCCTTTACTTTAAATAATGTATTTATTAAATAATTTTTAGTTATATTTTTAGAGTTTGGAAATTTTATTTATGAGAAACATTCTTCTGTTTTTTTTTTTTTTTTTTAGAAATAAAAAGAAAAAACTTTGATATTTTAAATCTCTTTTTAGACAAACCACAAATTTAGGCGTAAGGTATTTAATTATAAATAATATATACGCATGCTCAATATTATACAAAAACTAACTTCACTTTAATTTTGTTATTCAATCAATAACTCTAAATTATACTACGTTAGACAATTCTAATTATCATACCTCATTTTCAAGTAAATATAAAAATATTACTTTTTAAATTAAATAATGTTTTTTTTTTCGACTGAAATTAAATTAAACCTTTTTTACAAATAATACAAATTATTATTTTTGTTTTATAAAATTAACATTTCGATTCGTTAAATCACTTTTATATGAAGGATCAATTTTACTCGTATGCTTAATAACATTAAAGTTAATAAAACTTCAACAGTTTTATTAACTGCAAATATGTTACATTTTACGTCAAGAATAGAAACAACCTACCATATGTGTGTAGCTATAATGGTTGAGTTTCGAAAGTATGGCATCATGGATTGGCATCCATATATGATGTTATCAATATTGTATATTAGCCATTATCAAGTTAATATCATATTTCGATGACGTCATATGTAGATGCTCATCCATGATGGTATACTTTCGAAACGCAGATAGTATATTTTTAAATAGCATTGTTCTGAAAAGCCGCAAGTAACACAACAAATTAATGAGATTATTTATAAATAATTCTTATTAAATACATAAATAAATATTCGTTTTAATCAAAATTGATTTTGTTTATCCTAACTGATTACCTAAAAAAATGTCTAATAGAAATAATCACAAAAATAAACAGTAGGCTAGCTAAGAGTTGCCTAGGTGTACAAAATCCGCGTTCGCAAATGAGTTGTGGGAACAATCTAACTATAAATACCTAAAATTTGTTTACATCATTCGATTTTATTAAATTTTCAAGTGGTTTTAATCAATGTATTAAACTCATATGAATTTTAATTTCTTGAAAATTTAATTTCGTTGTATGTCACAAAATTAATTAAAATTATTGGAAGTTTCATTTTCAAACTCCCAAGAACCATATTACTCAACAAAAATGTATCATAATGTTAGGTTGTTATGAAGTACTCGTATAGTTGCCAGGTCTTCACAAAACGAAAAATTTTCCTAAGTCTTCGCTTCAATTACCTGAACGCCACTTTTGAACCGGGCAACTGAAAGTGAAGATATACTTCTGACTTAAATACTTATAATTGAGAACATAAACGCGTAAAACTAGATTCTTCGATCACATCTTTGTTTTACTGATTTACTAAAGACTAAGCATATTCATTTTGATCTAAATCACTCAAATATTTAATTAATCCAAAAAGATTTATTTCTATTTTTGACGTAAGTATCATATTCCCTGCTGTAATGACATAGGCATAGTATTCACAAGAATTGATATTTTCTTTTAATATACACTACTGAATATTTTTTTGCACAAAAAACATAAATTAAAAATTCTAAGCTCAAACGAAAAACTTGTACAATAAAAAAATTTTATTGAAATTCCAATAAAAATGATGGTACTTTAATATTTTAAAAGCATACTACAAAACACTTAACACTTGAAATATAATAAATGCACAGTTTTAGAAAATATTGAAATTATGAAGGCAAAAAAAAAGAACAAATATTAAAAAAAAAAAAAATTATGTAGATAATGTAGATACCTAAATGCAATATAACAATCATTAACTGTTTATATTTTAGCTGATTAGAGCTGTAATTATGGTCAAGAATCTGAAATATATTGTCAAGGAAGTTAATAATAATAATAATATAAAATCGGTTTAAGTTAATCATGTAGATGAAGATTTAAAGAGAATTGTGACTGCAAATTATGAAGTGGATAAAAGAATAGAATTGAAAAATATCAGTTTTTTAGAAAATATACCTAGTAAAAATAACTACCTTTAAGTAAGAAATTGAATTTGAATCTTCGGAAAAAATAATAGCAAGTTAAAAAAGACTTTGCATATCTAAAATAATTGCTCCTACTTTTTTTAAATTTCCCATTTATAATATGATATTCTTTCTCACATTTAAGATATTTTTTGGAATAGAGGAGGCGCTTTATGTACTTGAGTATGCAAATCAGGTACCGCAGTCTGTCAATGTATTTGCGTTAAGAATAGGTTAAGAAGAGTTCGGGTGTTGTCAGGTTAATTTTTGGATCAATGACGGTAGAGGGACTCTATATATATTGGAAAAAGTAACTGGTTTTTATAAATAAATATTATAATTTTGGTTTTTCTGTGACCGTTTATCCATCTTAAATCGCTTATAGCACGAACACCAAGCATTCTTCGTCAAAATTACAAGAGTATAAAAGTGTTATTTTTATCAATATAAATGAAACAAATATGCATATTAGTCCTTGTACTCTAATAATTGAGAGACGAACGTCCTCGATTTCTGCATTCTTAAGTACCTTCAGTACCTACAGAAATTTTTTTCGTGAAAAATTCTTTGACAAGCACTCCGTTTTCATGTTAATATCATGCATACCAAATTCCAAAACATTTGGATAAGTATTTTTTGAGCTATTTGTGGGCGAATATTGAAGAAATAAAATGTATGTCACATGTTATTTAAGTCAACAGCTGTTAGAGACACACTCCTTTCTTAGAGGGGTGTGCTTCTAAGAGCTGATCGTACATACCAAAAATTCAATTTCAACATATAAAATACTTGCGTATCCATTATATTATAATTTTTTATAGAATTTCAAAACAATACAATTATTTCTAGGCTAGACAACAATTTTACTAGAGGCTGTTTTCAAAGTGTAAAACTGTTTCCAAAGTCAAAGTATACAACAAATTTTATATACCAAAATGAACCGCAGGAACGTAAATTGGTTTTTATAATTTGCACAATCATCTCTCTCGCCTAATCAATTACCTACCTATATTCTGGACATTAACCACCGAAGTTTTTACATAACAAATATACTCAAAACTGATTTATAGAATACTTGATTCAGACTTTTGATTTTTTTTTTTAACTGTTAAAACTAATTATGTAAATTTTAGTTGATCACTAAACAAAAAATGTTCAATGAGTTTTTAGAAAATTGTATAATACTATTTTCAAATATATCGCCTTATTCAGCTTGGAAAATTTTAAAACTAAGATTTGTATTAATTGTAACTGGACGTACTCTGAATATTCTCTGAAATACCTACATTAATTCTTGGACAATTGTATAATAAAACAAAAGAAAAAATGGATTTCCAATTTCAATAAAAACAGTATCTTTTAATGTAATTCACTAAATAAACAAATTAAACAAATTAAAAAGTTTCATTTCTTTTTTTCCCATTTTTTTTTTTATATATTAAATTTCAGCTTTTGTTATTATAGATATAAGTACCTGTTTGATCTTCACCTTAAATTGCACATGAAAAGATTGGTGACTCTAGCACATATCAATCGATAGAGATATTGTTCCTAGGTACTAATTGAGATGGCGATTTCTTTATCAAAATTTGTTGGTGTCTAAAAAAGAACCTAGTACATAGATTTTATTATTATTACTTTATCGATCTTCTTTTCTGGTTATGCCCACGAGGGTACTTTATAATTTATAAAGTAAATTATTTTTGTTGATTTCGTTTATTTCATTTAAATATATTTGTATTGGGTTAACCGAAATTGCTCTTACTTAATTCAATAAATTGCCATATGGTGCTTCAAGTATTTTAATGTTTTCTTAATTTCGGTGTTTAAGTTAACATCTAACAGTACCTAATATAAAAATCTTTAAAAATTCAAATATCAAATCGGTGGTAGTAAGACTCATCATCAAAACCTTAGAAAACTTGTCGCATACTCATCTGATATCTAGAGGCCAAGTACTACGCGACCATAATATCAAAAAATTTTGGCCTATAAAAAGAATGAGATCAAAAATTGTTATTTTTTGAAAAGTTGAATTTTATTTTATATTCTTCTTGCATCTGCCTTCTTAACTAACACATATGCCAAAACAGTAAATTCTAACTTTCAATTCTTTTGAAATTTTATTGATTCATACTCATTTGTCCTTCGAGATTTTCTTCTCTACAGCTCAGCCATGTTAAGAAAACAGTTTGAATTTTCTCATTAAAAAATTTCGATACAATCACATTCCTGTTAATTATATGCCGAAACTATTTGATAAGAATTTGTCCATATTTTCTCATTTACATTTTCGAAGGGTTATCATATATTAAAACTGCAATTCTTAATTCTTAAAATAAAAACTGCAATAACTTTTGAAAATTGTTAGCAAGTTTACCACAAAATGAGAGAATCCGACACTTACTACGGTATGAATTATTTATAGCATTTGTTATTTGTAATCTGTCAGAGGTGTAGTAAACTACGAAGTATAAATTTATATAAGAATTTTATATTTCTATTCAAAATTAAAGGTTTGGAGATTTCATATACTTTCATATACTGCATATATATATACTGTTATATCAAATACTTTTTGAAAATACCTATGGTTTCAATTTTTAAAAATTAATTCACTTTTAATTATTTCTTTCCAACGTTATTTTTTCAATTTGGAAAATAAGAGCGATGTCGAAAAATGACAATTATTTGATTTATACGTACTTAATTAACCGCAGCAACGTTCGTTCTAGAAAGAAACATTAGAGGTGCATCGTTTTTCAAAACCTTATGGGGGATCCTAACTGTAGGATTTTTTCTACTTACGGGGGTATCTCAGGTGTAAAATTTTTTCCAAAAAAATGATTCGTTACTCATTTTTTATAGGTTGCGCGAACCTAGCGAGTGTATGGTCAATATTTTTACGATGATAGGGCCCAATGCCATTTGTATGCGAATGGCGAGTAGAGACACTCCGCTCTACTCTTTTATAAAATTGAAAATTTTCTTAAGCAAAATTCAATATTAAGATAAAACCTCAGTGACGACATCTTGCAAATATAACGTGAACAAGGTGAATAAGCTCTATTCCTGTGGACTTATGAGCTCTATTCCTGTATAAAATATAAAAAGATGTGTAATTGTATAGCGTTGTTGTTACAAAGGATCATTTACACCATATGATTGCACCACTGCACAAGCGCCTCATTAACACCACTGCATAAGCACCATTTTGGCCCCTTCATTTAATGCAACTTTGTGGACATTTTTTGAGTTAAACTCAAAGAACTATCTCATATGCTTGCTATTCTTCATAAAATAGTATGCGATATTTAAAAAACCGTTTGTTTAAATAATGATATAATAACAAGGTGACTCTTCTTTATATAAATGATATTTGAATCTTCTTTATATTAATTTCTCCCCAGAAAGTATACGATACAAAATATCCTTAACTAGAGTTTTAATGGTGTGTTCTTTAAAGGTAATATCCTCCATGGTTTTCTTAAAACAATAGTTTCAATTTGTAATAAATTCTTTATAAAATTAGTATTTGTGTATATTTTTTAACTTTCATTTCATACAAAAATGATATCTGTGTCTAATTTTAATAAAGACTATTGTTTAATCTCCTTTCTTAGGTACTAAAAACTTCTAAAACTTTAGTGTTAATAAAAACAGTTCATATCAAAAACATGATATTATAAAAAAATTGTATAGTAGTTATAATATAAATTTCTCAAGAAATAGAACTAACTACAAAATGCACTATAAAGTAAAAAAAATTTATAATTAGAAACTAAAATAATTTCTTTGTGGCCAATTGTCTTTCGAAATCGGCACCAATGAATCAATTTTAAGCTGGGAGGTGATTAACTTGTGACTTAATTGGTCACAAAAAAATCATTTTAAAAATTAAAGGTGGGGTTACCTTTCAAAAGACGTGAAACTTTTTTTGCTAAACGCCTTTCTTACTTTCCTTGAGAGCAAAACGTTGGCCGACGGCCGTATCAAGACCACGCATCACTCTTTTTGGGGACCAAAAATTTCTTCTTCCCTATTTATATTAAGTATAAGCGGTCGAAGAAAAAGCTATAAAAGCAAAATTGACAATCAAACAATAAAACGTCAAATTTGATATGTTTTTGTACTTCAACAAGAGCGAATCGGATGGTACCACCATCTTGCCTATTCGGTGATACGCAATCGCCAAAAATGGGACTAACTTCAAATAGGACTACCTTGTTAACATAATCCCAATGTATCGTACATAAAAAAAATATCTGGGTCGACTTGAGAAACACTTCGTTTTTTCGTCGGTTAAAAAAAGCGGACCGTTTTTTCTTGTAATAAAATCCGTTTTTATTTCAAATTTTACTTTACCAATTTATTTATTTCTTTTAAGTACACAATTGTGAATTATTTTAATAATTATTATTGTTTTACTAGTTTAAAATAATTGATATATTATAATATTTCTTCTACTATTTTATTTTAAGCCATAAAGTTTATTTGTATAAACGAATAAAATGTCTATTACTATTAACATGCTTTTAAAATATCCATCAATCAATGGTCTAATAGCTAGGTGTAGGCATAAATAACACAAGTCTAGGATTTAAATATGTGATAAATAAGGATATGTGAGTAATAAATATGAGGTAGGTATGAAAAATTTGCAAAAAAACTTTGAATCTGGTATTATGTATCTGACGAAAATAAGACCCAGATGGGAATAAGACCAATGTTCAAGCTTACATAATGTTATGAAAAATGTTCTTGGCGCACAGATACGTTTAGACCAGGGCTTCTTAAACTTTTGTAATTCACGACCCCATTTATGATTGCGAGTTTCTTGACGACCCCATATAAATATAAAAGAAAAATAAATTAATATTTTTTGATGATTTATTTATTAGGTAACAATATACATATAAATATGAAAATATATAAGTTTAGAATTCGTTTTGAAACATACAAAAATCTAAAATAATTTTACAAGTTAAAAAACATTTTCTGTTAACTTGTATTTTTATCTCTCGCGACCCCAGAATTTTGCTACGCGACCCCAAATGGGTCGCGACCCATAGTTTAAGAAGCCCTGGTTTAGACGGTATTACCTCAATGAAATAAATTCGAACCAGCTGGTGACGTATCTTATCTGTAACGAACGCTTTATCAATATCATTTTATAACTTTTCATAATAATTTCATAATTTATTATAATTTCATTTTAGAATTGACAGTGCTTTGAGAGTATAGGTACAGTATTTAAAAATCGTGTAAGAGTAAAAAGTAAGTACTTATTATATTTCCATTAAGAAGGAAAAGTTTTAGCTGGAAAAGTATCTCGAGCCTCTAGAAATCGGCAGCTATCTAACATTTCTCTCTTCACTTCCTTCTTGAGACAGAACATTTTGGTTAGTCAAAAATTTAAAACAAACTGGTCTGAAGATAGTTCAAAATTAGAAGTAATTCAATTTTCAAACTTTACGTCTTGTGACTTTGCTTAGTGCTTAGTAAACATCCTATAAGTATTAAGAATAATAAGAACATAAAATAGACGAATAAATTTTATTTTAGATAGGCCTAGAAGTAATTGTAAGTAACAAAAATTTTCGAAAAATTTTTATGTGAAAATTGGAACAGTTATTTTTTTATTTATTTGAGCACAAAAATTTAAAAAAAATACAATGCATATTGTCTTTATTATAGAAGTCTCTTTCACAAACGTACCTCAACTTAACAGTAATAAGACGTAAAGATTTAGAGCAAAATCTCCTGATTCATTACTGTATAATTTCGTATAAACTTTGTGTGTTTTAAAATCAGACGAATTTCTTTTGAAATGATATATTTAAATTTATTTATAAATTTAAATTAACCAGTTATGTTTAAAAAAAATAATGGAAAGAAGTGGCAGTACTATGATGATACTCTTAGCTAAATTCTCTTTGATTTGAAAAAGAATGATGCCCATATCAAAAAGTATAATAGTAGAGTCATCTCTGTTTCAAATAATTTGAAAAATTCATTTCAAACATTCATCATTTTATACAGAATCTTGACTTAACAAGTGACGATAACAACTAACAGAGTTAGTTAAATGTTTAAATAGTTGGCGTTGCAAATAAAATTTATAACTTCTAAAAATAAATTTCAAACAAATGATAACAACTAACACAGTTAATTATTTAGATACTCGATAAATGATTAAATTTCATTGTTTGGACTATTTTTAATTAGCACTCATAAAATACTCTAAATGTCCACTCTATACAGTGATAAATACATGTATAATAATGTGTATTGTAATGATATGTGTTTATCAGCTAAATGAAAATTAAAATTGTGGAGGACCAAAACATTTTTCGAAAAAATAAAAACATTTATTGTGCTTAAATTTATGGCTAAAAAGATGGGTCATTGATACATTAAATACAATGGACCAATGTTGCTCATGAATTTCATATTCCTTTTTAGGTCTACAATTAGTACAGCAGGATTAATTATGTAATTCAATGAACACCTATACCAAAATTTTGTTTGTGCTATTAATATTTGCTATCATTACTAGCGTTATTTGCTACGCTTAGACTAAAATTAATATAATCTGACATAAATTTCGATTTTTTCCCCAATTTCCTAGATCAAATTATTTTGTATTTTATAAATACGTATTTCGACTACAAAGTAGTCATCATCAATATGAATTAACTAGTTGTAATGATTCTTTGAGGAGATGTTACTCGTTGCTAATTTGGTGACAGTTTGCACACTTGTTCAAATTTTTTCAAATTAATAATTCTTTATTTTCATCAAAAAATATATATATAATACAAATCGGCTTATAACTATAGCTCCTAGCCTAAGCTTTATCTATAATACATCATCTTATATACTAGTTACATCGAGTTTACAATTTTTCTTTACATCGTTTTAATAAAATGGAAAATTAAAAAAAAAAAAAAAAAACCATTTGAAAACACACTTGTTCGTTCGTGAATGCGCAATTTATACTTTCCAAGTATCTAGCAAATTGCTACGTCAACCAATCAGCATCGATCACGTGTTTAGTGTTCGGCCAATGATATTAGACCACGTGGGTTTTGTCAATTAAAAAATCTCAAACTTAAAATTGAACGTACAAAACTAAAAAAAAAGAAGAATTATGAAATTAAATAATTTTAATTTCAAATACTGTTTCAATTCTAATAGTTCAACTTCAATTTTGAAATCTTTATTAAGTCAGAATTTGAAATAGGTCCTTTATCTAAGTTCATCGTCTCTCTGTCATATTTTTGAATGTAGATGCTTTCATATGCATCCAGTTCGGTTGGATTGGGTACCGATTTTAATAGTTTTAAATTTGATTTGTCGATTTTATGATTGTAATCAATGACATGAGCAGCTACACATGATTTATCGGTTCGTCCAACTTTTATGTGTGCCATATAACTTTGAATCTAGTAACTATTTGTCTTCTAATTTGTCCTATATATTTCATAGAGCAATATTGACATCCAATGCTATAAATTCCTGATTGCTGTTCCTTTATTAATTTTTTAGTATTATTATTTCTTGAAATTTTTATATCTAAAACCGGGATTGAACCATCTTTTTCGATTTCTGTTGTGAAATCGATTGTATATATTGTTGAGTTTATTAAGAAAAACTTGAGGATTTTCTTTGTCTGTGTCAAAAATTGTGAAAATATAATGAACGTATCATGACAGAACTAGAAGAACAAACCAAACGAACGCTCATTTATTTTCCAACAGTCTGGTATAGATGATATTTTCACAATTTTTGGCACAGACAATGATAATCCTCAAGTTTTTCTTAATAAACTCAACAATATATACCCATCCATCGATTTCACAATAGAAATCGAAAAATGGTTCAATCCCGGTTTTAGATATAAAAATTTCAAGAAATAATAATACTAAAAAATTAGAATTCGGCATATACAGGAAACCGACACACACCGAAAGATACATTACAAGTGACTCCAATAGTCCACCACAACATAAACTAGCCATTTTCAATTTCTTAGTGAACCGTCTAATTAAACCACCATTATCAAAGAAAAATTACTTTAAAGAATTGAAACACATTAAACAAGTCGCTATTTTTAACGGCTTCGATCCAAATACAATTATTAATATGATTCGAAGAACAAAATTTAAAATCTTTAGAAGTAATTCAACCACGTTACAACAGGACAACACCAATAAAAATGAATAGTACAAATTAACATCTCCTCAGAGAATCATTACAACTAGCTAATTTATACTGATGATGACTACTTTGTAGTCGAAATACGTATTTATAAAATACAAAATAATTTGATCTAGGAAATTGAGGAAAAAATCGAAATTTATTCGAAAAATCCTAAAGTTCTCATTAATAATTATACATAAAAAACAAAAAAACAAAAAATTATCTGACATATA
The DNA here is from genome assembly GCA_020423425.1 of Chrysopa pallens. Taxonomy (NCBI): domain Eukaryota; kingdom Metazoa; phylum Arthropoda; class Insecta; order Neuroptera; family Chrysopidae; genus Chrysopa; species Chrysopa pallens. The sequence continues at coordinate 27,321,292 of CM035591.1, forward strand.
TATGTCGAGTATAAAACGAAAAGTATGCATGTCAAAGAGTTTTTCCCGAAAAACTTTCTGAAGTAACAATCAAAATAGTATTTTGTATTTATAATTGTTTTTTCGCAAAAACTCTTAGATACGACTTTCATGGTTCGGTTTTCATGGTAGATAAACTATGCAAATTTTTATTTCATTTGAAAAATTATTTTTTTAGTTATTTGTGCCCGAAAATAATTGTATTTTTTCTAAATTTTCGTTGATTTGTGTGTTCAAATTCGTCACTACTATACCAAATTTACAAATAGTGATAATTTTTACCCAATTCATAGAGAATACAAGTTAGTGTGGATTACATTTTTTATGATTTTTTCTCCACATTACAGGTTTGATTTTGAACCTTTGAACTCAAGCTATATAAAAATGGGTGAAATAATAGAATAAAATAAGCTTATCCATCAATCATATGTTAAGGAAAAAAGTCCTAAAACTTCAGAACTTAGCCTACGCATTACATTTAATACATGGTGTGATAAATTATTTACATCCAGACTGACAATACCAAATTCTGCGGTTGAGAAGTAATTCATGATATAAATTTCTATTTTGTACGCCAAATTCCAAGATCCAAATTTATTGTATACATACGCATTTCGACTAAAAAGTAGTCATCTCACCCAAGGAGATATTACTTGTTACTCGTTTGATGCAGAGCGTCATCAAATTCAGTGCAAACTTTCACAAAAATCTTCGAATTCTTATTGATAATATTCAAACTCATGATATATCAACACTTATATTAAATGGATCTGTAATATATTCCGAAACAAAGTTTAGATATGTTTGAACTATTTTTAAGTATTATCATTGATAATAATAATAATAATAATATATATTGTAAGCTTAAATTTTGACAAAAAATTTTCGAAAGATTAGTTTCAAACAAAAGTTGTTTGTTTTAAAAATCAACAATTTGTATTTTTAAATTTTCTTCTATTTCTTAAGGTTTAACTGTTATGTCAAAATTTCAGCTCGCTGCCTCTTTTCTTTTTTGAGTTGTCTTGATGGCGGACAGTTGAAAAAGGACTAATTAATTGATTCTCTAAACACCTTTACAAAAATTTTGTTTGTACAGTCAATAAATTTCGATTTTTTGCCCCAATTTCCTAGATCAAATTATTTTGTATTTTATAAATACGTATTTCGACTGCAAAGTAATCATCATCAGTATGAATTAGACGGTTTGCACAGTGTGTGAGGCAAAAAAAAAATCGAAATTTATTCGAAAAAATCCTAGAGTTCTCATTAATAATTATAAAATGTACAGTATTTGCTATCGTTACAAATACACAAATATTTGCTATCGTTACAAATACACAAAAACTAATATACTCTGACACATAGTATGAAAAACCAATTTCGCAACATGCGAAGGTTAATAATTACATTATGAAGATAATTTGAATATTTTTTTAAAATATTATATTTTCTATACTGATTATTTAACTTTTGAGATAAATTAAATTAATAACCTTCGATAGAAGGCTCATTTTTGTGTTTTTAAACCGGAAAATACAATCATTACGTATTGCATATTTAAGTTAATACCAATTGAAGGTACAAAACGGGGTTAATTGTTTAAATACTCTTGAGTATCTCTTTTTTTTTAATTAGGCATAATAAGAATTAAATAGGCTTCCTCTAAAAATCTTTGCGGCGATACAATAGTTTTTTAAAACTGTCGAAACAATATGGCAGGGATTTTCGTAAATTAAGTATATCTAATTACTTAAATACAAATAGTATTTAATTAATTAGATATACTTAATTTAAAAAAAATTTATTGTTTCAGTCCTAGTTTAACAAAGGGTTATCGCTTGTGGTTAATTATTTTAATGGACCATTGTATCCAATTAATTCAATTAATTAATCATCTATTCTGCGATGATGTCTTCGCAAAAGAATAAAAATGTTCTTATTTACTTCATCTAAAATTAATTTACTATTGCGAAAATCCATAAAACTTATCATTTTAATGTATCCTTTCTTTGTCCACTTTTCTAATAATTAATATTTGATATGACAGATATTTTTATAAGAAATTTTCCATTTCTAAAGAAACTTTATGAACATAAAGTCACAGTTGTAAGATTATCAATATTCAATATTTAAAAAAAAAAAAAAAAAAAAAAAAAAAAAAAAAAAAAAAAAAACTAAAACTAAAATCATAAAACTAAAATCATAAAACTAAAGCTCGAAAATTAATTGATATTATAATTCAAGGAGCTATAAACGTCTATAACTCCTTGTTATAATTATTCGAATTGTAAACAGCGACACCATGCTTGTCCGTATTTATTAGATGTGGTGACATCTGCTGTTGGTTTCATTTACATCAATTGTACGACTGTATGTTATGTGCTGCTACTTTTAATCGTTTGAACAACAATACAAGTATTATTTTTAATAACACTGAAAGGCTCAAAACACTATTTTTTTTTGGGTCATTATATCTTTAACTTTCATTGTTGAAGTTGTTTGGTACTAAACATAAGTCATTATGTTTTATTGTCCAATTATTTGTATTTTTTAAGTTATTACAAAACAAAATTTTTCTAAGCTTTGAAAAAATAACAACTTTCAATTTTCTTTGTTTATTCCGCTGTTTTTACAGTCAGTAGTATTGGACGTTCAATTTAACGAAGACCCTAACTACTGCTATAATAAAGCATTTTGTAGATAATAAACACACTTTTAAGTGTTCAAATTTTAGGTATATAGCAAGTATAAATAGTAGCGCAATCCCAAACTCATACCGTTATGATTCCATCAAGATATGATGTCAACACTATTGTTTATTTGTAATTTTAAATATTGTATATTTTGATGGCGTTATGTATGTTCTGGGCTGACAACGTTATGTGTTTTAAAACGTACCTATAATGAAGCTATTAAAAAGCAAATGTAAAAGTGAAAATATTAATTTTATTCATATGTAATAAAAATTACACTAAAAAGTTATTAACTACTTAAACTCAAATAAAATCTAAATATTAAAGTATAAATACAGCATAAATTCGTAACATAATTCCTAAAATTCCATTGTAGTGAAATTTACCAATCAATGAAAATTACATTGTGACCAAATTTTACATTTACAATTAAAATAATACTATTGTCTTTTGTTTCGGGCTTAATTTAAAAAAACAGTGTAATAAAAAGAACACCTATCTTTTGCCTTTGTTAACTTTAATACAGGCGGAACGAAACAAAAATGGAAAAATCAATTCATTAAACTTATCAAACATGACTCAATCATCACTAACTATTAATTAAAAGTGGAACTTTGTTAAATATTGAAAAACATAGATTATAACTTAGGTATTATTATCTATGAGCAAAAAAGTACGAGAAAACAGATAAAATATAGTCACAATTAATAACCAAACGATGACTTAACGATTGCAACAACAAAAATTTGTATAATCGGACTAAGGGTTGCTAACTGTTCTGTGCTTCTCTACAGTCTACAATTCACCAATCAAATTGGTCGTTTTAGTTGTCATTTATTGACAGTTTTTGATATTACATACTTCAAACTTGTAGTATTATATATGATTTCTATAATTTATTTACAAAGGTTAAACCGGGAAATGAAACATACAAAATATTGAATCGATTTTAATACATACACTTTATAAACTTCAAACACTACATATTATACCTGCAGTATTTAAAGGATTCTTTTAACAGAAAATTAACCTCATAACTTAAAATGACTAATAAAAATACGGAACAAAGTACAAATAGTAATGAAATTTTGCCAATACTTTATTGGATATTGGGGTCCATTTGGGCTCCAATCACTTTACCATGGATTATTTATCAAATGTTGGGAACTTTACACATGAAATACAAACGCACAAATTTAAATAGTAAGGTAAGAAAATATTTGTTATTTGTTGGGTAAAGATTTGTAAAAACAAATACTTGCAGGTTGTTCTAATTACGGGAGCTAGTTCTGGTTTAGGTGAAGCTTTAGCCCATGCATTTTATTCTGCTGGCTGTAGAGTGATTCTTGCTGCCAGACGTAAAAATGAATTGGAACGTGTGAAAAAAGACCTTTTAGAAAGTCATCAGGTATTTTATAACGTTAAATATCCAAGAACATCCTTTTATTTTACCGTTTTTTTAGACGATTCCCACACATGTTCCTATTATATTGCCACTAGATTTGGCTGATTTGTCTTCCCTTCCAAACAATATTCAAACTGTTATGGGAATTTGTAGTCATATTGATATCTTAATAAACAATGGTGGAATTACTAGCCGGGGAAATGTATTAAATACTGATTTAAGTGTTTATGAGAAATTAATGATGGTTAATTATTTTGGACAAGTTTGTTTAACAAAAGGTATTTGAATTATTTTGTTATAATCGAAAATAGAATTTAATTTCATATAATTTTTAGCTGTATTACCATCAATGGTTGAGCGTAAAAGTGGTCATATTATTCTCATAAGTAGTGTACAAGGTTTAATTGGAATCCCAAATCGTTCGGCATATGCAGCATCTAAACATGCTATTCAAGCATTTTGTGATTGTTTACGAGCAGAAGTAGCCGACCATAATGTTGAAGTGACAGTCATATCACCCGGATACATTAAAACTGAATTATCTTTAAATGCCTTAACTGAAAGCGGTTCTCAATATGGGAGTAAGTAAATTTTAGCTCTAACAGATTAATCCAACAATTTCGATATAATTTTATTCCAATTTCAGAAATGGACGAGAACACAGCTAAAGGTTATTCTGCAGAATATGTAGCTGAACAAGTTGTACGCGCAGTTGTAGAGAAAAAGAGTGAAGTTATAATTGCACAACCAACAGCGAGAATTGCAGTGTATTTAAGAAGATTGTTACCTTCCGTATATTTTTGGATAATGAATAAACGGGCAAAAAAAGAAATGTAAAATATTACTTCATTCCAGATCATAATTTTTATTTGTGTTAATAAAAGTTTGTTGATTTCTAAAACTGAGTTTAATGTTAAAAATAAAATTATCCCTTTTAATACATTTTATGTTTCGCAATCCTGGTAGTGTTCCTGGGCAGTAAGGTATGAAATCATCAAATAAGATATTTAACATTGCCAATAAATAATATTAATGACATCATACCTCACTGGCCAGTAACACCATGTTTCGAAACTTATGTAAAACAAACAATAAATCTTGTAAAATACTTAAAACACCATAAAAATAATATATTTTTAAATAGGTACCTGAAATTCAGTTAGTTTATCGATTGTTTTTCCTGACTTATTAATCTGTTTTAATTTTTAATGTTGAAGTAAAATAATTTTCTTAAGCCTGGTTTAAGAAAAGTTAAAGTTTATAACCACCTTAAAAATACTTAAATGTAAAAATAACTATAGTATTTAATCAGACTAAGTGTATACCGCCCCAAAATAACTTAATTAAAGTTCTGAAACCTACTTTCAAATATGTTATATGTAACCTACCAAGACATTAAATTGTATCCTGGATAATATTGTATGTACAATCTGTAATTTTATTTATTTAAACTTCGGTTATTGATATTCGAGGCAACCTATTTACTCCGGAAGGCAAATAACATTCCCGTAATATTACCGTTTCGTAAACTATATAGACTTTTGCATTGTAAGTTACAATTCGGTTTTATTACGGTGAGAATGTTACAATAATTGAATCGACATACCATGACAGCGGAGTAACTAATATATTTAAATAATCTCAATATTTAAAAAAACTTCTCACTCCCCCTCGTTTATTATTTTTTTAAAAATGAACGTATTTACAAAATAGGAAATCGATTTCTATTGTGACTTATATACCTACTTTTGCTGTATTAACACATTATATCCGTTTTACAGGAGCAGATAGACGTTCTATCTAGACAAGTAGAAATGTCATTTCTACTTTTGTAAAATGTTTATGTGTTAATTCAAAAATAAGTTGTTAAGACTATCGAAGTTATAGTTTAGATTTTCGAAGTGTCTTATATCATTTCTATAATTTTAAGAATAATACATTTTTTTAAGACGGCTCAGTACCTTCATGAAACTATTTTATAACCCGCATGGGAAAATGGGCTATGTACCCCAAATAAAAAAGTCCGATTAAATCGTTAAGAAATTTAATAGGATGAAAACCTATTCAAATTTTCAATTGCAAATTATTTCGGATTCTTTTCTATTCATGTGGAGTAAACCGTATACAAATTTTATTGATTTCCGATTTAATTTCACGAATAGCTGAAGGGATTTTGACAAATAATATTTCTTAAGATTCCTTTTAGCTGGCTCAACTATCATATAAAAACTACATAAAATTAAACAACGCTGTATAAAAAAGGCTCCTACATGTAAACAAAATATGGTTTAAGATAAAAAAAATTTTGGTATTTGAACTTTTTGTCTATATCTTATAGCTTAAAAAAATTATGAATTCATGAGACACAGTCATGCATCCATGGGACACTTTTTTAAATTATCTTAATGGTATGCAGAAAGAAAATGAGATAGTTTAGTGATTCTATGAACACCTATAACAAAGTTTTCATAATGACTCCACTATTTTCTAATGTTACAAATTTTAGAATAAATTTTATACACTCACATACATATATTCAAATATAATTGGAAATAAAAATTCTAAAATCACACCATGCGATTGGATGTTTATTCATAGCTTTGAAAAAAATTCTTTGTTTCTATCTTTTTAGTTCATATTTTATGCAGATAAGTTTTATAATTTGGAAAAAGGGAATTACAATAGATATGTGAGCTTTATATATAATAGATATGTGGATTATATGAATTTTTGTCCCTAGCTCTTCTAGTATGATGCACATTGTTGGTAAAAACACACTATTTAATTTTAAAATATATAATATTTTTATTAGAATTTTCTAAAAACAATCTCCAATCGAATTGTACAAACCATTAATACACTAACAATATAATATTCATCAAACCTTTATATATAATTTACATTTTTTGTTAAATAACAATAGTAATAGTACTTTTTTCTCCTAATTGCAATTTTTTCACTAAAATTTTGCAAGGATATGGAAGAATACTTTAAAGTAGCTCTCCTAATATTTTTCTTTTAAAATAACTTGGCAAATATCATAAATTAAATTTACAACAATACAAGTGACATAACAAGTGTAAAATAATTACAAAAATAATTTTACTTTTAGATTTTATCCATTTGTTTCTAAATTTGTGCAAAGCTGTTACAGCATTGATAAAATTTTGAATTCTAAACAGCTTTGAATCTTGAATGCGGTGTTGTAAAGTTGTTTGATTTGGCTTAAACGGTTTAGACACAATATTTTTTTAAATAATTTTTAATTAACTCGCCCATAATTTTTTTAAGACATCATTTTACGGATGTCCGTTCTTATAAAAAATAATTTGAACTAACCAATCGTAAAGCAACCTTCTCCTGATAACACTACATTTTTTTATTTATATTTATTTTGTTCTTAAAAAAGCAGGCAAGAAAAACACAAAAGACAATAAAAGTTCTAAAAATAGGCCAAAGTTTCAATGAGTTATTTCCAATACTATAAGTTAAATTTTAATTAACTTTAATAATACACGACAGTTTTGTGTTTTCAACTATAGAATTTGCCGAAGTTTTACCTAACTTCTAGGATATATAAAGCTCTTTAAGTACCATAAAAATATATTATGAGAATTGAATTTTAGCTTTATCAGGGATAGTTTGCTACGATCAAATCTTCTATATTATGAATCACAACTCTCTTACTAGCTAAATTAAGTAACAAGTAATAAAAAAATTTTGGTTGAATGGTTTTACTGTTGTGTGATGTTTAACGCAATAGATTTTATCTGATAAATAAAAATAAATGATTGTCCTAATAAAGATTATCTGTTGGTATTTTTCCTTTATAATTAAAATTAAAAACTTAAATTTTAAACAGTCTTTTTTTCAACAAAAATTAGTTTTTAAAAAAATTTTATTTATCAGATGAATTTGTTTATAGTGTGGAATGTAGTCTACGAATTTGATCTTACAGTTATTGCTTCCATCTTACTTAAAGCCGATTTCTACATATTCCACTATCACTATTAATACCCTATACAAATAACAAACGCCGATTTTTTTAAGGAATGCATTACGTATTGATTTAAAAAAATTAAATATTCCGTTAAATGAGACATTTTTTGATTCATTTTAATTTTAATAATTTTGTGATAACAATTTGCATCTCGAAGCCTCTTAGAAATATTATTTTGCTGTTCCATAAAACAAACGTTTACATAAAATTTTAATTAGTAATCTGATTCTATCAATTCAGATTTTATCAATTCATACAAATTTTTGTAACCAAATTTTGTATACCATTGAGAAGATCAAGTAATCTACATTCAATAAAAATGCAACGATTATTGATTTTTATCTAATTTAAATTAATTAAAGTCGAAATCAATTATTTATCCTAACTGTAAAATTTTTAAATTATATTTGTTGTTTATATTGCCTTGTTTTATGTTTACAAATTTATAGTGTGTTAAAATAAAGTTACTATCATAATTCCGAATTTCTATTTAAATCTAAATGCTTCTTTTATTAAACTATAATCACGATTTTCAAATATTTTTGTCTAATGCAAAAAATAAAATAAATTTTAATTATGTAATGCGACCTTAAAAATTGTACAAAATGAAAAATGAAATCAGAAATATGGGGGATAGTTCCATTCAATGTATTTGCATTTTAGAATTATGGCTTTTTTTTATTTTTTCCGAAAATTTAAACATTATTCTACTGAAATATTAGTTTTCATATTTGAATTGTTCCTATTCTTCTCTTATTAGTGAGGTGACATGAGTGAATACGACAAACATGGAAATACATTAAGTAGAACAATTATGTGTCCCGCACCCTCTATAATTCTGCATGAATGATAAATGAAATAGAATAATAAACTATTGAAAATAATTCAAACTAAAGAATATTTTACATATCATGAATTTTATATATAAAATATTCAATATTTATATTGCACTTAGCAAAATTGATGTAATTTACATGCACGAGATCATTTTAATATTTTATATAATCGCCATGCACAAAATGCAATCGTTGTTAACGTAACACCACAATGTAAAAACAGTCTTTTTGTTTGCTCTTTTCGTACTATTACAATTGGTGTACTTGCTGTTAACATAGTTAAAATTGGCATTCGTGCCAATATACGTGAATCAGTTTCTACTTGATAATTAACACATGGATCAAATTGCCATCCTATTGTATATAAACTGGTACATATCGTTGATAAAGCTCCAAGTGGTATATAAATTGCTGGAATTTCTTGCCATATTAATCCTATGAATAAAATAAAACTATCATATTACTCATATAAATAATTTTTTAAGTCAGATATTTTTGAACTATCTGGCAGTAAAACTTCTATACATATAGATGAATTTCGAAACACATGGTTTAAATTTGAAAAAAAAAACTTCCGTACAAATGAGCTGTGAGTAATTTCGATGTAATATTAGCGAAGATATGGCTGTTTGAAATTTCTAAAAATTTTATTCTTTAAATTTTTCGTTAATAAAATGTTAATAAAAAATGGTTACAGTACACCAAAATATGTTTAATTTAATACTTCATACATATAAATGTGTAGTAAATAGTTTAGCCTATAAAAAATATGGCAGCCAATTTGAAAAACATTCCGTATTCTACGGCTAGTAGCTGTGTATTGACAAGTAAAATTGATAAATTTCTTTGACTGTCTAAACTGGTCCAAATTGAGTATTTTTAGAGCATGTATTTGCTACCATTAAATATTTTTTAACCATTACACAATATTATCAAAATATCACAGCCTATAATAATGAATTCATTTCAAAGCGGTAAGTGATATCTATCATAGATTTCATATAGTTCAGTGTATTATATAACACGAATCGACATATTACCATCGCTTTAATATTAATTCATCATAATCTGTAAAGTATTTCTGGTAATATAAATATATAAATAAAGAATTAAATGTTACTCACTTTAGCACAATTTTAAGTATTCTGAATAAAATTTTATTAGAATAAGAACAACAAACTTTTAGAAATTTAAAACAGCTGTATCTTCTCGAATAAAGATCAGAAGTGAATCATTCACACCTTATTCAGTTAATTTTAAATTAATTCTGTTTGAGGGTTGGAAGTTACTCCCGGATAGTTATCACTTAAAAGTATAGCTGTCAATAGTTTATTACTTTGCATTTGAATCATAAGGAGAAAAAAATTTGAATATCTCAAAATATATTACATATGATTTCGACATTTGTTGTCCGACATGAATAAAAACTAATTATCGCTCAATTTTAAACTGAACAGTTGCTGTGAGAGATCAGGAATCATTAATGAATCAAGAATGAGCTTTATCGTATGATTTTTGGCTAAAGGTCATTGACATTTCATGTTAAAAATAACATATTAACATATTTAAAGGCACAAAGTAAAGGGATGAATTTTAAAGATAAATTTGGTAATCAAAAATTCAACTTTTTAAGAAGGCGGAAACTTAACATCTTATATAGTTTTAAAATTATAAGAATACGTTCTTTGCTTTATAGGAAGAAATATTATAATTTTTTCCAGATATTTGATCTTCTTGCTTGTATAAAAATTTTACTATAGTGAGTAAATAAACGGAACATACTCTCACAGCTTCCAATATATGGTTTTTAAATATTTCTGTTACATCTACCATTTAAGGTTTACAAACATGTTGGACCTCGTGTTTTTTCTAATAACCCTCCTTAAAAACCTAGCCCAAAAGGTACTCAGTTTAAAATGAATTCAAAATTGAAAGTTCCATTGTTATGAGTAAAAAGCACGTGTTATGCATCAGAAAATTCCTTTTAACATGGTTTTAGAATTACTTTAATAATTATATATGCTGTTACTTAATGATAACAGCCAATTTTCCCATTTAGCTCTGGGTTTTTAATATTTTAACGCGCGCTTCACAAAAGTATATAAAAAATTGATTAAAATACCGTGGCCAACGGTTAAATATTTAATTTTGACAACACCCAAATTTTTTTTATTTTTTTAGGGAATGAAATTACCTGTAAATATTGAACTTAATCCTGAAACGACGGCGGTTTTATGCAAACAATTTCCTACTGTTATCCAACGAGCAGTTTCATCTCCTAATTTCATTGGTTCTATAATAATTGCCATACAATTTGCATCCAGCGCTCTTTCTAATTCCATTTCAAAAGTTTCTTGAGCATTATCACTATCGTATACTTCTCGAATTAAAGCTACATTCGAAGGATGTAATTCAGCCCTAAAAGTATGTGTTTAATAATTTTTGGACGATTACATATAATTTATTTATGGTTTTATGTAAATTTCACAAATGTTAAGGTTAGAGACAATGACTTATTATTTTACATTTTATACATTCATATTAGAATGATATAAAATAATATCGCATTGTAAAATTATATTAATGTAATACGAATTTTTATTTACCTGTCGCCGGCACCGTCCATTTTTATTTTCTATGTTATTCGAATATTTTGATAAACTGAGGTAGAATAGAAATCCAACTTTTGGACTTCTATCGTACCTTTCTTATTTATTTTAAATGAATACTGTATTGCCGGCTGCATTAACTGCGGGTTTATTGGTTTTATGCAACGATCTATGTAACTAAAATGTTTGGTTTGAAACTTCACTAAATCATCTCTGTGTATGTTTCAAAATATGAAAGAGTTACTGAGCAGCAAGGAATGATATCAATATTGTAATTTAAATATAATCTACAGTCTAGCTAGATCAAATACAGATTGATTTTCCATATGGCAAAAATTGGAAGCCAATATTAAAATACATTTATATAAAATAAACACTCACATACACAAAAAATTACGTTTATAATAACAATAGGATACTTTCGGTAGTGACAAATAAAATATGAAATTTGACAAAAATTAAAATTTATGTAAAAGTATTTTTAAATATTCTGAGTTTGAGTTATAAAAACACATGATTAATTTATTATCTTAAAATTAAAATCGATATTTTTATGTTTATATCCCGTGACCTAAACCAGTTATCTTAAGTGGTATGCAAATATTTAAAAATGTTAGGTTAAGTTTTATTCTTAATGTATTATACCAGTAATCTCAATAATATATACCTGTATTACGTCACAAAATGGCAGACAGCGTTTTTACAGAAATAAGAATGGTTTAAATTTTAAAGTAATTTTATGGCAAGAAATCATGTTGATTTTGCAAAAATATTTATTTTGTTAACACATTCTTTTTACTACACTATGGTAGTATTATCTATGATTTCTATGACTATGTCACGGTTAAATGGCTACCTGTATTTTGGAATTCTATAACTCTATTTTATAGTCCGTGACATTGGCTGAATTTTCACTAACATCGAGTTATCGCTAATTACAGTTAGTTCAATACAATTTTCAATTGACTTAACTACTTTATTAATCTTTAAAGTAATAATACAAATGACTTTTGTCAAATTTATATTTTTAATAACTATATTATTATTTATTTTATTTAAAAACAATTGAACACATCTAGCCATATACCAACGACTATTGAAGTATTGAGTACTGACTAAGTACTTTTGAGTATTGATACATAATTATAAAAGATTCATGCTAAGATTTCAGCGCCGTTGTAGCCAAAATAATTACTCATAACACATTCAGTTGACTATTCCATAGACTAAAAAATATGGTTAGTTACTGTATTGTATTATATACTATACATTATTCTGAGACACTCGATCTATTACAAGTTTTATTCTATGGTGTTTAAGTTTTCTTAATTCTAAATAGTTCTTAATGATACCGGTAGTTAGAGTTTTCGTTAGGAGGATTGTCTAATTGTCTCACACACATGCACCGGTCATCACATACACACTAATACACAAGGAAGACTTACATGTTTCACCATGTTTTTTATAAAAAGAGTCAAAAGTTCTCCATATAAGCTGCCAAAACCTTCTAGATAAGACCATGATATTAATCACGGCCTTTTAGAAGATTCAATATTAAAAAAGTATGACCAAAAGTTTAATCATTGGCTGCACTTATAAGTCGCCGTGTATGCAAGTAGGAATACTACCCTCGACTACACTACGACTCGAAACTGACAGTGGAACTACTGATGCACACGTATTAATACACTCACATTTCTATACACGCATTTCTATACATATGAGATACGTTCCGCCATTCTTTTATAAAAAGTGAAAATTTATCCATTTAAACTGCCAGACTCCTATACAAGACCTTGTGTTGTTAACAATATTATAGCTCCCTCAATCTATTTATTTTATTATCGTTAATAATTATTTGAATAATATTCATCAAAAAATATATTAAAAGAAATTTTTATTATGATAGTTAAAACATAATTAATACAATAGATAATGTAAAATAAACAAAAAATAATAATAAACCCAAAATAGTTCGGCGACTCTTGCCCTCTACCAAATATTTTTTTAAAAATAATATTGAAAAAAAAGGTTCAAGATAAATAACTATTAATTTTTTATTTTATTTTTACAGGGTGGTATTTAAAAAAAATATATATTTACAAGTTAAACATAATCTAAATTTATTAAGATGTTAAAAAATTGTACATTAACTTTATTAACATGGTTAAAACTAAACACTAATATCACAAAATTATTATTTGATAAATAGCAATATTAATAAACAGAATAACATTTAATGATACTTAAATCAGTCAACAACTCTAGAATATAATTAAAACACAATTTTTTGGCAGAGAAAGAAATTATAACATAGAGGATTTAAATACACCAAGCAAATTCAAGAGCTTCATGACTTAAATACTAAATTTTTCAAATTATCTGCTGTACTGACCGTTCAAGAGAAGATTCGTTCATTCCATTCTAAATCATCAAAAGTGCGGCTTTCACATATCTCCGATTTCTTTCTGTCTTCACTAACTTATACCTCACTCTCAACTTTCGTTAGCCTCACCCGATTACATATTCCGTAATGCTCTCGTCACACATTCATCAGCTTTCCCTCCAAGTCAAGCGTGCCTAAATAAGTTTTACTTCAAGAAGTATAAAATATAGTCCTTATTAAATTCATCCTTATTAAAAGTGTACATAGTCTGTGTGTCTATGATACTATATATACTAAAATGGTAGAGTTATCCCTAACGAGCTCAACTGGTACATTATAGAGACTTATGTAGTCATTTTAAAAAAGAATCGATAATGATAAAAAAATGATGATCCCTCATTGGTCCTGTATAATCTGTATGAATTTAATAGATGACTCTGTAAGGGTTTAGTTGATGATTTCAAATTTTTAACACGATTAAAGTTTCAATTTCTAAATTATAAAAATTTTAACAAAATAGGGTAAACAAACAAATTGTTTATAACCGAGCGAACTTAGTATATCTAAATGATTTCACATTTCCTTTGTCTAAATGTATGAATATATGCATCTATCTATCCATCTATCAATTAATAAAAAATGTGTCAGTCAAATTTGAAGTTAGAAAACTGAGGCTATGGTTCTTTTCACCTCAATATATCATGTGAAAAGTTTAATGCTATCATTGTAGTATAATACAAGTTTAGCGTAATATAAAATAATATTGTAGTATAACTTGTTACATCTTAATCATCTACGCTGTCATCGCCGCTAGTCTAATCAACAAAATAATAATTTTTGATTGAACAAGTAAAGAGTGTTAATTGTCTGGATACTCGACATATGATTCGGTATCAATACTTGAATCAATTTTAATGATAACCATTCATTAAATACTCTAAATATGCAGAATATACAGTTATAAACATTTATAATGCCGCAACCATTCAACCGAAGCTACAAATAATTTTTTGAATTAGCAATGCATATATTCTATATCAGTGGTAAATAACTTTTGTAGGCAAAATAAAAAAAAAAATATTTATGCATATTTAATTAACAATAAATATATTTATCAAATCATATTTTACATTAGCCAAGTTCGATAGCCTAGGTCATTGGAGATATTCAACGTATTTAAAAAATAAAAGAATTTTTTTTTTTATCCAGCCTAAAAACAAAATTTAATAAGACACTTCAACATTTTATCGATGTGAAGAAAACATTTGCGGTAGACTATTGTCCGTGTCAATTTTTGATTCGCATGCAATCCACTGTTTGATTTCATTCTGTAAAAACAAAACTTTTAGTAGTTAACAATATTTTTTTTACATAAGAGGATATAAAAGCAAACAACATAACGTCAAAAAATAGTAGTCGATAATTCGAACATCATTTTTCGATTTAATGTATATTCTATTATAGATTTTGCTATTTTCTTTATAAAAATCAAGTGTTGCACATTTATTTATCTATTCTGCAAGATCGCCAACTGTAATCAAAACAGTTTAGCGAAGTTGCGGGTAGGATTCTCCTCTTTAGCACAAAAATTAATAATTTTGGCCGGCTGACCAGAAAGATGATGGAAAAAAAATTCTAGAAAGCCCTATTTACCAAATATATGTCTTCCTCCATCTCTATCACTAGTACCACTACCAATATCCAGAAGATACTCCTAAATGAGCATGGAAACTCTTGCCATTTATTTTGATCTTTTCACATAATAGAATACATACCTATTCACGTTTAGGTTATTTATATTATAAAATATAAATAAATGCAACATTCATCTGATAATTGAGTTGACAAAAATAATAAGGCAAATGTGATAAATATGATATGAACTCCATTTAAATTCATTACATCAAAATGATTTTTAACTTCATAACATTTTGAGTTTTCATTCTTATGATAAGAAACTATTTTTGCAAACAAATAATTCAAATAATATTTATTCCAATGGAATGAAATTTGGCATAGACCATCTGAAGAAAAAATCTTCCAAAAAATCAAACGCTCTTAATTTAATTTTTTTTGATAATTGTACATGTCGCATTATACTTTGTTAAAAATTATAATCATATCCTCTTAAGTGGGTATATGTTTTTAATAGAGACCTCTACAGGCTCTATTAATAAAGACAATCTGTAATGCAATATACAGTGTATGTTTTCAATTTTTGCACATAAATAAAAACGAAGGATATGTCGAATAGTTTTTCGCGAAAAAACATTTCTAAATGTTAAATAAAATTTAGTATTTTATTTTAGAATACTTTTTTCTGGTAAAACTCTTCGACATGTCAACCCTTTTTATGTCGTGCATGCCAAATTTCATAACATTTTGATTTATGTTTTTGACTTATTTATTCGCGAAAATTGAAAAAAATACAATGTATATTAAATTTCAGAATGTCTTTATTAATAAAGCCTGTAGAGGTCTTTATCAAAAAACACATACCCACTGAAATAACAATAAAAAATTTAATACTTACAATTAATAAGTGACATGTTGCTAATAACGATTTTGAATTGATTCCACAGTCATTACCAGTGGATGGAAAATCTGGTGAATTAAATCGCTTACCGGCCCAATCTCTTGTAAATGTTACTTGCGCGTTTGCTTTGGGCAAGATTAACATTAACACTACAGTTGATATGAGTATGCTGGCAACAAGACTTTTTTTATTCATTGTTCTATAAAATAAAAAAAAGTGATAATAAAGTGATTTATAGATATCGTAATAAACCCATAGAGAAGAACTTTTCGAAAGACGACTAAAGAAAGACTAATTTTTGTACGGAGAAACAATTTCGAAACTGCAATGCACATGTAAGTATTTACAGCAATTTATTTACAGGTGCTTCATTTCGTACAAAATACGCCATATAAGAAGCTCAATTTCAATCCAAAGTAGCATTATAATCGTATTATATTGATTTAAGTTCATTCTCTATGGTCACAATTTTATAATACATACAATTTTCTATTCATATTTCTTACAATACGAATAATAAATACTTGTGGTGATCGTCGTTCCTGCTCGATGTAATATGATTATTTTTTGATTCCAACATATCCTTTATATAGGAAATATCGGGCATTTGAATAATATTATGTTCTGTGTCTTCCTATAATTCCAAAGGGAGTACGATATGTATATAATATATTGGATTATTTTCTATGTAAATATGCATCGAATATTTATTTTGAATTCTAAAATAAAAAAAAATGAAATATATAAATAAAAAAGTTTTCTTTGATTTTTTTTTAAAATATAATATTTTTATATGGTACCTAATTTTACGTAGGTATTCTGTACAGTTCGTTAGAAAAACTATGCAAACGAAAAGCTGAGTAATCGACGTTGGTATTCTGTACAGTTCGTTAGAAAATCTATGGAAAAGAAAAGCTGAGTAATCGGCATTGCTTGATTTTATGAGTTTAATAAAACATCAGAATTTCTATAATTAAAAAATTCCCTATTCAAAAATAAAGTATTAAGATAATAATCGTAGACCAATAGCCAGCTTTCTTGCCTTACCAAATTAAAGAACTGAATTACGTGTTGGCTAGAGTTGCCAATTCCCCGATTTACTCCGAAGATTAGAAAACCTAATAACAGTACTTTATATTTCAGTATTTTTAATTTAAACAAACGATTTGTGAGTGATGATGTGATTGAATTATCTTAGAAACTGTGATGATGGACAGTTCAATCATGCTGGTGAAGATGGTTTATTTGACGAAGTGAGTGCCCTGAATTTAGTTCTCAGGGTGAAAAGTTAATTCATAAAATGGTCAGAATTGCCATTATTTTAATTCTAATTCTATTAATTCCAATAAGGAATGCAAAACAGTTTCTTTGATGAACAATGTAGGAATTGGTGAACAGAACAAGTCAAGCATTGCAATGAACAATAGTTTTCGTTGGACACTTCTACAAAAAGCTCAAAATATGATTTCATAAAAATAAACAATATTTTTTTACTATAATTAACAAATAATTAGAAGTATTTCATCTTACAAAATTTTAGCGTTAGAAATAACTCCGGGTTTTAACAACCCAATTATTTATTTTCAGATTTGAGCGACGAAGGTTTCATTTCACTTCATTCAGCCTCCTAGATTTTTTCAGTTATCCATTTTTTAGGGTGGATAAACTCAAAAAGCATAGCCAATGTTTGTAAGATTTTCAAATTTATACGGCCTGAAATTCTGACGCAATTTATTACAATAAGTGGATGTAGAAAATATTTTTTAGAAACACGGTGGTGGCAATGGTAAATCAAGATGAAAAATTATGATGATGGAAAATCTACTTTTTAATCATTAGATTTCGTTGTACTATCTGTCAGTTGGTGGAGAAAAGTTGGTGGAAAATCCTGAAAGTATAAACTGTAATAATATAATAATAATGGAGTTAAACATTCGTTTTTTAGACATAAATGTAGCTAATCGTTTAATGGTATTAGCGTCTTTATTCGCTTAGACACTAAGCCGGTTACGAGAGTATATACTTACACATTCCAAAATACTATTTGATTGATAATTGTTAAAATCTACAGTTTAAGAAAATAGATTTGATAGCATTGCATGTAAGTGGGTCGAAAAAATATTTTTATAACAAAATGATGGTTACAATGGAAATTCAAGTCCGTAAAACCACGTCATAGATTGCGATTATTTGGTCAGTTATGTTGTTCCTTATAAATAATTGGCGTTATCTCAGCAAGTAACTTTTTTTATTTCAAATTTTAGAGTTTTGGGTAGCGTGCTTTGCATATGCTTTATTTTATACAGTTGTTTTAAGGCCTTGTTTTATAGTTCAATACAAAATTATACAATTTTGTCCCTTGACTCTCCGTTTCTGTATGGCATATACTTGATCTGCGATTTTTGATTCATTTTAATTCCTTTAAATTTCAAGCAGTTGGTATACCTCGTTCGCAATAGGTATATTTTAATTATTAAATTTAACATTAGCAAAAATCCAATGAGGCAAAATTTACATTAAATAAACGTTCCCCGCTCGAGTCATATGAAATAACCATATGAACACAGTTCTAATGGTCAGATGGTTTAATTCAAGAACCAGTAATCGAATTCTCTTGTTAAAGTTAGTAAAAAGCGAATATGAAAATTAATACCAAGCAAATATAGAATTTTTCAAACGCAGTGTATTATTATTTATTCTCACCATGTTAATGTAGATATTTATACCTAATAATATGAATATTCTATTATAAATAATCATGTTTTGATTTTATTTAGTGGTGATTTTTTAAAATGCATATCAGTTATAATACTTTTAATATATCGTATTATATCTACATTCAGGATATAATACATCGCTAAATCACTGATCCATAGTGAGATTTTATTGGACTGCGATTATTTTCCTAGTTATGTTCATTTTCATTAAAGTATACCCAGTTTCAGAAACTATAATGTTTCATACTCTAATTCCTAAAATCATTCGAAATAGGGATATTGACAAACAGTTTTTTATTACTTCAATTGAAGCGTCTTTACTTCATGCACATGGATTCGAAGTTATTATTATTATTTTTTTAATTTAAAAAAATAAGCAAGGTATGGACATCATTCAATTTTTTGCGCCAATTTCCTAGATCAAATTATTTTGTATTTTTATAAATACGTATTTCGTCTACAAAGTAGTCATCATCAGTATGAATTAGCTAGTTGTAATGATTCTCTGAGGAGATGTTACTCGTTGCTAATTTGGTGACGGTTTGCACACTTGTTTGTTGGTGTATGCGCAATTTATACTTTCCAAGTAATCAAATTGCTACGTCAACCAATCAGCAACAAAATAATTTGATCTAGGAAATAGGGGCAAAAAATCAAAATCCTAGAGTTCTCATTAATAATTATAAAATTAAAATATAGACAAAAAAATATATGCTATAATTTAAGTAATATATGAATGTCTCTACTTTGTTAAGAATTTCTTAATTCTAGGCTTTATTTTAGTATGTCCCTTTCATCACCATAAATATCCCATTGAAGGCCAACCAATCATAACTGGGATATAAATTTAAATTTATAATTGGAATTTATGACACAAATGTTTCGAGAAGATACTGTTTCGATTGTATAATTTCATAGATTATTAAATACAGTTATGGTATACATTTTTTAATTACGTCCCATTTATGTCTCAAAATCTCCGATTTAAAAATATAGTCCCGTTCATTACACCTCTCTCCTAAAAGGAAAATATAAGATTATGACGTCAACTATTACTATCTCCATATAAATTACATGTTAAACATCGTTTTCAAGAATGAGATGGATATATGATCTTTTAAAGCTTGCTTATAACACCTGTGTTGTGGTATTGCGCCTAGTTTCACATTTTGATGTGAAATGTAGCAAATTCAATATCAGTCAACTTTCCTATTGTCTTATATTATTGCTACATAACTTTTTAAATTATTTCATCCTGTTTCTTGCGTTATTTATTTTAATCTATAATAAATCTTTATAGAATCTTATCTATATTATATTATAAAGTGGTAGCTAATATTTAGCTACTACTTTATAATATATATCGCTAATATTAGCGATACCAACTAATATTAAAAATTTCCTACAAAAATACTTAGCTCAGTTAGTGATGTGGATTTTAGGGAATTCAGAATATAACTCATAGGAACTCACTATTTGAAGACAATAACGGATCGCCGTAATTTGTATAAAAATTTTCAGTAAAAATAATCTTTATTTACTTTCAAAATGATTTAAATATAAATTTACACATAAAAAAGTAAACATTAATTGAAAAAATTATGAAAAATAGATGTATATAAAATATTTCTGTTTGAAGAATAGATAATATCGTCAAGGACTAAATAGATCGATCACCTTTAATGCAAAGATTCTGGTATAGTTATGAATACAAATTTCTATGTTTAATTTTGAAGGCAAATGTTTGTTACATAAAACACATTTTATAAAATTTTTTGTCTTTCATCTCGTATTGTTATTATGTATTTTAAAGATACGATTTAGAATACGTATATTTCATAGCGTTATAAATGTTAAAAACTCCAGATTCCTTATCTCATAAAAAGTGTATTCAAGTTTGTGATAACAAATTTAAAATACACATGTTTGTAAGATTTAAAACGAAAAACCTGAGGCACATATAATTCAGAGCTCTAATGAGTATAAACAAAAATTTAAAAAATGGACCGACTCAAGCAACGGGAATTAAAATGTAATAAATAATTGTAATTTAAAAACTTTTATAAATAATCTTTTTGTACCTTGTGAAGTCGACGGAAATTAATTATTTACGAATATATTACTGTCACCGACTTCGATAGGTAATGGACCACAAAAAAATTATTTCTAGAAATTTAAATATAATATTATCTTTAGCTTTAATTATTTTTAGCTTTTATTATAAAATGTTTTTTTTTTCAGTGTTCCTTCTTAGAGCTATAAGTTTTTTAAATTGTATAATAACATATATAATAATAACACGTATTATAATAGGCATAATGAGAGATTTTGAAATACCCTTTTAAAATGTACAATACGACAAAAAACTGAGTATTAAAGTAAGTTATTGAATTTTTGTAAGTTATTTTGAATTAACCCTCTATTTTTGGCACTTGGATAAAATAATCTAAACATGCTTCGAGATAAATCAACATTTAGAGGCGACAACTGCTTTTGAATGACTTTTAACGTAATGAAAGGTTTAAACGTTAAATTCCAGTATTTAAATTTAACTTTATACTAAAACTAATATACCCTGACATATTATACTAACATATATCGTGTAATAATAATTTATTGGGCATGGCCCATTATTCAACGACCAGGTATATATTATTCCTCTCAATAAGGTAACATTACATGTTAATAGTATTCCGAGTTTTATGATTCGATTTCTCTGCCCGCCAGTATATATTTATTTGAACTATATAAAATAATATTTACAAAAGATGATACTACTTAATATCTCCTGGGATCGTATCGGTTGTTCTGTTATGTGCTAATCGAGAAACATATGTTGTTATACACTTATGTGGAAAATAAAATTTAAATGCATATGATATAGCTCTTTGGTGAGTAGGTGTAGGATCAAACAGTATTGGCATCTATCTATTTCGAGGCCACGATTTTGAGTTGAAACAAAATAACGGCAAATTATATTTAAAAACATTTGGTTTTTCATTAGCTTCACAAATAGGTGGAAAATTTGGTTAAATATCTCTTGTTGTCAAGTTCATATGTTAAAAAGTTATCTTTTTAAAAATTATTGTTTCAGGTTAAAGAATTGGCATAAAAAATCCCATTAATAAAAATTATTTTTATAAAAAAAAAATTTGGATATTTTTTTCTTTTTTGTTATTTGTGCGTGAAAATTGAAAAAAAATACATTGTATATTACATTAGATATTGTCTTTATTAAAGAGAGTTCTTCAATTTTTGTCTTAATTTTTTGTGTCCTTCTGACACTATAAATGCAAATATCCATAACATGTTTAGGATTTGACATCAATCCTACACTTTTTACTTTTACTAATATCATTATTAATCCAGAAACTTTGAGTACCATTATTTTTTGCAAAAATCACTTGTATAAATATTTAAAAAAACAAGAAAATAATTATTGAAACTTTTAAATTCATTGGAGCGTTAAATTTTATTTGACATTAGCAAAAATAAATTAAAAAACTTTTATTATTTTGTTATTCAATAATATTAATTTGTAATTATATTATATAGGAAAATTTGAAATATTTGATTTGTTGTTGTTAGTATTATGCTGCCCCACACTTCACAGATATGAAATGTGAATTTCACATTTGTGAATTTTTAGTCCATTGAAAAGTTACATTGTATCTTGAGTTTAATTCTACGTTTGTGGGGTTGAAACCCTTGTTCCGCGGCCGCCATATTGGAAAAAGGGGTGCAAACGCCTTTTTCCCTATATCTATCGCACTATAGGTACTTCCCACAAAAAATTTGTTAAGATATAATTTGTAACAAATCGCTTTGTCTACAATTTGTTTATATAACTTTTTTCAATAAAGAATAAAAAAGTTATTATCAAAAATATCGGAAAACATCGCAACAAAAGTGAACGTTTGGAGAATGACAGGAGTTAAAATTGGAGCCATGGTTGGGTAATTCATCTTGTTGGGTATGTCATTCCCCAAACTTTCACTTTCTACACTGAATTAGATCCTGAATAGTAGACTGGACCATCCAAAAAAAGTCGAAAAGAGTAGTTGTCTCCAAGATTATCTCACCTAAAAGTTATCCGTGGATTAGGCCCAATGAGGATATCACATAAAAAAACGCGCCTATAGACTCTACCACATAGATGGTGGGGAAAAGGGTCAGTTATAATTAAGTAATTATATAGAAATGTTACAAAAAATTATTAAAAACGATGTATAAAAATTTAAAAAAAATAAAAACTTCAAAAGTAAGATTGAGTATCGTTGTCACCGGATTCTTGCGTGTAGTAAGAACTTGGCTGACTTGGAGCACTTTAAAACCCCTATAAATTCTTTAAATCTAAAAAAAAAAAATATAGGTCAAAAAGTTTGTTGAAAGATGCTCTATAAGATTGGTCCGAGGTGATTTTGTCCTAAAATTAAAAATAAAGAAGTTATATAACAAAAAAGAAAGTTTGTTGCGAAATTTTCTAATATTTTTGTTAATAACTTCTTTATTTTTATTTTATTATTAGTTACATAAACAAAATTGTAGACAAAAACGATTTTCTAAAAATTATTTCTTTACAATTTTTTTGTGGGATGTATAGTTGGGGAGATATAGGGAAAGGGCTTTTGCATCCTTTTTTCGAATATGGCAGCCGCGAGACAAGGGTTGCAACCCCACAAACTAAGAGTGAAGCTCCTAGTGATCCCCTACACGTCCCAACGCAAGGTTACCCCAAAAAAATGT
Organism: Chrysopa pallens; assembly: GCA_020423425.1. Lineage (NCBI taxonomy): Eukaryota > Metazoa > Arthropoda > Insecta > Neuroptera > Chrysopidae > Chrysopa > Chrysopa pallens. Next base: position 27,345,238 of record CM035591.1, read on the forward strand.
TACATTTCAATGGAATATTTATGGATATTCTGAGTTTGTGTAGACTGCCTGATCTAATAAAAAAAAAATTGTTTACGTATCATGGATTTTCTTATGGTGGGTTTACACGATACAGACTTAAATAAATGTATGTAGAATTTAATCTGTGAAACTTAGCAATACAGAAAAAAATTTGGAGTAGTCCAAAGTCTGCATGAAAGTTGAATAAATATATATGACTGTGTCAAACATTTTATCGACATGTTTTGCCGTATCCGTTTTTACTCAGACGTCGTAGTCTGTACATATACCTATCTGTACACCATTACTAATACATAGATCAATAAAAAGTCTAACAAAGCAATTTTGAACTTAACTATTTTAACAATTTTTGATGTATTAACACATTTCAGTTATAGAAGTTGAAATAGTATGTTCGCCTTAGGAGTGGTCATGTATTTGTAGCTATTATAATGTGTTAATACAACAAAATTTTTTTTTAATATCTAAGTTGTTCATCACTGCAGATCTCAATGTAAAAATGGTGGAATTTTAATTTATAACCTTAATTCATGTAATTTTAATATTAGGGTATGTAATGATTTCAATCAGCATATAGAGGATAAAGTTTTTGAATGCTTGGTTTGGAGATTATTGCTTTTAATTTAATTTTGATTTTGCATATATAGCTCTCCATCTGACAACTTTTAATTATTTTGTGGATAAATTGAATTTTGGTTAAATTATGTTTGTAAACAAAATGAAAAAGTATGATTAAACAGTTGAATTCAACGTGGACATATTATCTAATAACAAGAATTCACACTCATTACTTAATCTAACGCACACATTCGGTGGTATACCTGCAACCCGATTAGATGCACAACAACTTTAGCAAGTTTAATTGAGAACTTTTTCACTAATTTTCCGAATTTCAGTTTAAACTTTTACATTTGTGACCGATATCGACAAGTACACTCTTAAAAATTCTAAACATATTATAACCAAAAGGAAAATCGATGATGTTATTATACGTAAATTTGGATTTGTGATAAAGGATCTGTAATGTAGTTGGTGGGATTTCCGACCGGCAATAGAAAGGTTTTTGATTGTAAATTCACGTTATTCTATCATTTCAATAATCAATGTCAGCTAGAATTTTTTGCAAAAAATTAGGCATAATGATCAAGAGATCAATTTCCGAGATATGAAATCTTTGTATTGAAATATCAGTAATAAAATTTGTTTACCGATATTTTCGAATTTGATTAGAATATTTAAACCATCCATCTAATTTTTTTTTGTACAGAAGCCTATTATCCCAGTATTTATTTGTCTCAAAGTAAACGCGAAATATTATTCATCTTCAAATAAATTAATGTTTCCAAAAATTAAATTTCGGTGACTAGTAATATACCAATAAGACCCGTAATATTTCAAAATATTCTCGCCATGTGCATAAGTTGCATAATAAAGATAGTAGATGGCAATAAAAGTTAAAAATTATTACACATCATGAAAGATGAATCCAAATGGTATCATCTTAAATAATACTAAATACTGAGCACTACGAAATTTCATTGATATATAAATAGAGTTCTGTTTATAAAGTGACATTAAATATAACTTTTTGTATAATTTCATCAAATGATACGAATGTTTGTTTAATAGTGGAGATAGAAACAATTGACATCTGTGAGTGATGTTATGTGAGTAAGAATGAGATTATTTCATTGTTGCAAAGTATCATCTGTAAAAATAAATGTACGTGACCAGATATGAGTCTCTTAAACAAGATAAAATGCAATTTGTAAATATTTGTATGAGCCATCTGTGATATTATTATATGCCAAGGTTTCAAACATTCATGATAAGAAAAGCAGCTGAACTAGTTACTGTCTCGAAAATAATTTCCGTATGATAAAGATATAAATTAACAATAATAATTTTGATATTAATTGTATGTTAGGGTGCAAAATAATTTAAACTACATTTTAATAATAAAAAATTACTTCATTAAAAAAAATATATATATAACATTATCTTTATAAAATTTATTTTTTAAATTAAAATACTATATTTTTGTTATTTTCATATCTATAATATTCTGTGGTTGTTCTTTATTAGTTTTTGCATATTTGTGTACATATGGACATAATAAATTTGGATCCACCGCCTTTGATTCATCTTCATTATATGTCAAATAACTTACAATTAAGCCTACAAATACTGAAATAAATGTACCAATTACGGTGTAACTTAAATATGAAAATCTAAATAGGATGAATGGTTCATGAACATCTTCTTGAGCTTGCCTGCAAATTAAAAAAATTACAGTTAAAATAAAAAATATAGTTACTATACATTTGGGGGCATCATCTACGATGTAACCAAATTAAGGAGAAAAACATTTATGGCAAAGGTGTTGTCCTTTAGGTGCTTTGGGTGAGGTTAGGTACTTTGGATGATGAGTCTTTCCATGAATGTATCATCTTCGGTTATTCAATACTCAGTACATCGTGACTGAGACTTGGTATGAAATATAGTAGAAACCTCGATACGATAATATCCAAAAGAAACGTTATAAAGGCGTGTTTCCTTTCGGAGATAAAAGAAGGTAAGTTTTGTTTCCTTTTGGAGATAAAAGAAGGTAAATTTAAACACTTTTTTTCTTTGAAATTTTTGTCTATATCATGAGATGAAAACAACGATTCTTAACTCATTGATAAATTAACATAGATTTTCATCAATTTTTTGTTTTTCGAAATTTCAAAAAAACATTATTAAATGGAAAAATGATATAACAAATGGAATTTTTGGAATTTTTTCCTCATTTTTAAGTTACTATTGGTATAATCAAAACATTAAAAGTAAAATAAATGTTTATATTTACAGCCCCATACTGAAAAAAACTAAGCTATAAAAAAATTTTCATTTTGTTTACTTAATATCAACAAATCCAAAGAGTTACATTGCATAAAAACATAAATAAGGGTTTTTATTTTTAGCAAATCTCAAAAAGAATAGTTAGATTGAGATGATACACATTTAGAGTGAATTTAAATTATGTCTCAAGCCAGTAAAATTTAAAGAAAAAAATTAATTTTCTAACAAACATTTCACCATTTATTTTCGAGTACTTACGCAGTATGAATGTACGAAGAATTGAATTCAAGCAATTCAACAATCGGATTCGGACATTCTTCTGTGCTAACTGGTAATTTTGAATTATTATATCCTTGAGAAATAGCATTTTGTGCTCCAATACAAATGAAAGCCATTCCAATTACACTCGCTGCAGCGCCCGATATAGCACCCTAAATATGAAAAAGAAACGTGAATATATTTCATGTATTAAATTTGGATACAAATAATTTTACCTTTGTATTACATTTTGGAAATAATGTACCGAGTATAAATAATCCTAATAGAGCACCTTCTGTGATTCCATCCATTAAGTAATTAATCTTTAAAAAAATATTATTTTTAAAAATCATATTTATATATATACAGACCCAAAACTCAATTCCTTACTTGTAAAATTTCTCCTAAATGTTCAATAACAAACACCAAACTCCATGCAATTACTCCACTAATTAAAACAGTCCCTTTCATAATAAATCCCGCTTTTAAATCAGATAATTCGTATCCCAAATAATTTACAATAAAATCATTATAAACTGTTGCACCGATTGTATTTAATTTTGCTGAAGATGTACTCAATGCCGCACTAAATAAACCTGCCATAAAAATACCAGTAATACCCATAATGTGTCCCATTGTTTCTGTTACAAATAATGGTACCATTTGATCAGATTTAGTGACTCTCTAAAAAATATATATAATTATTTAAATTAGTAGATAAAAACGAAGAATTTGATGATTGAATTACAATGATGGAAAAAAGTGCGAATCCGATGCAATTGTACTCGTCAAAAGGAATGCTAAAATCTAAGTTGTTGATATGTACTATGAAACTACTTTTTTAATTGTTAAATTGATGCAAGATTTATTTTTGGTCCAAAATTATTTTTATAGAAGGAAAATATAAAAATTTCTCTAAATTATTTTTAAAGCAAAAATGATAATCGTTGATTTTTAATTTTAAAATCAAATCTTTCATTTCTCTAGAAAATTTGACAAACTCCTAGTTTCAATTTATCGGATGAAACTGCTATTCGCTTAGGATTTCCAGCAATAGAAGCACTATTATAAACATCCAATTAAATTTTTAGATCTCCATAAAGAAACTGGATTGGGGACACCATGTCGATTTACTGCAATAGAGTAGCTTCTTTGATATTTTCATTTCGGCAATTAAAAGAGAAAGCATGTTTTTAAATCCTACTTGCGGCTCGCATGAGATATGGAATAATATTATGGGATAACTATCAACTCTCATAAAGAGGCGTACTAGACTTAAGAATCAATAATTTTTATTGAGACCACTGCAAAATACTTAGAATTCTAACTTCACTTAGTTTATAAATTTACGAAGTAGCTTGCTTCGAAAAATGTCACTATCATCTATTTTCCAAACTAGAGAAGAAGCATGATACATGCATTAAGACGAACTTAGTAATACCTGTAACTCGTTTGGCCTCAATTTCAAAAAGTACTACACATATGTGACTAAACTACAAATGTGACGCTTTAAATGCTGTTGTGCACATAATATATTTATGATACTTATTATGACTTATTCTACAGCGTATGTTTGCTAGTCAATAAATGAAATTATCATTATTTTCGCTATGATTTTTTTTCATATATATCATTAGATTAACTACCCAGTTTTTATATATAAAAATTATCAAAACAACAAAATATTTATATGATCATTTCTTAGAATATTGGATAGAATTGAATGATTGTCAAAATTTTTTACAGCTTACAGTTAACTCATATATAAGATCAATGACATCTAACTTACCCCTTCACTAATTGGATCACATTTCCAATAATTTGCATACAGCACAATGCCCAATAAACACGCCGAAAATGTTAACATAGTCGTTATTATACACATGATAGCTAAAACACTTCATCAATATTGTATTAATTTTATTATTTTGTAATTATTATATTTTAAGCAGCCCACAGGCGATCAATATTTTTATCGTTTTTTACTTGTATACCCGAGCAATAACAAATTTTAAAAAAGGGACAGAAATAAGATTCAAATCAAATTTTGTTTCAATAATACACACATCAATATTGGTGCTACTAAGTTTTAACATCGGGCACAGATAAAAATATTGAACATCTATGAAACGCTTCAAAAAATTATTTTGAAATACCTTCGTGCTTGTTTTAGTGTTTGAACTGATTTAAATTTTTGAATGTTACTTTGATCGATTGGAATTTTTGCTATCCAATGGAACGTATTACCAATTACAGCAAGCCATAATGAATTTCTTATAAATGGACTTGGATTTAAACTAGAAAGAAATATAAACATCCCTATTATAGATAAAAAATTTTGAAATTTGTATTTTAATATTATAATTATAACTTGATTCAAATTATATTCAGAAGATATTGATAGGAATAATTTGTTTAACCCGCTGTAGTCACATTTCCAAATAATAACGTAAGAGTCACATGGGTACCAGCAGACTCTACACAGAAAAACAGTTCCTATTCGCGTCTAATTTGATTTATTGACTCTATTCATTTGCCAAACTTTAATTTAACATTCTATTTAAGTAATCCATAGTTCTTTTTCTTTTCTTTTTTTTAGATATTGATATAGTTAAAAAACAACTCAAAACTCCAAAAACACAAAATTCGACTATTTTTATACAAAAGCTTGTGTAAATTTTAATTTTTGAAATATTTAAAAACAAAAATACGCCACTTTACTCGGAAAACATTATATTTTCAAGAAAAAATTAGTATTTTAATGAATTTGAAGTACATTTATTGCACTCTATATGATTGTAACGGGTTAAATACAATTTTGATTACGTTTCATAATCATCTGCCAAACAAAGCAAAGAGAGAAATTTCAGTGACAAAAAAAATACCTTTTAAATATTCTTAGTAATACAAATTTAATTATGGTTATAATCTATTTGACGATTCTTGAAAAGCAGTATGATTACCCTAAGGACAATCTTAGGCACATCTTCTTTGATATAAATAAGAATGATCTCAATTATCTATCTATTTTCACTAGTGTAGCTAAATATGTTAAGTTGATATTTTTTCGATTTTTTGAATTTTCCTAGAGAAATTTCTCACATGAAAGATTTAGAACTTATAGTGTTTTGTGAATATACTAAGTTTGAAGAAAATCGTTAGAGAAAATTTTCGATAAAAACGTAAAATCACTCGAATATAGTGGGACACCAAGTACTCAGATCTTAGCATAGAACTACGCACAGACATACATACACAAATAAACACACCCCCAGACCAATTTCTAAAACCTACTTCATTGGATTTTGGGGGCTTCATAATATATTTCCAACAAAAAGAAAAAACTCTAAAAAATATCTAAATTTTGACAGGATTACAATAAATAGATCCGTTTACTATTATTAGTAAAAGAAAGAAAAAATTGTAAAAATACAATAAAATTTCGCATGCATAATCCAATCATGCAAATTAAAGAAAGGATTATCAAAGAGTTTGGTTCTTATTTTGGAAATTTTTTCGAGAAAAAATCTTTGGCGAGTCTTCCTTTTTATGTCAAAGTTGTGCATACCAAATTTTATTACATTTGGAAAAAAATTGTTTTTTTTATTTATGCACGAAAATAGTGTTTTTATTATAGACTTATAGGTCTTTGAATAAAAATTTTTTCTATTTTCGTTTTTCTTGTCTTAAATAAAATTTTTCGACTAAATTGGATAAAGCGTCTGCAGTATGAAAGTTCATTTATTTTAATATAAAATAAAATTAAAAACAATTAAGAAGTGTTTTCCCTGATTATATATAGTTTTCGAATAACTTCAAATTTGTTTTTCTAAGTAGCACGGCAATGCGGTTATTTTTATAGGATTAATTTATATTTGACTTCCATTTTACTTATCCCACGTAAATATAAAAAATGTAATGTATAATTAATAATTTTATGTTTTATTTATACATGAGAATAAATGAAACATAAAATTAGTTAATAATCGATCATTAATATTCAAATTCCATACAAGATTAACATTATTCAAGAAAAAAGAATACAGTTAAATTTTTCACGGTATAAGGTTTGGTATAAATTTTGTTATGAGTAAACCGAAATATGAATTGAATTAATATTATAACGAATTCAATTTGATGACTTGAAAATCAGATTAATTAACCGAACGTACTTAGGTCTTTGATTTAACTAAAACATATTCATTTCGTTAGTTTGTATCTTTCTTTCTATCTATGTATGTTTGTTTCGCTGTAATTTTCCAACGTTTTTTTCGATTTTGATGAAATTTCTTAGTCATGTTCACAATCAATAAATTTATTTTTCATCCAAATTGCATTCCCCGTTAAGATAAGTGTTCAAAATATTTTTTTGCAATCGATGTGAACTGGAACTGGATAATTGTGGGAAAAAAGAAAGTTAGAAAACTTATTTTATATTGCATCCCTCCTTTTTGTGTAAAATCACTCAAAATACCAATACTTTTTTTAAAACAAGAAAGGACGATAGGGTCTTTGCAACCAATCTGGAGATATATGATCAAGGCAAATAAAAAAAATTTATGTTCTTTGCAACTTCCATTTGTGCTTTTTGTTGCTTTCCGAGTGAGGTCTTACAGAGCTACTTGTAAAGTAGCAGTACACAACAAAATTTTCTTATTGAAAATGATTTGATAACTAAGCTTAACATTTTTATTTGTATACTCTGCTGTGAAGTCAAATATCAAATAGGTGCGAATCTGAATATTTATTACAACACTTAGATATACTAATTAATATGTCTGCAACGATTATAAAGGTAAAACAACTTTTACATATAGTATATGCAAATTTTCCATATAGTCTGAATAATCACACAATTCTTGTACTATTTACAGTGCTGCATTTAGCCCGCAGGGAGCACTCGAATTGCATTACGTATTCAAATTTTAAAAAAGAATGTTTCTTCATACATTTTTAATTCGTTTTAATGTTGAAAACGAACGTTACTCGTTGCAGTTTGTGATCATCAAGCTCTTGTAAACGTGTAACATTATTTAGTAGCTTTATGCTGCCAATATCATCATAACCTACCTGTCGTGTCTAACCAAAATCTTATTAAAAAATAAATAATTAATTTTTATCTTATTTACAAAGGAAAAGACATGAGATGAGAGGAATCTATTCTATTCAATAGAAGAGAAAGTTAAGGGACTATAACTTCGTGTTCGACATTAAGGTTCAACTCTAAAACCCAAATGTCTTGTTTTTATAAGCTTTGTACGTAGGCTGTTACATGAACAAAATAGTAAGCTTTCAACAAAAATTTCCAGAGAAGTACTACAAAAGCACTTAAAAATTAAACATATTATGTGCATAATATTTTCTTTGATTAGGTTAAAAAAACAGATCGACGCGACAACAATATTAAGGGGTTTCTTAGTAAAACTTTAGTTTGGTGTTTCCGACTTGCAGCATAATCATTTATTTTTAGATACAGCATGCCCGCGAAGTTTGTAAAGACGCGGAGCATTTATAGCTTTCTGCTACATTGTTAACTCGACACAGTTTATCTCATATTAATGAAAAGTTAACGTTAGCTACATTTTATTGGTTACGATACTGCATAGGTTCTTTATTTTCAAAAACAATTTATTACATAATAATGAAATAAAAACGCGATGTGCAGCTATACGGGGATAAGACTGGTATTTTATTTCATTTCATATTTTTTTTTATTTTATTTTTTTTTTCTAGTATTTTTACGTTATAATTATGTAATTAAATTTTTTATTATTTTTAATAATTCTGACAATGACCTTTAGAGATGACCGCATCGAATGCAATAAAAAATAAATAAAAAAAGCTCATAATATTTTAATTAATTATGAATTAAATAGTTATAGGTTAAATAATTATTGTTAAACTTTTAATAATTTTTAATTATTCAAATTTAATTGAAAATGAATATATTTTTACCCGTTAATATTATAAATTGAAAATTTTTGTATTGTGTGCTTGGGTATTTCAACATCAAATACATCAATGAAGTCGTGAATCTAGATAATGTTGCTGTTTTGAACACTGTAATTTTGCTTCTTGTAAAATCGTAATTTCAGTTAACTGTGCCCTATTATTTAAGTTATTAAATGTAATATTATGAAGGTTAGTTCCGAAATGACTGAATAATAACTTTATCGCTTGTAATATTTCAGCTCAATCGAGCACTAAGAAATCGGTCAAATTTAAGTTTTAAAATTGTTACAAACAATATCAGAGAAAACTTGTGACCAGAGTCATATATACAGATTTAGACACCGCGTTAATAAAAAGCATACCCTCAAGTGTACTGTATGCAGGAATTTTTGCGAAGCCATGCATACGAACTAGTGATAAGTTACAACTAATGAATAATCTATTTGAAATAGCGATCTACCAAAAATATTACCATAAAATACTGCTATAAATATAAAAGAATAAATACCGCTTACTCCAACCGATTTGAATTACAGATGTTTAACACCAACAAAGTGAAAGTGTTCACTATCAGATTTATATCCATTTATACTCAACACAAATAGTAAGTTGGATATCTGAAACATTTACTTAACAAGTCTCCGACCCATACTATAAATTCTTGATTTTGTGAAATCATCCCCTAAGATTTCCTTCTGAAATTCTTCATCTATGAATCTTTTTATCTATCATCTTAAAACAATTATTTTCCAGAAATCAACTCTGACATGACTTGGATGATTTTGACCCTTATACTTTGCTCTTCGAGAAAAGATGCCACATGCCTCAGAATTTCGAATGCAACAAATTCTATTGTTTTCTTTATATTTCTCTGTAGTTTTAAAGTTCTTCAAAGTTAATTATAGGGCTAGCTTATTCATCCAATTAGCTTAAGTTTTTGATTTTGATGATTTTTTATTTTTATTTTTTTTTATTTTTAGTTTTAAACGATGTAATAATATTTGTAATGTTGATGTAATTAGTGTATAAGATGTTGTAGATAGAGTAGTAGGTAGAGGGCTAGAGGTTTTAAAATGTTTTGTAATATTATTTTTAATGGTCAATAAAAACTTAATAAACTAAGCTAAACTATGTAATGCTTCTGACTCATGAAGATGTACACACATTATTATTCGGTCATATATACGACAACAAAAACGGTTTGTGACTGGTTGGATCATAGAAAAATCTTAGATATAAAAAATCATGCACGTGACAATTATATTATTTTAAGTATCGTATTAAATTTACACAATATGTGGTTAATCTGAATATTGACATTGAGAAAAATTCTTCCAAATAATTATAGAGATTTATATGTTTGATAAACATTTGTTTCCCGTTAAAGGAATACCGCCGCAGTAGCCAGATGTTTAAAATTACATCAATTATAAATGTAGTAGTATAAGATTAATAAAAATGGATTTTTATTTCAGTTGACAATTTTAATATAAAAATGGCCTTGATTTAAAAAATTTATCCCATCTCACGCGATTCAAACAGTTTATTTGTAAATTTAAGACTTTTTAAATTCATTAAAACACGTGTTAAATATGTATAAAACAAATAATTCAAAATAATTTTGAAAGAAAACAATACTATTTAAACTAGTTTGAACTAGTTTGAATCTGCTTTAACTGGTAAATTCTATTTTGCTTTGGGTTCATTAAATCATTGCTCAAAATCAATTTTTTTTTTAATGAAATTGAATGCCTATCCGAATTTAAAAATGGAGGCTATCAACTGGACTCGTAATCTTATATGTATGGTTTTGTTGGAGCAGAATATTCGTAGGTTAATCTTTGAGAAGTTCTACAAACCTACCCCAAATTTTATTATATAAGCGAATGTTCTTTGTTTCATACTCATTTCTCATGGATAACAAATTTATAATTTATAATTTTATTTTCTGTCCGTATTCTAGACCTAACGGCTAAGTTTAAAAGAAAATTAAGAAATGAATTATTGTTTTTGTGAAAATCCATTTTTACAAAATAACAATGGAAACATTTAACTTCGCCTAATTTTTATGTTTTATCAATTAATGAAGTCATCACTTCATTACTTGATGATGACTTAATTTGAACGAAAATTAGAACGTTAGAAAATGCGCGTAATTTAAATAAAGTGAAAAAAAAGTTTCCATTGTTATTTTATAACTAAGTTTAAGTTCGTGAACGAGCAAAATTGGTCCATTGTGTCCAATGTTTCCCTAATCCTACTTTTAAACCATAATGTTTGTTGATATATTCAAAAATAAATTTTCTTCCTTCATCTTTCCCCTTTATTGCCATTAGGACAGACTTGGATATTGACAGTATTGAGGTGTATTTGCCAGAGAAAAAGCAATGTTTAGTATGCGTAATAAAAATCAAACTCTTCTTGATGGACTTAATATTTACAAACGGATAATAAAATTGCACATTATCAATTGTTGTTGAAATATATTGACGTTAATATTGATCGTTTAGGGGCCGCAATTAATTAATACTGAATTTTAATACATGGGTTAATTCGCATCGTCACGTGATAACATTATACTAATTTTATAATATAAACTTTAGTTATAAAAAATGGTTGATTAAATTAATATAATTATTTTTATAACATTGTTGTTATCTAATAATATGTATTCAATAATTTTCATTTCTTATATGTCAATTTTATATAATGAATGGTTGCCTTTATTTATATTATTCCTTCCTGGGTGGTGATCCATCAACGCTTATGCTGGTAAAGTAAACTTAAAATATTATTTATATGATATTTTTTTATTATTAAATCAGAATTTAAGTGTGCAAAATTGGGGTACTGCATTCTGGATATAGACTTATGTAAGAATAATTAAATATTTCGGATCCGGTTATTTCTGGACCAATTTTTTGTCCAATTTTTTTTTAGAATTCCATCTTTTTTAAATAAACTAGAAGGTTAAAAGTGTGTTAAAAGCTATTAACACATTTGGCTACTTAGATTAAAAAAAAAATATGCTTCACTTTCATTCGATTTAAGATCGAAAAAAAACGCTTCATTCATGCTGGATAGAATATGTCATAGTATATTAACTTTAATATAAAGTTTAAAACGCTTTTACTTTGTCTAATTTTCACAAAAAAATTTTTTTTTAAATTACGAGTGCACTTTTGAGTTACATAGTCATTATCAAGTAATAAATAATTATTCTTATATTTTGGAATCTTATATGGAAAGTAGGTAAGATTATTGAGAAAGAAGAAACTGTAGGTTGAGTTGATAAATTTACGAAATTTATAATTTCAAATTTAATAATGAGGAGTTATTAAGGCCTATTTGTTTATTTAAAATTGTTAAATTTTGGGGGGTTTTATTCAATTTATTAATCTCTACGGCTTCTAGCAAATTTAATTTTTGGTTTTTGTCGCAAATATGTAAGTTTACTATCAATTTTATAACCTATATCAGTAAAATGAATGGAGAAGTTAGAAGGTTTATGGCTGTTTATGTGCTCTTTGTATCCGTTTAAAAATGATCTACCTGACTCACCAACATAAGTGGCATTACATTGGGCATGATAATCTATATACACCACTTTTATTAAGGATGAGGCTTTCTTTTTTAGTATTAAATGTTTAAGTGAAAATTAGAAAAGTTTACATTATTTTATAAAAATGGATTTTCACAAAATAAACAGCTATGAATTTTCTTCTTCATTCGAATTAATGAAATTCTAGAATAAATTTGATGACCAGCATACTGAAATAGTATACTATAATGTTTTATTAATAATAACTCTGCCAATGATAGACACAAAACACAAACAAATACGTCCCAAACACCTTCACCGAATCGGTTTCAATTTGAATATGACGTGAAAAAATTAATTGTCTTCATTTAAATTTTTTTGTAACAGGAAGTTAACTTTGCAATTTTGTATCAAAATTTATTTCTTCATAACTGGAATAATCGATATAAACAAATCACTATTGTAGAACTATGTCATTTGTGTATATACAAAATTTAATCAAAATCGGATGAACGATTCACGATATATTGGCATTTAAGTGAAAATACCTAATATCGAATGTATTTCAAAAGTTATATCACCGAACCGGCTTCACCGATTTAATTGAAATTTGGATATAAACAATAAGATGTTTCTTAAGTGAGGCCATCCAGAACACCTCCTCTATTGCTTACCACAGTGGAAAAAAATATTTTTTACTCAATATTCCGATATCGATAGATATAAGTCGGATAAAATAAAAACACAGTCTAATGACGAATTCACATCAAAGCGACGAAATGTATAAAATCATTATTGGTGATTTAAAAGCTTATGGTAAAATCTCAGATATCATATAGTTCAGTGGATCGTAGGAACATAGGCATCGTCTTATCAATCGACACTGGTGACGATACTTTCATATCGTTAAATATCGTTAGACTGAAAATCGTTAAGCAATTAATTTAAACTCTTTGATAACTTAGTTTATAGAGACATATTCTTCTAATTACCATAAATGAACATATTATTAAATAATGAATGGATTGAATTCTAAGTATTATAATTTATAAATAAATGAATATGACCTATGCAAATTACATCATCTAAGAACGATTTATTATGACTAATAAATAATATACACTTCTAATCATTTTTAAAATAAAACATACTACAATGAAACTGCTTCATTGAATTGTTTTCAAATTAAAATATATTATCATTAAGGACTTATGGATTAAACTTAATACATGACCGGCCACCTACAGTTTTACTACATATATATTCTTTGCTCTATCATTTTCTATTCATTTTTTAGTAGCATGGAAAGTATTAACAAATTAAATAAAGTCCACACATTTGAGTATATGAATAAAAATCTTTAAAAAATGCAAGTAAAAATGATCTTCGTATTTGATTGAAATATTTTCCACAAAAATACTGAAACTGAAATATTTATTGTAATTTTTCTGATAGCGAGTTATTATTTTGCCAGCGGAATACACAATCTTCTTTGCTTTGCTTTAAATTTACAGTCTTTAATTTTATAAATTTTATTAATTACAATATGATTATATTTAATTTTAAAATAAAGTACTACATTCTCCTTTTGATACGCAAAATCAACCTTTTTCCTTCTCATACCACACTCTAATATGTAGGTATAATAATTATAAATGAGTTTATTATCTGAAAATGAGTCAAATATAAACAGCTAAGAATAAATGTTTCAACCATAACATTTTTCGTTTTTTAATCTTTTATGGTTTAAAAGTTCATAGGATAGATTGAACCGATTTCATGAAAATCGTTTTCATTTACGAACTTAAACTCACTTTTTAGATCCAAAATACACCAGCAAAATTTCAGTGCATTATCTTTCGTTTTTTAGTTATTTTGATAACAGACAGATGTGATTCCATTTGCTAGTGTAATAAACTTTAAACTAAAATTAATGTACTCTCGTGTAATATGTAACGTCAAGTATAAAATAATCAAAATAATACACAAGCATGGAGAAATTAGAAAATATTTCATAGCCCTGAATACAAAAACTATTATAATTACATTATCAATAAATATCATAAATATGAAACAAAAATTGTAAGTATAAAAAGAAGATAATTAGTCTACGTTGTAAAAATCATTTTTATCCAACATAAAAAATAATTAATTATTTTTAAGATTAAATAAATAATAAATTGAAAAATAATTAGAATGTTTTAATTAAAATTGTCTGGAATTAAAATTGCAGTTAGTGGAAAGTTTAATGACATTTGAGAAAAAGAAATCATTTTTAATGTAAAGAAATATCATAAAAATGAAATAATAATAAAATGAAGACAAAGTCGTTATCGGTTTTAACGTCTATTTCAATTAACATAATCTTCCTCCTAACGTGAAATGATAAAAATAATTCATAGATACAAAAGAAGTTGTAATTATAATATAAGCATTAAATTGTTTACATAATTGCTGGTTTACTCTAATTAAAATTACTGTTTTACATAATGCATAAGAAACACTAAGGCAGTGTGAGAAGCCAACATGAGTCATGTTCAGTTTTATTTTACCAAAAGCTGAAATCATCATCTATGAAATGATTTTTTTATAAATATTTTACCGTTTATAAAATTTTGTTTTGAATACATATCGTAAAAAACTTTAATTTAAGAGTATAAGCAAGCAATGATCCTTGCAAAATATTGTAATATATATTATTTTATAGAAAGCTTTTGTCGGCTATTTTTTCAAAATACTGGTTTGGTCAAAAACATTATATAAAATACTGCCTATGTTTAAATTTGCTACTGGTTTATAATTTTTGACATATATTTATAATTTATTAAGAACAGCATTTCTAATATTTTCTTTATTCCTTAAATTTCGAGTTTTCATGTTTTCAAGATATATTGTTAAATAAGAATTACCCACGATATAACATGTATTTTAAGTAGACTATTTAATTGAAATAATATTTAAAAAAAAATTATTTGAATTGAAATTAATTTATGTTACTCACTTCCAAATATTTATACGTCCACCTTCATCAGCTCGCTGCCAAACATTATCCCATCCAACGTTCACAAAACCAACAAACATAACTGAAAAGCATGCAGCGATTACCATTACTACTTGGATCATATCGGTCCATACAACACCTTTTAAACCACCCTATAAATCAAATAAGAAATTTACAATGAATCACTAATTCATTAATCAAAATTAAAATATAGGGATTGCGTTAGGATGGTAAATATTATGATTTATAAACCTTAAAAAATAGATTACGTACGTTATTTTATCAAATTTTAAGTAATATTACACACTAGTCCACTCCTTTGCCGTACTAAAATTGATTTTGATTGATAAATGTTATTTATAGCTTATAAGTGTAACGTTTTAGTTCAAGCTTCAAAGAATATGGTCAAACTTATAGAAAAAATATTATCTATAAAACTTTATAAAAAATATTCTTCATTATCTATTAGTTAATGTCCAAACCACCAAACTACTTACTGGACGAGCTTAATAATAGAATTACACGCGATCATAGAAAATAAGAGAGACTAATTGGAAGATCATTTTTTTGGCGTAGTTTTATGAATATAATTGGTCTTGATACAAATAAACACAGTTAAACGAAATTTGTCATTTGGTAAATAATCCTAAATAAATACACGCGTAAATCAGTTAATTGATTTTAAACATTATTTCATCAATAGAAAGCTATATTATCAGCGATTAACATAACAATAAAAATCTTTTATTTGCGCATCTATGCCGCGTGACAATATTTTTATTTTTTTTTCATCCTTATTAATTTAAAAACTACTTAACCAATTTAAAATTTTTTTTATCAATAGAAAGCTATATAATCGGCTAGTAGCATGGCCTATATAAATTATACATTTACACACCCATACCTGCGTAGCCCTTAAACACACAATTTCCAAACGTTAAGAGTTATTGAAAAACACAAAAAAATGTTTTCTGATAACCAATATTTTGGGCAGCTACAAGTTAAATCTATACAATCTAACCAATAATTTTATATGTTCCATGTTTGTTATTAATGCGTGTAAAGTTGCGGGTAAAAGCTAGTAAATATTAACTAAAGATTTTTTTTTATTGCTCTAGTGTAATAAATTTCAAAATCGATTACATTTAAATGATCAACATCCCATCCCCACAAATCTTAATAACGACAAGCATGATTTTTAGACTATTTACGAAACACCAGTTTATTTATTTATTGAGAGGGATAATTTTTGATTTACGGCATCTCTTAAATAAAATACATATTTTGAACCTCCATTTCATCCTTTTGGGAGTTGAATTTTCAAAAATCCATTCTGAACGAATGCTTATATCGAAATAGCTATATCAGTGTGCCGAAATTCAACCAAATCTGTTAAATGGTTTGTTTGAACAATACGTTGATAGATTAGTCAGTCACGGCTTTCTTTTTATATTTATTAAACTACTCATTTAATATTAAAACTAGATATAATTCCCCCAAAATTAATGTATAAAATTTTATACGATTTAATAAGAATACTGATAATCAATTTCATAATTTGAGTGTACTTTCATAACATCGTTGCACCGTGCATCAAATTGTTTTCTTTCGTTCCTATTGTTACGAAATACTACTTTATCAGCCAAATGATATATAAGTCTGTGAACATAAATAATTTTTAATATTTGCAATTCAAAATAATTACTAATGCAATTTAATTTCCTCGATCATTCTTACAATTTTCATCTTAATCACTATAATAAAATTTTATTTTTTGTAAGTTTTCTTTGACATTTGCTATACAATTTACATCCAAACAATTGAACAAATAATAGACTATTAAATAACTCTTTATATTATGCTACTATAATGACGTTTATCACGTGATATGTGTGACGTAGTACGCTAGTAAGCCAGTTCATATAAATACAACAAAACAAAACAGGTTCTGTCTCTCTCAATGGTTTATATTTCTATTTTTCAAACGATGTATTAAAAATTGTAATCTCGGTGTAACTAGTATATAAGATGATGTATTATAGATAAAGCTTAGGCTAGGTGCTATAGCTGTAAGCCGATTTGTATTTATATTAATGCTAATAAAGAATTATCAAGAAAAAAAAAGAAGCTTCTACCATGGCATCCTTGTTTAATATAATTTATGTATGTAATATATTCTATAATTTATTAGCTAGTGACGTCTATTGAGCAAAGTGCGTTTCCGTGCAACATAAAATTTCAAAAATTATTAAATTTTATTTCGTGTAATTTGTAAAAAGTAAAAAATTTACTTTAAATGAAGTGAAATTTGAATTTTTCGGTTATTATCTTATAGGATGGCCACATTTTGTAGTATACTTTTAATATTGTTAAATGAAAGACTATTAAATTTTCCAAAATGCGAATGTTTTAGCTAATCATGGAACATCAATCGATTAAGAAGTCCTTTCCACGTGCTGCACAGTACGGAATGAAAAACTGAATATGAAAGTCTAGACAAAGAGTTTTGTCTTTTTTCAATTGTAGCATATATAGATAATCCCGGAAAGTTAATATTTTATCTTATAAAAGGACGTTAAACATCGATACAAATTTTTGGGTAATAAACAATACATTTCTAAAGTAAAAAATATTTTTATTCTCATATTTTGTCAACAGTTTTTATGAATAAACTTTTTGGGTCAAAATCATAACCTGTTTGAAAAATAGTTTTCCTATAATAAATGTCTAAAATTTTTTTGTGGATTTTATAATTATCTTGCATTTAATCGAATTTATACACATAAATTGTTGTTTCGAAATTAAAAAGTTAAAATTTGAATGAAAAATTTTTGGTTAAAACCAAAAACATATGTCTGTATGAATTAATTTTTAACTTTGGA
Source organism: Chrysopa pallens (assembly GCA_020423425.1). Lineage (NCBI taxonomy): Eukaryota > Metazoa > Arthropoda > Insecta > Neuroptera > Chrysopidae > Chrysopa > Chrysopa pallens. The sequence continues at coordinate 27,363,737 of CM035591.1, forward strand.
ATCAACATATTTTGAAATAAATTGTATTAAAAATTATTTCTTACACATAAGTTATATAGTGATAACTCATAAGTTATTTATATACCAAAATTGCCTGGATAATCACATCAAATTTTTTTAATTTAGTAAATTTTTAATTTTTTAATTTTTTTTTTAAACGAAAACTTTGTTTAAAAACCCCCTAATTAATTTTGTAATTTAAAGTTATCAAATTTAAAAAACCTCCAAAAAATTTTGTAACCATAGGTTATCATCATACATTGTAGTAAATAATTTCTCAACGTTTTATAATAAATAGACTCAGCAACATGAGCGTATTTGTTTGAAAAATTTATCGTGTTGAATTTTTATTTCATTCTTCTTGTACAGTTGCACTGTACGACAATGTTTAATGAAAATAAATAAATAAATAAATAAATAAATATATATATATATCTATCTATATATATATATATATATATATATATATATATATATATATATATATATATATATATATATATATATATATATATATATATATATATATATATATATATATATATATATATATATATATATATATATATATATATATATATATAAAGAAATTTTGGCGCAAATCCATCGTTTTACCAAGGTAGTGCACATAGTCATAAATCATACTATCGTATTCTCATTTAAAATTTGAAACTATGTACCCATCTCAAAGACCATAATCAACTTTGTTTAAAAACCATCACATAAAAAATCTTTTCCTTTATTTTACATTTTTCTCTTTATATTAGTGTAAAATTAATCATGAGAAATAGATTTGTGAAAAGAGAACTTGTATATTTTGTTATTGAATTGATTAATCGGAAAATTTGTTAATTCAAAATTGATTCCAACGTCAGTGACTACAATTTATACGATGAGTTGAATAGGATTTTTATACTTTTGTATTTAATCGATAGTAGAAAGTCATAAGAAAAACAAAAACCTCGGTAAGATAAGATTTTTCATAACACTAATTAATTTTATTATCATAATTCTTATTACGGATCAATAATGGTTTGTATTTTTTGCTTAGACGTCATCATGCCTGAAATAAATTTTAAGTCTACCAATTTAATACCAATGTTTTTTAGTAAAATTTAACATGACACTACTGCTATCATAGGAAAACACTATAATATACCTACTTAATTAAAGAATAAGAAGGCAATAACATTTTTTGATTATTTTTAGATATTAGTTTTTTATTTTTTAATGTATCACATTCAACAATTATTTTCAAAATATGTTGATATGAAAATCGGAAACTTTGCAAAAATATCTGTCTATAATAAAGTTTGAAAATCCATGAAAAGGCACATGCACGGTCTTTTAGTATTATATCTCTATGGAAACGTATAAGTCAGAAAATGATTATCACAAAAGATGTCTGTATGAAATTTTTTTGGAATTGTACAAAATTCGTATTTGTAAGTCTATATGGCTTTCTAAACAAGTACGACAAATTTTATAAATGTATGTTTGGATGTACTATTTTCAATATAAGCGTGTGACTAAGTAGTCCGATTTCGACGATTGCTTTTTCACTGGAAAAATGTAAAACTTGCGGTGGTCATACATTAATTTTTACAAAAACTTTAATATTAAAGAAATCGAGGGTCATTGAACAAATCGAAACAAACACTAACAAATCACCCAAAAACTATTTTAATTAAAACTTAAATATAAAAAATAAAAAATAAAATTGATAGAGTTCTTTCTATTCTCAAATAGCGATGTCAATAAATTGCTTAAATTTTGAATTATTATTCGGATGGTTTAATATTTAGTATGGACCATTTTTTTCTAGATAATTTATCTAGAATCGAAAAAAAAAATATTAGGGCCCGTTCCCTAATAAGAGTGTGTGTCGCGCTAATAAAAGTTATACTATCATTATCTTCATAAACAAAAATAAAATTTTAAAAACTACATTATCATCAAGGCTATGTGATAATGTTAAAAATCAATTATTCAGAATAACTTTAACCTTTTACTATTGTAGAACAATTTTGATAAAAAAGTTTTTTATTATGTTTACAGTTACAATTATTTAAACAGGTAATTAAAAATATGTTTTTAACTCATACGGCCCTCAAATATCTATTTTATGATAAAAACATGATGTCATTTCCCACATTAGATTATTTAATTTACCGAACGAAATGCTTTAACAAGCCTAATGCATTTCGTAAATTTTTTTTTCTTTTGCTTCTGAATGAGGTCTAAAGTTCGCACAACTTAAAGTTAACTCGTTTCTTTCTTTTTTCCAGACACATTTTAAACAACGATTTTAAGGTTGAATTGATTTTTAGAAATTTGAAGAAATAAATATTTCAAAAATTAAATATGTTGTCTGTCTTGAGATATTTGAGACATAAACAAATGGAATATTATTTTTCGATCCATATAAATTATTTTTAAAGCATAATTTAAAGTAGTTTATTACATTGTTTATTACAGGGATCGAAAATTACAATGGGGCTCAGAGATTTGATTGATAAAAGGCTTCGTGAATATATATGGTTGGATAGTATAAGAGGTGATTTACAGTCTTAAATTTAAAATATTGCTTAAAAAAATACACAACGAAAACATCCTTTTTTGGTATGTGCGAGTACAAATAAATTGTAGTATATTTGTAACTACATTTTAGCCCAAATTTGGCTAATAAACACATAGGTAATAATAATACATATAATTATTATTATTATTATTATTATTATAATACATGTATTCATATATAACTGTATAGATTGGATATTTAGAGTATTTTATGAATGCTAATTAAAAACAGTTCAAATATGAAATTCAATCAAATATCGAGTATCTAAGAAATTAACTCTATTAGTTGTTATCTTCACTTGTTAACATTAAAATTTACGCGTTCATAAATTAAAATTATTTTGTGCTTGTTACCCATGGTTGGTAAACTGTCCCATTGTGAACCAATTTTTTACTTATATCAATATATAGTTTAAAAAACATACTCATTAAAAACCTTGTAGTATTTCAATTTGTATATTCAATTGGAAACTGTTTACCCATAATATATATATATATATATATATATATATATATATATATATATATATATATATATATATATATATATATATATATATATATATATATATATATATATATATATATATATATATATTTAAAGGCAATCGAAATAAACCACTGCGTACTGTCAGGTGGTTACAGTGAACCGCCAACTAGAACACCGTGAGCCACGGTATAAATATAAGTTATAAAAATATAATTTCTAGACTCTTAAAGTGCTTGATGGAGTATCTTTAAACATATAATTCTTAAAGTGTTTTCGGGAAATACCCCAACAGAAACACTAAATTGAAAAACATCTGCTTTGGTGTCACGGGTTTTCGCTTTTTACTTTTTGCGCAGATGCAGATTTCATGCACTTTAAACCGTAAACATTTTTTCCAAAACGATCTGAACAATTCAACTCTTGCATTAATATTTTGATTACCGAAGTTTGGTATCTTTACTTTATTTCTTGTTAAATCATAAAGTTTAGAATTATTTCCAATTGACGTATGTTTCTGCATCACATAAACCGATAGTTTAATCTCGGTTAAAATTGATAATGGAATTCTCTCACATTACGCAGCTTTCATATTTTCTCTTCTGCTTTAATAAGCTGGAGAGCCGCTACCAACTGCTCAGTAGCGAACAGTATGTAAACTAACGGTTCTGTACGTACTTCTTACTCATAGTTGGACTTTTTAACGTGAAGCTTTAATTATTTTATGGTTAAAAATCGAAGCCTATTTATTTGATAAATCGATTAATTTATTTTAAAACAAAAATTTTCGTTTTGTTTTTTTTTTTTTTTTAATTCACATTATTTATATGATTGATGAAAAATAAACATTCGTTAAGCCCTTCAAAATTGAGCAAATTCTTTAAATAGTAAATAGTTAAAGGTTCATTGTAGGATGTGGCTCAGTCTTTGGACAGTTAACATAACATTAAGAAAATATTTTTTATGACAATATTTTAAGTATAAAACCATATCGCCTTTTAGATTTTGTTTTTCGGCATGAAAACAATAACTTTTTAGAAGGAAGCAAATAATCATTAATAATAATTCGCTAATATTTCGTACTTACCAAGGTCGTGTATGTTATGCATATCGCTGATGCAATGGAATTGATAACATGAACATTAATTCCAGTTACTTGAAACAAAAAGAAAAACAAGATGAGCAATTGTGATCAATACATTTATAAGTAATTGATAGATCACAGCTTACCTTGATTAAAAGCTAATGCTGGGACGTACATTGTAACAGGCATTTGTAATAATGCTTGAATGATAAATATTACCGATGTTATTATACGTACACTTTTATTAAAACGTTTCTCCAAATACTAAAAAAATAATTTAAAAAAACATGATAAGTACACAATCAGATTAATCAAGAGAGCAATTAAAGAAGCCACTTTGGAAGATTCTTTTTACATATATTTCAATATTTTATCGGTAACCATAACAAATTTATTCAGTTTGCACGGTAAGAGGTTAGGAAAAGTATTATTTATTAAAAATTCAAACAATGTAAAAGATAAAGGTGAAGTAAGTTAGTGTAAGAGTTTTCCAGTCAAAAATTACATCTCAGGAATTTTAATGAATTACATCTCAATAATCATAGTGCAAGATTTTAATATAGATTGCTTAGATTTTAACAGTGAATCTTAGAGAATTATTTTATGTTTATAATACAGTAAAAAAATAAAATTAATTGCCAATTAACAGAAAACCTGCCCTCTTAAACATAAATAGAGATTTAATTGAGATTCATGTGATTATTTAACATTTTTTAAAATCATTTTTATAACTTAATTTTTTAGTTTGTTGCATATGTCAAATTAAAAAACAAAACAACTTGTGCATCAAGGGTGCATTGATTTGCAAAAAAAATTACCATTTCAGAACAAATCTAAAATGCATGATCGAGAAATTATTTGGATTTTCAAATGGGAACCTTTGAGGACTGCCCAGTTGAGAAGCCATTTTGGTTAGCCTGCAGTTGGGAGCCTGTTGGGATAGCCCATTTCAGAACCCACAGGGATTTCACAGTTGGGGAACTATTGGGATTGCCCCATGAGGTCCCAGGTTTGTCTCAGCGTTACATCCCAATGTGAGGCCCAATTGGGCAACCCAGTTAAAACTTAATGTTCCACGAGAAAATTTCCAGTCAGGTATTTCTCATATTAAAAGTGAGGATCAAAATTTACTTAATGATTCTTATAATTAAGAAATCGTCTTACCATGAATCCAGATGAAGTACCCATTGAGAAGTATACTGGTAATAATACATAAGAGGTAAATAAATATACAAAAAAGAATCCAAAATTCATCATGGCAATTTGAAATCCATATGAATAAATTTCTGCTGGCACTGCCAACATTGTGACACCAGATATTAAACTGAAAAAAAAGCATTTTCATTTAAATGAACAAAACATTCAATTGGCATTTATTTTCAGGATTCCATTTTTTTAAATAATTTTCAAAAAAGGAGTAAGTTTGAAAGAAAATTGCCACTGACACTTAGCCCGGTTCACACTTTAAAATATTTTAAATCGTGTCCGAAAGCTTTAGCATAAAATAATTTTTAAAAAGAAGCTTGTAGGATAATTGATAATCCACGAAGTAGCTGACGTCTTTGTACTTTTTGTAAAACGTTTCTAAATAATTGAAATTTTAAGGCTTAAAAATACAATTTTAAACAATTTCGTTCGAATTCGAAACTTTGTTTTAAGTTGAGGACTTTGAAAGAATAACAATTTGACGCAGATTTTTTGAACAAAATGATCGATTTTATTCGAAATCCGATTTAATACATACAAAGCATTCATTAAAATTTTCGAAAAAAAGTACACACGTGTCAGCAATTTCATGGATAATTAATTATCTGGTAAGCTATTCAACTTATAACGCTATATACTGTATGCTTTATGAACCAATAAAAAAATTACAATATTTAATTAAAGATGCATGTTTTATTTCAATCTTATGTCTTGCGTTAATTACATTATACACCCTGTACAATATAGTTTTTGATTTGAAATATTGATTTTACTTTGTAAATTATTGAAAAAAAGACATCAGCAGGAAAACAGGCTGTAAATTGTCTTCTATCGAGAAGGAAATCAAAAAGTCAATTTATATATAGTTTAAAACGAGGGTGATGCCAATTTTATTATTTTATTATTATGTTCGATATATATACCTCGAACTGGAGAATTCGGATTTCTGGAAAATCTCTTCTTAAATAAACAATTGAATTACTCAGAAGCTATTTATTTCTCTGAATCCAGGTTTCTCAGAATCTACACCCACTTATTAAGCTTATTTAGTAGTATATTTTCTTAAATTATTGAAACTTTTAAACAATGATTGTGAAAGTTATAACAGTTAGAAAATCCGCCATTATTGAAAGGGTTTTTATTACATAGGAGAAAGCTTATGAACCGATTTGTATTTTGCGCATGCCATTTTGTAGACTTTTATTCATCACAACTCTTGAATTTATAATGATGAATGAAATAACTTATGCAAAGTAAAGAAAAGAAGACCTAAATAAAGTTCTTAAATATCACCTCTTGCATATGGAAAAGATGCTGATGTCCAAAATAGGATTTCTAAGATTGGTACAACAGATTGTTTTTGATATGAACACACTTTATAATGTTGTCTGTTAAGACATGGTATTATTTGTATGATTAAAATTAGAAAAAACATAAGTCATCTACAAAACGTTACAGTTAACTATCAGATTAAAGATCTGTCAATGAGAAAACTATCACATCGATTCAAATGTTTTGCACTTGCATACAAATATTAGATGAAATGTTATTAAATGCATTCATTACATGACCCCATTTTTAGTACTGGATATGTATATAATATCTACAGTATATTATTGCTAGAAAAATATTAATGGCACTTGCAAAATATAAAATTAGTCTATTTTCGTCCGTTCGTCCAAATGCCATCAAGACAACTCAAAAACGAACACAGATAGCAAAAAGGTAGCGTTTTGGTGGTGTATTCAAGAACAAGGTAAAACAACGGCATTCTTGGATCAAAAACAATGTCTGAAATTTGATATAGTCTAGAAAATTGCAATATTATGTAAATTTGTTAAATATTGTATTTTAATTTCAGTGTTTGATTTATATTTATATTACATACATATTTGATTTACATATACCTAATCCTGCATACTTAATTATGCTTACTAACTGTTAGAAATGGATTATGCATCATTAACTAAATTTAGACATTATATTATCACGTGAAATTTACATAATCATGTAAACACAATAATTACTAATTATTATTTACACAAATGTGAAATAGGTACATTTTAAATATCAGAACTGTTTAGAAACAATTAACCAAACTGTATGAACTGTTTCTACACATTGTAAATGTATTGAAATTTCGTGTACACGAAGCTATGAAAATTTACTAAACTTGAATATGAAATTTTATTAATTGGTTAAAATAGGGTTTAATATCTAATATATAATTTTGTTGAAGCAGAACGGATTTTGACCAAATATGGCTCATAATTAAATGTTCGTAATTAAAATTTTGAAGAAGGCCAACCTCATGAAATTTTGCACTTATCACCTGCTGCCCTTTAAGAATCCCTAATTTCGAAAAAACTGTATGGAACGATACACAAATATTTTAATAAAAAATACTGTCATCAAAAGAGTTTTCGACGTCGATGAACACAAACCTTACGTTAAAAACTGAGAAAATTCAGGATGGCCCCCATATAATGTGTAAGTTTCTAATTACAGTCCCAAAAGAATAATAATGATATACTAATCGCATTTTAAAGATTATTTGTTTACTATACTTTAGAAAAGATAATTAGTATTTTTTCCTTAAGAACCGTTAACCGTTTTCTCATAATTTAATGTTGAAATCCTTTTAAAGATGTTAATTGCTTCAAATACATTTTTATGAAAATTCGGATAGAAATTTTTAACAGTGCATCTCAAATACAACAAAAAATACCATTTAGAACTTTTACCTGTGGTCGAACGCTTGAGAAAAAATTAATTCAATAATTTTTATTGAATATTGATTTTAATTTCTAAATTGTTAACAAATCTCAAAAAAATTAAACCAAAGATCAGAAAAAAAGACATGATAAAGATTTGAGAAAAAATCCGAATCGTCTAATTTTTTTGTTTATCGAGTATATACTAAAGGAACCTGTAATTTCCGTTTCATTAAAGCTACAACAAATATAATTATTATACATCGTTGATAAACTGATTAAATTCCTTGCATGAAAACATCACTAAAATATTATCTTATTTAAACTTTATAATAAGTAAGTCTTAGCGGGAATTATTGGATTTACTCGAGCGTGTCAGATTAAGATATGGGAAATACCTCCCTTGTTGAGTACCTCCAACAAATCTTAGCTCTCTATATGGTGCCGCATGCCGCTCAGAATATTAAAACGAAAAAAACAAATTGTATTAACTTTACATTCGCAAAAAGCTCGAAAAAATTATCACAAGAAAAAAAATTGCCATGGGAAAGGCGAGATTATTCTGAACTTCATAATTTTAAGGATGGGTTCTAGGTTATATGATGGTCAAAATCTTTTTTGTACATGCAACACTAGATAAATTTTTTATGACAAATGCAAATTCTATGGAAAGAAAACTTCAGCCTAAAAAAAATTTTTTTTAATCCACAGTTTTTAGACTTTAAGCATTCATAAAAGGAAAAAATTGTTTGTATTTTACAGGAATCTTTTAAAATTTTTTCAGAATTTTTTAGGCACATTTTTACTTTCATTTGGAGTAACAAGAAAACAATTATTTTTTTATAAACAATTATTTTTTTTTAAAACAAACCAGATAAATATTTTATAAAATTTTTTTTTTGCACATTAATTATTATAAATAAAAGAAAGCTTTTATATGCGAACTTAATAAATAAAAAACTAAATGGCCTTCAAACTCAAAGCAGAATGTCATGAAATTAAGGTCATGTGAAATGTTTTATATATTGGTAATGAATATGCTGTAGCTTAGGAAAAACAGGTATGTATTTTTCGAAAAAACCACAGACTTGATACAAAACAGTGATTCTTTTATATACATTATCATATTTCTAATATTAAGACGAATTAAGATAAAAAATGAGATTTCGATAACAAAGACAATCTCAAATGAGACCTCGATAACAAACACAATCTCAAATGTAATTTAAATTTTTTTAGAAGAAAACAATTACTTCCCACTAAAAATTTAAAATTCATGTAAGTTTAGGAAATTAAAAGGGGTGTGCAAAAATCAATATATAAGTTATATGATTTTGAGAAATTTAGGACACTTAAAAGTCTAAAAAAAAAATTAATTTAAAAAATCGAATGCAAAAAAGAAAATTTTATAAGTAAATGTAGATTTTTAACTTAGACATTCAGCTCATAACATAGCCTGTCGAAGTAGGGTTTACTTGTTTATAGTTTATTTTAATTTTGTGTTCTGTTTTCAATGTAGTGTTTCGGTCATTTTAGTGCATTTATATTAAATTTTCTTTCTTGAAGCCGGGTTTTTTATTATTTTATTTTTAAAATTTTAATAGTGTGTTTACTCACATACATACAATAGACTGTATTATTGTAATATGCATATACATAAATTCTATGCAGGCTAATTTTAATATTGTTTTTCGTATAGAAAGTAGTTCTACGTCTACGGTCTGTATATATATATATATTATATACTCGTATATTTATATTTACATTTAATTTATATTATAATCATCACTATGAACCTGTTTTAATTAATGAAAATCATTTATTTATTTTAAACGTACAAGAAAGCTCAAAAATAGAGAGGTTGGACCATCCATGCACAGTTAATTTCATCAAAAATAGTATTCTAAGCACTCTTTATGAGTTATAACCATGATTATGAGTTTAAATGAATCATATAGACAAAATCCAGACACACCTCACCAAAATTAGAATACTCAAATTCAGACTAACGGAATATCTTCAAATAAATTTAAGAAAAAAATGCATTTACTATATATTTTTGTAATAAAATTTAAATGCATTAAAATTAAATTGTGACAAATTATATAAAATTTTAAATATCTGAATATGCATCTAAAAAATTCTTTCAAAATCTTGTGTGCAATTATCCAAAAAAAAATTAATTTTTATTATGTTCTAAACAAAAAATAACCCACAAATTTTACAAAAATTAATAGGTAATACAAAATAACTCATTTAAAATATATAATGATTTGACTTATTATTTTATTTAAAATAATAAGAATTTTTTATATAAAATTTTGTCTGTCTCTTGTCGTTTTGTGGGTTATTTTTTTTTTAGAACATAACAAAAATTAAATTTTTTTTTATATTTCTTCTCAGACATATTGTAAGATATATTATAATTTACGTTTTTATTTCCGAAAGAGTGTTTGAATCCAAAGAGGTACTAGCAAAGTATATCATCTACTGTTAAAATTTTTTCAATCAAATAAAGTATTTGTACTTCCTTCTACACGCTTACATTCTACCCAGAACCCATCACGTTGTATAAATATTGCATAAATATATCTTTTTTTATCATAATATGTTCATTTCAGTTAAGATTCTGCCTAACGTTCTTTATTAGGAAAAAAAAAGTAATTTTTGTTTTATTCAACACACAATTTATTTGATCAATTTCTCTCAATTTATAAAGAGCAATAAATCCGCTTACCTTAAAGCTATTGATACTGCAATGGGTAATACACTTATCTCACGATTTCCATATACATATTCATTAACTGTCTTTTGCTTGGAACCAAAACATCCCAAATACAATCCAACACCCAATGATATACATAATGTCAACACTAGAAATGTTACATCTAACCATCGAAAATATTCGGACATTATTTCAACCATTGTTTATTCTTTTTAATATAAAATTTTAAAATATTCCAAAGAAAAAAAAAAAAAATTTTTAAGAAAATACTGAAGAAAATAAAATTATATTGATAAAAAATTGTTTATCCAAAATTCATTTTTATAAAAAAAAAAAAAACACATAGAATTTGTTTCTCACAATTACACTTTTTTCAAAATAATTAAAATATCACTGAAATTTTAATTGAATTTTTATGAAATTTTTCGTCTTGTCCGATGTGTTTTGAACATTGAAATAATTATTATATTATTGAATTTTGAAATAAAAAGTACCCATTTATGATTTTTTATTATTGTAAACGTTTAACCGGTTCCTTAATAATAAATACTATTTTTATATTATCATAATCAGTTTTATATCTACAACACACTTAAGCCACATTGTCTGTCCGTGTGTCTATCTATCATGTCAACCATAAAATACCTCATACTACAAATACAAATAAAATATAAAATATTTAAATACTCTTCTTACTCCTACTCTTTGTAAGAACATTTAAACTTTACTATAATGAGACAAAACAAATACACTACACACTATGAATGTGTTTCATTTAAAATAATTATTTATTTATTGTTTATTGCAATATGATTCTAATCATGAATTTATTTATTCAACTTTGTTTTTATTCATTATTATTTAATCCGAATGGCTGTTTATCAAATCTATAATTTTTTATTGTAAATTATTTTTTGTTCATTAACAGTAATTAAAAAATGCCATTGGCATTGTCTATTTATTTTTATAAAATATGTTGCAAAATACCTACTATGTGATAAAGTGTGATAAAGAAATTTTTTAATACATTTTTAAAATGAAATCGAGTATAACTTTTTAACAGGATAATCCAATATGACCAAATTTTTTATTTTTTTGGATTTGGAAGGTTCTGGGAATGATTTTATTGAAGACTTTTATTATTCTTTTTCATCTAGGGTAACCCAATTTTAAATTTATTAGCATCTAGATCGCAAGAATCCACTGTACGTACGATCGATTAACGTAACAAACGCCTAATATTAGATATAAATTCCTCAGATTTACAACGTATTATTTAAAATGGCCAATTTCAAATCAATTTAGCGAGATCTTAGGATTAAAATTTTGGGTTCAAATTTTGACAGACCTTATTTTTTAATATTTAAAATAAAATCTCGTCGTCCCAAGAAAATTTCATGCGAAAAACATTAAGTATATAAATAACTATACAAAGGTCGGATCTATTTTTCAGAAAATTTTAATTTTTTACTTTTGAGTGTTGTACACAAACACAAAAAATTTATATTTTGACTTAGATTTAAAAAAAAAAATTAAAAATAAACAGATGAATTGAACGCCTCTCCCTTTTTAAAGTCGGAAAAACAAGACTGAAATATTCGGAAATTATTCGTGACAATTGGATCAACTCAATTTAAAAAAAATTGTTTCCATTTTACGATAATATCTATAAACACACATACGTATAGAAAAAAACTGCAGCCGAACGTAGAACTTCCTAATTCTTTGAAATCGGTTAAAAACGTGCGATTAATTCATTCTAGCAATTTATTTTTCTATCAAGATGCTAATAAATGCATATGCTGTGTTTGTTTTATTTTTTTTGTGCATAATAGTGTACACAAAAATGTAATGTTGGAATATATAACCAAATGTTAAAAGTTAATAGTAAAAAATTCGTTAAGTAAAAATAAAAATTTTATTTTACATTTAGAAATGCATTTTCGTGAAAAGCTATTCGATATATTTTTCATTTTCATGTTGAGTTGTATGTGTATGCAAATTTTATAACGTTTGGATTTCTTTAATTATTTGTGAGCCAAAATTGGAAAATAACTATGTATATTACGTTAGAGATAGTATAGAAGTAAAATTTTTTGTGATAATTCCTCTTAAGATGCTGAAAATTCTAATAGAAACTTTGTTCTTTGCGAAATATAGATATTTTGCAAAACGAAAACTCCATTTCTAGAATAATATCCATTACTAGAGTTAAATCTAACTGTTGCACCACATACTTTGACTTTCAGAAAGATTTTTGGTTAAATAGCTTCCAGAAGTTTTATGTATAATAAAATTTTTGAGACTACAATTTGAACAAAATGTTTTAACATAGTCTATTTGAAACAGTTGAAATTCCAAAAAGTTTTTTTTAACGTTTAAGGATACTTCAAATAAAGGATTTTTAATTCACGTAACACTTTAAATTTAGGATAACTGTGTATAACAACACGTGTTCTTAAATCAATTGAAATTATAATAATTTTACTAAACCTTGTCCGTAATTTCTACATAAAACAAAATTCAACTTATAAATTTTAATTACACTGTTTGTCTTCAATAAAGGATGACTTTCATGAAAATTATTGGTTTACTTGCTCAAAAAAACTAATGCAAATGATTCAACAAAAGCTTTCTATTCACATTATACACGTTCTAAAATGCATTTTGCTCAACAAAATGTTTTAAATAAACATTTACAAAGAAAAAAAAAGTTTTCTATAATTTTTTAACACTGTCCTCATCTACGAACACTGGATAACAATTTCGGTACTTTTCTTCATCCTCATATTCGTAACTGACCATATAATTCACGCGATTATTTAGAAAATAATATCTCGATTTTAAAATACAAGTCGTAGAGGCATGCAGCTTCTTCATTATGCTAAGAAATGCATTCGAAAAAATTAGAAAAAGTCTACCCACTGTGATTCATTTATTTTTTGATTTATCATTTTACACCAAGCGAATTAAATTTTTTCATAAATTTAAATACTAGTACAAACGGGCAACAAATTTGGTAGGCAGCCAAAGCATGAAGTAAACAAAAATACCTACCGCTTTGATTTTCAGAAATAACAACATTGAGGTTGGTTAAAGTTATATAATATATATATGCCTATAAAATGACGTCCACAAAATTAAAATCGGTTCATGTGTTTTGTCCCAAATAGAAAACTAAAATTAGTATTGTACATTTACTTACTGTACATATAAGCCTTTAAAAAATAACTCATATTTTTAATGCTATTTTTAAGCAATTGTATTTTTCTAAATAAAAATAGGAACACCACTCAGAAACTATTTATTTCTCAGGATTAGAATTTCGGGCACTTATTGAGTTTATTAATTTGAGTTTATTCTCTGAAATTTTTAAGAAAATCAATAAATTCTTGCAAAAGTTATTTCACTTTAAAAAATCGTTATATTTTGAAAGTTTTTTACTGTTTGCACACGTCACAATGAGTAGACTTTTTTCTAAAGCATTTCTGAGCATAATACAAAAATGATTTAAATTACCGTGACTATAGCCTTATGATCAAGCAGTATGATATCAATCTTTTATCTACTTATTCGAATTTTTTTTAAATTGTGTGGTTTTTTTATACGATTTTTTAAAGGCTAATCTTTCTGGGTCTGATGATCCATAACACACAATTATTATTTTTTGAATCATTTTAAAACTTTCTGGATATACATATTCTTAAAATCTAAAATTTTTCGTTCTTATAAACTTTAATCTTTTTTGTAACGCTATTATTAACGCTTGAAATGTAAATAGAAAAATTCGAAGCTATCGAATTTATACCATCTACAAAAATTATATTTTAAATGCGTCTGAGAGTATTTCCAACGCAAAAAGGTTAGATTATAAAATGATAGAAATATAAATTTTTTTAATTTCCAGTTTTAAATGTTTTGAAATTCGAAATCCTAAATATTGCCGGCGAAAGCTTAAAATTTTATTCATGACTCAATTACAATAGCTTTACATTATAATTAATTATATGCATACGTGTAAATGTCTAGTTTAAAGGTAATATAATTGAAATTTACATACAAAAAATATTCAGACACCCGCACAAACGTAATAAAATAAATTATACTTTCAAATCTTATGGTTCAGTACCATGGGTATATCGTGGTCACAAATTTTCTTTATACGAAAATAAATGTCAAATAACATGTTTTTTATACTTTAATAAATAACTTAATAGTTTATATGCGTAGTTTTATTAAAATTGGAAACAAAAATTACAAAATCATGTAAAATTAAAAACTCGATACAAAAAGAAATTTTGGCCAAAAAAATACAATTTTTTTTTTTTCAATTGATGATAAAACAAATAATTTTGAATAGGCCCTAAAAGAAAATCTGTATCTTGGTAAGACTTCAATCAGTCGTAAACATTCCTATAATTTTTGTTTTGTTCTTATGTATCGACCATAAATTTGTCACCATTTTCTAAGGATACCAAAACTTCGATAAACGTAAGGTAGTTCGTCTGCGACAATCCATTAGCAAAAGTAATATCTTAGTATCTATATTTTACGTATGTATAACACACATACAATACCAAGATTGATGGCTATATTTTAATAACATATTGTAGCTCTAACACATACTATATACAGTTTATACACATGCTCACTCACTATAGTATATTCAAACATGGAATAATCTATTAAATATTAATTTATTTTAATTGTTTGTCTAAACGACATCATTAATTCATCCCATTTTTATGTCATTCCTAACTTCCCTTTCTATAATATATTAAATTATGTTGAATAGTTTATATTTTATATGACTTTGGGCTGATCATTTTTAATCGGACAAGGGTTTTATATTTTGTTATTAATTAAAGAATTTTTATTAAAAGAAGTTTTACCATCAAAATAAGTTTTATTCAAATGTGATTCTTCAGCCCAACAAAAAAGTGATAAAAATTATTTAAAAAAATTTATTATAGATTCAAAAAATTATGATACTGAAGAGATAAAAACTCATAAATTGTGTTTTATTTTAAATTATTAATCAAAGGTTAATTTTCCGAAAAATTTCAACGATATGTTTCCGAATTTGTTATACCTAGTCCAATAATTTAGTTATGTATGTTTAATACATAATCATTTCTGCGTAAAACATAAATACATGTCTTGACCAAATTTTTTTTATTGATAGATCGACTTATTGATTATTTGAAGAAGGTATGTTAATTAAATATTAATATGTTAATTATTATTTAAAATATTTTGAAATACGTAATTTATGAGGTTTAACTTTATTTGACAAAAGGTTTGAAATAACAATTATAATGTTTTATTTATTATATATTTATATTCACTTACATATTATACCGGGTGTCAAATTACATTTCAAATTAACAAGTGAACATAAAAACTAAAAAACTAAATAATTGTTTGAAGATCAAGTATTTAGTTTAAGTGCCAATTTTATAATTATTAACGTTATTAAACAGTGTTAAAAAAAGGCTAAAAAAATAAATGTTTTTTATTAAACAGTCTTTTATTGGAGCATTTTAGTAACTGGTAAAAAAAAAAATTACTCCAAACTTTAATTTTAATTATGAATGTTGATCCAAATTGCATGAAAAAAAGATTTTTAATTATCCAATACGTTTGTGTGCGCTAAATTCGATTATGTCCTTTTAGAGCTAAAGTACACCAAATATTTCTACACACATCTGAAGTTATTTTGTATAAGTATAAGTAAACTTGTATTGCTTTCCACACTTTTCGTTTTAAACCTGGAATCGTTTTTGAGCAATTTACTTTTATATATTTCATAGAGTATACAAAACTTTTGTTTTCATAAAATAGTTTCGACAAAGAATAGATGCAAAAGCTGTGGGAGATTCAACGTAAGTAACATCAACGAAGGTATGAAACAAAGAAATAATGAAAATACGTACAAGAAAGCTTATTATCTCTGCCAAAATTTATTGTGTTAAATATGAAGCTCTCTGACTGGAACTATTTTAACCATACATTTTTTAATGAGAATCACAATTTAGACTTTTTTTCTATATTTTATGTTTATTTTCATATTTTGCATCGTAAAAATTCTCTGCGCAGCGCTAAATCCAGTTTTTTGGTGCTCTTGGCTTTTAAAGAAAATGGTTTCATAGATTTTTTTAGAATGTAATACATAAGTGTTTTATTTTAATATATAGATGAAATCAGTTATTGGCAAAAAAATAAAGGAAAAAATTCTAATTAATTTATGTTCGTTTTTAATTTGAAGTTAATGTGTAACAAGTTTTTATGTATATTTAGGACCGTAAAATGTATTATATGTATATTTAGGAAACCTTAAAGACCGTAGAACGACAAAGAACTAAATTCTAATGTATGATATTTTATTGTGCTTCCTCGGCGATTTTCCCTCGGCGATGTTTGTGTTTATTGTTAGAATACCTTAGAGCACCTTTTCCGCCTTTCATTTAAATCCAAACAAGACACATTTAATTCATTAATTTGTGTAGTAAGTCTAATATTTGAACCAATGATGTTTCTCATGTTAAAATTGATTGAAGATGAACGGATCGATAAATTAAATTTGTAAAATTAACAAACAAAAAAAAAAACATTTTCATAAATGATCGGCATTCTCATAAAGTTATTAGTATATTCTCAGTTTATATATAATTATTATTTTTATTATATAATTTTGTTAATATTACAAATCATTAGCTTAGCTAAATATGATTGTCTAATTAAGTGTCTGCTTACAGACGTTTTCCTACACAAATTTTGTATCTTTGCATAGTAAGTGTGTGAAGGAAATTAATTGCATGGGTGTCTAAATATTTTATTTTCTGTTTTAAAAAACTAACATTAACAATTATAATTATTTTCAAATTGGCTATTCACATGACTTTTTTAGATACTATAACAAGAAATTGTAAATTACAGTTACAAGAAAAGGGAAAGTATAGATACTGTGCTACGCTTATAGTTTATTACCTGAACAACTACTACTCGACTTCAAAAAATTATACCAGAAGAAGATTTTTAGCAAAAGATTAACATCGAAAATTAAAAAAAAGCTGGTATGGTAAATAATTAAATAAAAATATGATAACATTTTTATAAAAAATGCACTATAAAATGACTTTCACAAAAAAAAGTAGGCTTTTATTTGGGAATAGTAAAAAAGGTTCCTGTATTACGAAATGCTAATAATATCACTGGGCAGTAATGTATGAAGTCATCAAATATGATATTTAACATTGCTAATATACAATATTCATGACATCATACCTCACTGTTCAGTAACACCATCATGTTTCGAAACACACACTACGTGCTCCATAACTTTATGATGGTTTATATTAAAAAGGAATTCCTAAGACCATATATAATATTTACTTACGATAAAAAGTTTGTTTATTAATAACCGTAATATGTTAATAATAATTGCCTTAATATTATGCTGCTCACTCAAATTAATAAAAATGAATCATAATACTGCCTTTTGTAGGAATGTTTCATATAATAACACGCTACGCGCGATTTCCGTTGACCCTCCACATATTTTCAATAACTCTTTGGATTATGTTAAGTATACCTTAGTAGCTAACGATTTTAAATGCACGTTTTAAAACACACCTCTAAGTGCTTTAACGTGACAAACTAAAATTGTATTAGTAACAACAGGATTGTAGAAAAACATTTCTTATCAATAATTGACTAATTTAAACAAAAATATGTATAATTATATTTCTATTAAATCTCACTGTTGGTAATAGATGTTTTTTCACAATCCCATTTAAATATAGGATTACTCACGTTTTAACACACAGACCTTTTATTATTTGAAGTATAGTTATTATAATCCAAATATTGATCGAAAACCGCGTACTGTGTGCTTTTTCCTCATATTATCATGTTACAACATTAGAGCGAGGCGAAACACTACACTCACAAAAAAAGATTTAATTAAAATGAGATTAATTAGTTTCTTTTTTTTTTTTTATGTAAAGTATCTTTAATTTTTGGTTGAGCATTTTCCACTGTGAATACTATGTCTGTGAAACTGAATATTGACATCCATAAGTAGTATTTTTAACATTTTTCTCGCAATAATCCTTCGAACTAGATCATTTTGAACTACGTTCGTTGCTTTTCAGGCAAAATTATACCATGCCACACGATGTTAATTGCACCTGATTCCGGTGATAGTTGTGGAACTATTTCATAATTTACATTAATCTAATAAATATTTAATTATCAATGATATTAAAAAAAGAAAAAAGAATAGAATAATTGTATTTAAAAATTTTCTTGTTTTGCATATCAAAATGTAAAACTAAACTCAACATCAGAATAAAATTCGAAAACTAAATTAAAATTGAATCAAAAACTAAGGAATAATATGCTTCAAAAGATTTTTTTCCAATTTTTCTTGAAAAACAACTGAATCTTTTGACGACACAAGCAAGTGATGTCAGAACATGGTAAGTCCTTTTTTGTGTGATCAAATTTTTTGAATGTCCATTCATATCTTACTTATTTTTTAAAATTAAAAAAAACAAAAAAAAAAACAAAAAAGACAAATCCATGTTGGTGATGTAAAGACGCTCCAATTGATGCGATAAATTCTATCGAACTTTTCTATTATAAAAACGAAAACTTTAAAATTAGAATTTCTTATAAAAATAAAGGATAAATTTAATTTCCAACTTTATAATCCAATTAATCTACTTACTTTGATAACAATTAGTACAGTAAATTCAGCATCGAACCGTGCATTTCATATAGGCAGCAATTTTATTTTTTAATTTAATAACATCAAGTATATTTAATTTTAAGTTTTCAGAATCGAGTGGTGTGCATTTTGGCCGCCATGTTGAAAATAAAATTTTAACGTTTATCTCGTAATCTATTAGGACTATTCCTTCTAACATATAAAATTCAAAAGTAAACAAAAAATAACATAATAGATTTAAAATTAAGCTATGCATCTTTCAAAACCTACTATCGTTTTTTAATTGATTTTATGAAAAAACTACAGGATCGATTTTGATGAATATTACACTTTTCTCAAAGTTTAAAGTTATTTAATCTAATAAAAATTATTCATAAAAATTCCTATTCTTAGTTCCTAAGAAATACGAGAACAAACATAGAATTACTTTTAAAATTTGGCACACTCTTTTAGAAGAGTACATGAACTAATATATACGAATTTTGCATAATTCCAAGAATAATACTACACACACTTAGATTAAATTTATAATGTGAAAAAAAGTAGATAAAATCATTGTGAATCTTATTTGTATACACTGATGTTTCTTATGTATTACCAATTGGTTACTTCGGCGTTTAATTCTAAAACACACCAAGAAATATGGATAGCCCTGAACAAATGCATATCTAATTATTTTTTTTTTAATTTTAATCAAGAAAGCTTTGATAACATTTTTTGATAAAATCAATTTAAAAGTTATTAGGCTTTGAAGGGACACATATCTTAATTTTAAATCTATTCTATTACTTTTTTTTTGGGCCAAATTGCACTCCCCCCATTCCGAAAACTCAAAATTGAGTTAATGATAGGTTTTATTAAATTAAAAATAAAATTGTTGCCTACATAAACTGCACCGTTGGACATTTTTTTAGTCCGAATTTACTGAAGTAAATGTGAACTGAACGATTTTTTTTAGAACTTCAGTTTTATGTAAGATTAAACTTACTTATAACAATATTAAGATTGAGGTTCTTCATCATCACATCTTTTGTGTAAAAATAAAAAAAAATAAAGATAACTAAAGATAACTAAAGAAGTTAATTGTTTAGATAATCGACATATGGAGTATCATTTAATTTTTAATTATTATAGTTGTATGAGTAAATAATTGACGACCTTTTTTGTTAACCTGCTACATCCAATTTGGACTAAAATGAGTTTTAGTTAAAAATAGAATAATTCATGATATTATCTACCATGTAATATAAGGAAAACGACGATATTCACTAAAGAGTGCGTAATGCTATGCACGAAAAAAAGAAACATGCATTTTGACATCGAAATACTGTTAAATGCTCAATTTTGCACTGATATTGTACACCACCTACCCGTCGGTATGTTCGTAGTTTAGCCAAATGTTTGAGAATTTAAACAATTCATTATAAATAATGTTATTTTCTTATCATGGATTATTTTGTTTTATCTTTTTTTTTAATGTGGAAGACTAATGTTTTTTGTCAAATTGTATATTCTCAATATGAATATTAAGACAGTTTTATCAATAGTGGATTTATGTTTGAAGACGTCCTAGGCCCGAGACGATATGGCGCCCTTTTTAGATACTTCAAATTTTAGTACTTGCCTGATTAATTATTTTAACAAAGAAATTCTACCATCAAAATGGTACTGTTTCGATAGTAACAGCGCAATAAAATAAACTTTATGTGATGTTGATCCTATGATCTCGTTTATTTGATCACGTTTTATCATCGTAGGGATTCTTTGAACACCCAAACCAAAAATTTATTCATATGTATCGGGTATAATATGATAAATTATTACCGATTTTGAACAAAATTAATAAGCGTAATTCGTAGGTATTTGGGATGTAGCCATTATTCTTTTTTAGAACTCAATTAAAAATGATGAATTGTTTTATAAATAGATGATAGTTTAAAAATATATTACCATAAAAATTGAATATTTGATTAATTCTTGTTAGAATATAATGACCCAATTTTTTTAACATCACTGTTGATAATAACAAGCATTACAAACATAACTACAAGGTCATGACTACAATATTTAGAGGTTTTAAATTTCCAAACAGATTATATTTGAATAAACACTGATTAATATTATAATTGAGATAACATGCGAAAAATATATCAATTTAAAATAATCCAGAAATTATTTTCTATAATATTATTTCACTATTTATTTATAAATTATTACATGTTATAAATATCTAATATATTTATTAATTATTCTTTAAACTGAACTTGTGCGAACGAATCTAAATACTTTATGAAAAACGTATTTGAACATTTATCGCTAAGGCAACAAGATTTAAAAAAAAATTTTTAATCTTTTTTCTTTTATTTATGAAATATCATATTTGCATTTTTACTGTCATAATTTGCTTGTCTACACTATCAAGGCATATGTTATTTTCACATTGTAGATGTTTTAAAACATAAATATTTCTATTTCCTAATTCGATAATCTCTAAAGTCGAATTCCTCCCCACAACAGTATTCTCATAACGATTTATATTAATCTTAAGAAATTTAAGAAATTTAGAAATGTTATTTTAGGGCACACATGTAGACTAAACTTAACATAATGAGTTATTTATACTAAAATATCATACAAACCTTGGTCTGGCAATTGAACACATTTGGTGCAAATCCTTTTTGTTCAAAGAGTTATATCTCTATAGTTTAAATTTTTATTTATATAGATAATACAATTTATGGTCTGATATAAATAAGTTAAAGCTTATAGACCGAGAGCTGGTGGCTACCAAAATAAGAAATGATAAGCAGTTAAAATTTTAGTCTTAAAAAACTCCTTAGAAGATGAAAAACCTATAGCTCTACAGCCAGAAGTTATTCCCGGGGGCGAAACATCCACGCTTTAAATACGTACATTTTAAATCAAAATAAAATCGTTAGGTGCAGTCCTGAAATTTATGTGCAGTTATAGTATAAGTTAACTGTAGAAATCGCATAAAATTATTACAGGAAATCTAGTATAAAACGGGACCAGAAGACAATCACTTTGTAAAAAAATTGTTGAAACTTTAATGACAGTGCAGGCAATTTCGTTTTCATATTATAAATTGCTTATTATATATATCATTCACAATTTCGTTGTCAAACGATTTTGTTTCATATTGTATGACCTAACTAAGTTATTAATGGTGACTCATGTAAATAAGTGTAGAGAAAGTTTCAAAACTATTGTAAGAAACGAATTTTTTTGGTACGTTCTTTTTAGGATTATTCGTCTGTCCGGTAGTTTTTATTTTTTTAATTACGCTATATAAAAAATTTTATTGACGGGTTGTAAAAATTTATTACATAATCAATTAAAAACTTAATTATTACCATTTATCTTTTGTTTTTATTAAAATTAATTGATCTTGTTGTTCATGACCTAATGACATGATGCTTTAGATGAATGGAAAATTTTATAGAAATTATTAAAAAATTAAAGTATTTACTAAACAAATAGTTTAAAATTGAATACCAAAATTGGTAATTGTTAATAAGTAGAGTTGTGTTCAATTCCGCTTTCTTTGCGAAAATATTTCAGAAGCATACAATTTTTTCTTGCGAAATTTATAATTATTTTACCTATTAATTACTAATTAAGTGTGTGCAGTGTTTTCTCAATATTATAGATCAATGAGTGTGCTCTTCGAAACGGATGTTCCTATTATAGAGTAGATCTGTAATAAATTAGTTTTTTTCTAAATTCCTGGCCTAACATGCTACAATAAGGGATGAAATATATATCCCTGGAATTCTTTTTAGTTTAAATAAAAAATTAAAGTTGAGAAAAAAATTTTTGGAAACTTACATTTCAAGCCGGAAAAACAAAACTGGCATCATGCACCTCTTTTTTATCAAAGTATACCTCACAAATTATAAACCTGAGGGGTACGTTACGGGTATCAGCTAGTAGTCATTTATAGATAAATAAATAAAGGCATTTTTATTCAGCCGAGTTTTAAATATGAAAATTTATACGAAAGAAAATGACTAACTTTGAGTAAGTCATTCAGTTTATACTGATATTTAAATTAAATATGCCTACTTATCTTTTATAGTTGAATAAGTAATTTTACTATTCTATTTTTTATGATTATCAGTATAGTTTTGAATTTCCTATCAGAATATATTTGAATATTTTATTTATTATAAATATATTTACTTTCTCAATTAACAAGCGCTAACAAGCCCTATTAGAAAGTATTTGATATTTAAATTATTTTATAAAATAATTTTATTATTATTATTTTATTTTTTTATTTACCTTGACTTTGAGAAGAAAATAGCATGGTTAATGATATTTCAGTAATTAAACGTTATTATTTTTAATCAATATTAATTTTATAAGTTTTAAGTTGAAATATGATATTATAACTATTATTGTTAGAAATAAAAAAAATATTTAAAATTAGTAATCAAATGCACAGACTTGCGGTACTAAGTGGGTAATCAATTTCGATCTAATGTTTGTTTTTGTTACTAGTTTTATATTTCTCCTTATTTTAAGCTTTTCTAAACACAACCACCATTCATTATGCCAATAGAGGATAGGGAAATTCATGGGAGCTAATGTCTTTATATCTAACTCCTCTAGGCTATCCAACTAATATTGAGCTTCTTATAAAATAACATTAAAGTAGTTTTACCCTAATAGAATTGTTGAAATTATTATAGTTTTAAACAATCATTTAAATTTCATTACCTAAATTAATTCACATAAATATTTCTGCTTTTAAATAATGTAAGTTTTTATGATTAGAAATTATTTCACACCCCATTTGAGTTTTTATGTATTTTATGTACTTGTAGTGGCAACGTGCCCTTATAATCACAATAAGTCAAAAATATAAGGTCAGATGGCACCACCATCTAAAGCGTCGACTCTAAAACGTGATTTTATTGGTTGATCAGTTCGTCGACCAATTGATAAACTTCGTGCAAGACACACGAAAACATATTTTCATGTACAAGAATTCAAAAAGTCCAGTAATGCATACGTAGCCATTCATCCAACATGGCACTTGCACGAACAGGACAGTCGTTCATGAGCGTTCATTCATGCTAGAATCCATGTACGAACAGTACATGTTAAGCCACGTGGCATATATGAACATATAATTTACTATAATAAAATATTTCAAGTTGTATATTTAAAATTAAATAAAAATATTCAATATATAAAAAACAAAATTCCACAACAAGTAAATCTATAAACACTACATACTTATATAAATTGGTTAGTTTGTTTCTATTTCTTTAAAATATTTAGTATCTTTTGTAAAACAAAAAACTTTTTCGTTTATTAAATTCTTTATATACGATTATATTTACAAGTCATATTGCTTAGCCAATTTTGGAAATTTAACTATTTTATCATTTCATAATCTATTTTAAGATATCAGTATTTATTTTTATGATGATTATCAAATTATTTTAATATTTATAAAAAGTTATTAATTATCTAGTCTATCCTCCACAAGTAGATAATATGTTCCAGTTTATATAAAAAATCCGGTAAGCCTCCAAGCGATTCAAACCAATTTTTACTCTTTTAAATAGCATATTTTGTGGTTTACAAAGAGAAAATCAAAAATGTTCTAAGTTAATTGACGTAATTTATAAGTCCAGCTGTGAATATGCAGTTTCTCACAATTTATTTCGGTTATAACTTCTTAAAGTAGAAAAAGAAATACAAGAACTTTATTTTGCGTTTCCCTTGACAATTAGCCTCAATAAGAAGTAAATCAACAACTTATTTTTAATACTCTCTAAGCTTCTAAAGCAATCTAAAAGATAGGAAAATAATACTCTCAGAAAACATTTTATACTTTTCCAAATGTTTGATAAAATCAATAAATAAGTTTCAAATTAATGCATTCTTTCAAAGCCATTTTCAATAAATCTTTAGATTGGAATTCATCACTAAAGTCTAATTTTTGCGTTTGATTTTCAATACGATCATTGGAGGGATACAGAATCAACGGCGTTAACCCAAATGGGTATTGTCATGATTAATGTATGTTCAGGTGTTGTCAAATGAACTTCATGGTCTTATTTCTATAAAACCACCCTTCTCAAAGCTGCAACAAGTTGTCAGTGCTATATCCGGACTATCTATAGTATAGCTACATATAGACGATTTTCAGTTCATTTCGACCTACTTTATCGCTATCAGATCAATTAGGCTAATAAAATACGCACAAATTCGTTTGCAATTAGCTTTATGATCCTATTTTACAACAGTATCTTATGTGTAATGTAAATAAAAAATGATTAAACAAATTTCGTTTTGTAGCCCAATTCCCCAGATAAAAAAATCATTTAGTGCCACGGCAAATATGGTGCATAACATTGCTATATTTTTCTACGGTACATTTTTTGGACATAAACTGTACCAATCGAGTAACCGCATGAAACTGATTTTAAAATTTCGAGTGAGTAGAAAATAATTATGAACAAGTGCCTCGTTAAATCTGATGCTAAATCTTTGGCACGAAACATTTTTTAATTTTTTTTTTTTTTTTTGGTGTGTTACCGTATTTATCGAGTAATCGCGTAAGTTTTAATCGAGTAAGTTTAAACATTACTTACTAAGAAAATACATTAGTGCCACTTCTATTTTAGTGACAAAAATTATTTTAACCTTAAAATTTTAAATATTCACTTTATTATTTCCTGGGAATTATTTTCCGCGGCTTTATTAGTTGCAGTTCAAATAGATAGTATTTCATTAATAAAAATAAAAAATTCCCATTTTCATTTATGACGTTTGGATAATTTTTTAATTACTGAGAATATGCGTAGTATGCAGTTTTGGTTACACGGACGATTTAATTTTCATACAAGGTCAAAATTTAAATAGTTTTAACTCATTTATTAAACATTAATTTCTTATTTTGTTTCAAACTACTATTATCCTAACGTCTATCATAAATTTATTTGAATGGGCAATCTGTTTAAATTAATTAATGGAATTCAAGCTAAAATTAGTGATATATTTTATAGTCCGTGTAAACTATGTATGTAAACTATTCTAAACACACGCCAACGTGGTCCAAAGCAAAATAAAAAAAACACAGGCACTGTTGTGTAAGATACGTATTAAAGATGTCTTTCAGTCATCGGTTTACCATATTAAAATTATCTTTTATCAAATGGTATAAGTAAAGAAAAGTATCGCTAATGCATTGTCTAGAAAAATTTGTTAGTGGATATGTGACTTTATACTAATATTAAAGCTTAAGAGTTTAGTTGCTTGTTCGTCAATCCTTGCATAACTACCAATCAGAATTGAAATATTATCTTTTTATTTTGTATCTTACTTATGTAGGGAGTTTGTTTATAACAATCTAAAAATACGCAAAGACAGTTAAGTGTCGAACTAAGGTAATACATGGACTGAAAAATCTCGGGCCTAACACATAGATGGTGCTAGTTTTATTTTTATTTTCAGTTAATACCAACCTTCAAAAGACAGCTGTTAAAATTTCATGATATTCTATTCATTAGTTTGTGAGGTATTGTGGTAAGAGTGACGATACTTTTGTTATTTTCAAAACAATGGATCAAAAAGAATTTCGTGTTTTAATTTTACACTGCTTCTTGATGGGAAAAAATACCGTTCAAGCGAAGCAATGGTTTGAAAAGTATTATGGGGACTCAGCAGAAACAACAATAAAACTTTGGTTTGCTGACTCCAAACGTGGTCGTAGAGACACCGATGATGCAGAACGCAGTGCACTGGAATGATTACGTTGCTCTTGATGGAGATTACGTTGATGAATAAAGCTAATTTTGAACCAAAAAAACTGTGTTTTCTTTGTTAGGCCCGGGACTTTTCAGTCCATGTGTTAATTATGCAAAAATGGTGGTTTAAAGTTGCTTGCAAAAAATAGTTCATCAATAACGGTTGCGCAATTGAAAAATTGAATAGAGTGAATATACACAAAGGAGAGATAGAGTATTTAATACCTAGACCGATAAAAACTGTTAAATACAAACATAGTATATATTAAAACCATCTATAATCCATTGTAAACGGAGGGAGGAGGGCGAAAGTAGTAGAAAAAAAATTGGATCAAAAATTAATAACAATGTTCAGATCCTCATTACATTTGAGCTATTCTTAGAACAAATTTATTAACAGAGAGCGGTAGTCAATATTTGCAAACTCAATTACCCCAAGATTCGGCTCTAAAAAAATTCTGCATTTATTAGAATCTTGAAAAACATAATAATATTTTTTTTTATTTGTTAATTTAGCGAGTTTGTACTGTGTGTTAATAGGCGTTTGGTCATCAAAATAAGTCGAACGAAAACAGAAAATTAATGAAAATCCGCAACGGTTTAGAAGTCCTCGAAGAATTAATACGATTAAATAATTCATACTGATGACTAGTTTTAAGTAATTGAACTATAAATCGAAATTTATTTGAAAGTTGAAAGGTTTAAAAAGAAGTTGGTTGTTCTAAGTGATAGCTTTGAGATATCGGAAATGAAACATACAATTTCAAAATCATTAGTTGGTAGATCTCTTTTAACATTTCAACTTTTGCAATAAATTTTTTTTCTAAAATCATTATTTTTCAATCAATAACATTCCGATGTACACAAAAAGATTAACCTTTAAATGACCTTCATATTCAATTTCACACTCGGCCATGTATAATACATACATCTTCCTATGTAAATTTTCGTGCTCGATTTATTTTCGATGCCAAAGGGGAGATTATATTTGAAATTTTTCAAATTTGGTGGTTTTCCAAAAGTTCCTAGAGTTCAAAAGTTTTTATTTGTATAAAATTTACATAAAACAATCATTAAAATAGTACAAAAGTTTATTAAATATAAAAATTTGTACTATTTTAATCGCGCCCTCCCTCTAAAAAAGAAGACAGGATTTTTGGAATTTAATTGAAATCGATAATTCTCAATATGCAGAATTCCAGAAAGTTGAATGTGATTGAAATGTAAAAATTCATTTTTTCACCTCATATCCTAATTGCAACTCATTCGGTGAATACATTGTAAGCATACAGCAGCATTAAGTAAACACATTCATACACGAAGAAATTCTGTATCTATATTTGGCAGTGTATTTTTAAACATTTCGTTACATACAAATTACATACAAAAACTACATGAATATGTGCAGATTATAAAACGTTAGACTATTAGACTATTACATTAGCGTCGAATATAAGACGTGCAGCTGGTGAAAGCTAGCCGGGCGCCATCCAGTAGGGAGCGCTAGTGGCTGGGCACATTAGTTATATGATAATTGTTTTGTGTTTTATTTAACCGGGAGTAGGGTGCTGTACGCCTAACACTTTTATCTCAGGCCACAGAAAGTGTAAACACTTAAACATGTACTAATTTTCATAAAATTTAACCAACTTTACGATTTTAAAATTATACACTTTCTGCACATTTGCATGCAACTATTTCAGATGCATTTTAGACTACATTTCTGAACATAATGACGCTAGTCGATTCGAACGTTACAACGTAGCTATATTTCAAAATTAATTTATTTTGTGTTATCTTTCCACGTCTGTTCAGTAGAGCATATATTGACTGTGATACTCTTAAAGTAACTAGAGTTGTATTTACCATAGCTTTAAATTCTTTGGAAATAGTTAAACAGTTTCGAACATATTGTATTATATTTTTTATCTTAACTCTTTTCTGGTTTCTTTGAACAAGACAAATTATCTTGTTTCATGTAGTTCATTTGTCTATTTGGAAGTCATGAGTTTATTTTTCTTCACAAATATTTTCACAGATTTCTATGGGTGTAGGTGAGTTGATATTTACACAAAATGCAGTATTTCCAATACAAGATCCTAGAAATAATACCAATAATCAGATTATCAAATGAAAAAAACAAGAAAACCACCAGCAAATGGAAAAAAATCATATAATAGTTAAGGACAAGAAAAGCTATGAACGCATTTAGGTCGTTACAATCGTAGACCATTGCATTAATATCAAGTATATCTAAAGAAATACTTGAAGTAAAGCTAAGAAACTCTTGAAACTTCTGAAACAAAGATTGTTTTTAGTATTATTATCCTTGAAGTTCTAATATTGCATTGGCATATGAAACAAAATTAATTATAAATCTTCTTTATTACGGGAGGTATTTCGATCAATTAAAGATTTCATATAGAAGTTATAATTAATATTGCGCAACAAACCAAAGTTCTCTGAATTAATAGAAAATTTTTACTTGTGTTAAAGTTAATACAAGTAAACATACAAATTTTATTTAGTAAAATTTGTGTAATTTCAACAATGAATGTTCTTACAACGTAAAATGTTCAAAGATTAGTGTCTTCAATATGACTAAGCACTCTTTCAATGACCAAAAATAATCTTAGACATTGTGAATTTTTTATATCCTTGTTTGTGCATTGTGTGGAGATTATTCTAATCTATATAACAATACAAATTGAAATTAGTCAACAATTATATAACAACGTATCATACAAAAAAGCTTAATGTAAGCATGTTATAAAACGTGCTAAAGCTTATTTGATTTTAAATTGTTCTTTACTTAACTAATTAAGCTTAATCTTAATTTTTAAGATTTATTTTTAAATTAATGAATACAAAATGTGTGATTAATTTTATTATGGTAATTTATTATAATTTATAGCTGCTTAATATTTAAATAAAAATTTACATTGTTCAATTCCTCATATGATACAATAATCCAAAAATAAACAAATTATAGCGGTTCACTACCCATTTTCAGAATATTATGTTTAAAATCTTAACTGAAGGAAAATACAGTTATGTAATTTTCATTTAGGCAGGAATTTCACTTGATTCAAGAATCTGAATCAGAGGATCAGTGTCGTTTTATAGAGTAGGCAAAGTAGGGATCGCCTAAAAAACCAACTATAACCTATAGGCCCTTCCAATTTGAAAGAAATACCGTATTAATGTTTGAATTTAAACTTGATCTATATGTATAATCAAAAACTTTAATCATTACTCTAAACACCACTAGCATAAATATTTTGGTCTTTACTAGATCCTGGTCGCGTATTCGCATTCGCATTTTTCGAATACCTTTTTTTGATATTCTCATTTGTATAAAAGTCCTTCATATTTCGAAATTTTGTCGATAAAATATAAAAAAAATATAAATTATTTTTTTAAATTGATAAGATTGTTAAGATTTATAATATTTTTATTTAAGGATAATTTGGACATACCCTAGATGCAAAAAAATTAGGAATTTATTTTTTTTAGATTTTTAATGAAAATTTTATTAGCGATTCCCACAGGGACCTCGAGCCCTAAAAAAAATTAGTAACAATGTTCTGTCTAGTTCAAAAGTTATAGGAGTATTTGCTTGAAAAAAAATGCCAAATTTCTCAACAAAACATTACTACACAACATTAATTTTAAAAAAATTCCAGATAAGGTTTAAGATCATTTTTAAAAATTATAGCAGTTTTAAAGACAAAAAACTATTAACAATTTTTTTCTATTTTTGAAGACTTTTCTATTTTTGAATTGCCTATAAAAATTTCGTTGCAAAATTGCTACGATTAGGTACAACAATTCTAAAAAATACCATGTTGTCAAGTACAATGGCCACAAAGAATAATCTGCTTATATAAACGAAAGCCCGTTATTAGCTACCCCTAACAACAGGATTTCGTTTATAAAGTAGGAACTGTCTACATGACCCCACCAATTTTACAAAAATACAAAAAAAATTCTTTTGGAATAAAAATATAGACTTAATAATTTAGATCAATATTATGCTCGTATATATCGAGCGTAATACCGAATAACGAGCGACAAATATCTTGTATTTAAAATACATGTCGTAGAAACATAATGTTTTGTACATTATGTTCAGAAATACAGCAGCATAAAAATCATTAAAAATGAAAAAAATTTATGAAACTCAGTATATAAGGATTTTTGAGGTCACTGATTACGATAAAAGTGTTTATTGGAGCCAAAAATTACTTTAACTTTATTTATTATGCATTTAAATATGCATTTTGAAAAAATTGCAACAAATGAATAAAAATTTATAAATCTCAGTATATATAGGATTTTCGAGGTCGCTAATGACGATTAAAATGTTTATTAGTCCCAAAAACTACTTTAAATACATGTATAATGCTTTCTTGTATGCATTTTCCAAAAATCTCTTGGAGATTATTACTGCAATTATTATGCGTTTAAATATAAAGCGCAAATAATTTTCCCAAATAATTTTTGGCTATAATAAACATTTTATTGAAATGAACGACCTCAAAACTCTTATATACTAAGTTTCATAATTTGTTATATATTTTTAAAAATTTTAGAAAAATAATGCACTTTTTGTATGTATTTTTTGCATTTTAAACGCAAAATTAAAAAAGCAAT
This sequence comes from Chrysopa pallens, assembly GCA_020423425.1. Lineage (NCBI taxonomy): Eukaryota > Metazoa > Arthropoda > Insecta > Neuroptera > Chrysopidae > Chrysopa > Chrysopa pallens. The sequence continues at coordinate 27,395,710 of CM035591.1, forward strand.
TAATCGAAATGGGTAGACTTTTCCCTAGGTATTTTTGTATATTTCTGAGCATAATAAAAAATACCGCCAGTCTCTATGACCAGTATTTTTAAATCGAGATATTATTCTCTTAAATCCCTCCTCTAATAACATTAGACAAAAAATTTTGTGAACCTTAAAAAAGATTTTAATTTTAAATATCATTATTATCGACTAATTTTGAATTAAAAACTTATTTTGTTTTAATTTATTAAAATTCTTAGTACCTAAATGTATTGGAGGCTAATTTGTTTATACGTACATTAACCTAGCACCCCCACCAACGAAAATCAAATTATTTTTACAACATAATTAGGTACTAATTAGATGTTTATAAGGTGCTATAGTTAAAAACTAGGTTGTTTGGCGAGAAATTGTATTTTTATTGCTGGCTTATTATTAAGCTAGCACCACCCTTGAAAAACTCAAATAACAAAATTCAGTTCTAATCAAGAGCTTCAAAAAAAATATTCCCCGAAACTAATACAGACATTCTTGACAGTCAAGTTAGCGCTATCAACCCTGAAAAATGAAAAAACGAGCTCAGAATACAAGATTCATTGCTGAAATAATTGCCGAATTTTTACCGTAATGAAAAAGTTGCAATTATTATAATCCAACCCTGAAAAATGAGAAAATTGAAATTTTGAATAATGGATTAATTGCCTTTTAATTACTGTAAAATTACCGTAAAAACGAAAAAATTAACGTGTTTCTATTTTTTTTAAATATACACTAGAAAATGGGCCAATTTCAATTTTATATACAGGATCAATTGCCACTTAATTACGGTAAACTTGTCATGAAATTGAAAAAATTACCGTTTTCGTATTTAAAGCCCTAAGGGCAGTTTTTCTCAGGAAAAAATTCGAGCACTTAATTCGGTAATAAGGTACTCTTTATTCATTTATTTATTTAAGTTGGCTTTAGCAATTCTTACTATACAACCATTATGGAAAATTTTTATATAATAAGGTACTTAATTAGATCTTAATTAATTCTTTAATTTAACATTTCAATTTGAATTCATTTTAATGTGCATTTAATTTTATTATTTGATTTGTGAAATTGGTATTTTAAACATTTTTATTTTTTTACTCAGGGAAAGGTTGCAGCATTGAATTCGGTAATAGGGGTTTTAATTTGATCCAAATAAACTATACAATCGACAAATAAAAGTTTTTAATAATAAATGATTTTATTAATTATTTAAAACACTACAAGTATCACTGATTTCACAAAGTACATATGAAAATAAGTGAAAAAATCATGTACTAGATTGAATAGCCAATTAAGATCCAATTTCGTACCCTAATACCGAATTTAATGCTTAAACTTTTCTCTGAAAAAAATTGCTTTTAAGATTTAAAGTACAAGTATCACAGGTTTAATATTTAATAAAAAAGAACTTGTATATATTTATTATTTTAAGCGTATAATATTTCTGATCTATTTTAATTTTATTTTATATACGTACAACGGCGTAAATTGCCTATGGCCAATATAGCTCCGGATATAGGCACCTTGGCAATCAGGGCCCAAAAATTTCAAAACTCATAATAGTTTTTTTTTCTAATATTAATTAATTAATAACTTGCCCAGAGAATATAAACAAGAATTATATTATATTCAAATGAATATAAATCTAGCACCCCTATTAAAACACCAATCTGTAAGCCTCAATCGAAAAAACTAAGTACGCCTGAGTACTTCTAAAAATAATTCGCTTAACTCAAAACACTTTCATGAAAATGTTTGCGAAAAAAATTTTTATTTATCTAATAATTAGTTGCTACTATAGTTAATAATTTGGTGCTCAAACAGTTTTGCTAGAAATTACATTTATTATTATATTAGACAAAATTAAGTACATCAAAAATCAAGTAAAAATCATAAATTTTGTTTAAAATGAATAATTCAATATCGCCAATAATACATAATCTTCATTATTGTACGTTTTCTCAGAAGTTTAACTATAGTACCAATACATATAACACATAAAAAAACATAAATACATCAGAAATTTTTATTTAAATATTAAACTTATGATACTTGCATTTTAAATCTTAGAGCAATTTTTTTCCAGCGAAAATTTTGAGCATTAAATTCGGTATTAGGATACTAAATAAGACCTTATGTGGTGGCTATTCAATCTAATACTAGATTTTTAAAGGTATTTTCATATGTACTTTGAAAAATCTGTTAGTTTTTTAATAATTAATAAAATCATTTAATATTAAATGCATTTAAAAAACAGTTGTCACTGTTGAGTTTACTTGGATCAAATTAAAAACCTTATTACCGAATTCAGTGTCCAACCCTTTCCTAAGAAAATAACCCTAAATGTTTAAAATACCCATTTCGCAAGTCAAATAATGAAATTTAATGTACATTAAAATTAATTTAAAATTGATACGCAAAATTAAAGAACTATTTAACTAATTAATTACTTTAATATGTAAAATTTTTCGAGAATGTATATCAAAAAAGCCAACTTAAATAAATAAATAAAACCTTTTTACCGAATAAAGTGCCCGAATTCTTTCATGAGAAAAACCTTAGGGTTTTAAATATAGAAACGATAAGTTTTTCGATTTCACGGTAAATAAGCTTGACACTCAAATTAGCATTACCAGGTTATATTTAAAAAAATATAACCACGGTAATTTTAAGGTAATTAAGTGACAAATAATCCACCATTCAAAACTGAAATTTTTCCATTTTACAGAGTTGGTAGTGCTAACTTGATACTCAAGTTATATTTCAAAAAAGACAAACACTGTAAATTTCACGGTAATTAAGGGGAAAATATTTCACTATTCAAAATTGAATTTTTCCCATTTTTCAGGGTTGGCAGTTCTAAATTGTGTGTCAAGTTAGCTCTACCATAGGTTTTAAATGAAAATTAGAACAAATACAATTATTTTTTTGACGTTTTTCCATTACTGTTAAACATCGGCAATTTCTTCCTCAATGATTCTTCTATTCTAAGTTCGTTTTTTCCTTTTTACAGGGGTAGTTGACAGTCAAGTTACCACTACCAGGGGTTATGTTTAAAAAAACAAAAGCAGTAATTTTTTCGATTTTACGGTAATTTTACAGTAATTAAGTGGCGATTAATCTACTATTCGAAACTAAAATAGTTCGATCTAGTTGTGCTAATTTGATGGACATAAATAAAATACACTTGTATATATGAGTTTTTTGTTATTTAATATTAAGTAATTAAGCGTCAATATTCAAAATTGAAATTTCAAAAAGAAAACATTACCAGGGTATATTTAAAAAATGACAAACACGGTACTTTTTTCGATTTGACGGTAATGAAGCGGCAATTAATCCGCTATTCAAAATTGAATTTTCCTATTTTTCAGGGTTGGTAATTGTGGTAATCTACAATTGATATAATTTAACAAACACAAATAGTAAGAAATTAATAAATACAATTAACTCTATTGAATTAACTTAGTAGTGTCTGACAGAACGTACAAGAATCGAATGAATATGAAACAATAGCAGTGGCATGTAACAACAACTCCTGTTGCTCAGGCAACCACGTACACACACATTCACTCAGTTCGCCACAATCCCTTCATTTTTTTCAACTTGCGAGGAGTGACTTTGGATGATGAAGTATTGCCTGAAAGATGTTGAGAAACACTCGTTTTTATTGGAGTCGATTTAATTCTTTCTTCATTACATGTAATAATTGAGTTTCCGGGATCCTTTATTGAAGAGGAAGATTCTTCGTCGATGTCAGCTGGAATCGGTGTAAGAGTGTTATTGAGAGAGTCCGGAATCTTTTTTTAAGTGGGACACTTGTCTCTTGAAGACTTTCCCTTCATTGATGATTGTAGTTTCGTTGCCTTTCCTGTCAAGCACCTCATATTCTTTGGTATCGAACGTAGGACATAATTTATTTAATTTAACTAGATTCTGGCATAGAACTTTATCGCCTGTATCAAAATCTTTTGCTTCTTCATCGTTGTGTTCTGCGTCGAGATTTCTCCGTTTGGCGATCCATACCAGGCCACCAGACTTTGGAACGTAGACGACGCTTCATTACTGTCTCACCTGGATGGCCCTCGTGAGTCAGGTCCAGTATGTTGCCAGTCAATTTTCTTGGAATGATCAATCTGTTGCCTCTCAGTAGAATGTGTCCCATAGACGTGATTTCGAATCTTGTTAATGGCTTCTATGATTTCTTCGTCTTTCTTGCTCTCTTCAATAAGTTGCGAAATCTTTAGAGCTTGAGGTACGCTTTGTTCGACAACCCTGAAGATGTTGTAATCGTTTTCAACGTCGAACGACGGTTTAATTTCGATTTTACAGAGTCTTGAGAGTGGATCTGCGATATTCAATTTGCCTTGCTTGTATATAACTTTAAATCTAAAAGCTTGTAGTCGAAGGAGCCACCTCTCTATTCGAGCGGGTGGTTTCGATGAAGGTTTAAAAATGGCCTCTAAAGGCTTGTGATCCGTTTAGACTTCAAACTCCAAACAGGCAAGATGAAAGTAAAACCTTTCTACCGCCCATACCAAAGCCAAGCTCTCTTTCTCTGTTTGCGAATAACGACGCTCAGTTTCAGTTAAGCTCTTGTTAGCGTATGAAATGACTTCAGGTTTATCTTCCTTATTGTATTGTAGTAGGACAGCCCCGAGAGCGATCGGACTAGCATCTGCCACAAGGCTAGTTCGTCTTGATACATCAAAATATGATAATGATGGTAATTTAGCCAAACATTCTTTTGATATTCTTTTGATTTTTTTTTTTTTTTTTTTTTTTGATCGTTCAAAGTTACGTTATATTTCTTGAGGACCAATAACAATTCTTTTAAGCTTTCATCATGATCGACTTCAGTTTCTCCAAAAATTAAAATATCGTCTAGAAAATGCACGGAGCCAGAATAGCTTCAAGGGTTTTCTGAAAAATTTCAACGGCTGAGTTCACACCGAACATCAACCGCTTATAACGAAATAATCCTTTATGTGTAATGAATGTTGTAATTGGGCGACTATCTGGGTGAAGTTCCATCTGATGATAGGCCTCTTTGAGATCTAGACGAGAGAAGTACTTAGCTCTTCTTAGCTTCGTCATGAAAGAGTCGAACGTCGGAATAGGGTAATTTTCACGCAATATTGCTTCGTTGGCCTTACGCATATCAATGCAGATTCTGATATCTCCCATTGGTTTGAAGATTATTACAATCGGGGAGATCCAAGCACTTGGTCCTTTAACAACTTCTATAATATCCTTTTTCAAAGCTTCTTTAAGTTTCAATTCCACTTGTTTTTCGACTGCAACTGGCACTCTACGGACGGGTTGCTGCACGGGTTTCACGTAAGGATCGATAGACAATTTAACCAAAACATCTTTAATTTTAGGAAATGATTCAACTTTTTCAATTTTATTTACAGCTATACCCAAGCGTAAAACTCCTAGCTGCTTAGCTGTAATTTTCCCCAAAATTGAGATGTCACCGTTTTCAATTACGTAAAATGACGTGATTATTTCTGATGATTTATTTTGTAGGCCAATAGTAGAAGTGAATTTAGCTAAAATCCTTAAAGATTGTGCTGCGGCATATGGTTTCAAAATGTCGTTTGATTCCATAGTCAAATCCCACACAACAGCATCATTTCGTCGAAGTAACTCCCAATCGGTATCTGTAATGATGTTCACTTTGGAACCTGAATCGATCAAACATGATACCTTCCTGCCGCCAATAATACACACAATAACATCATCAGGATTTTCTTCTACTACTTGTGTTGTCTCGCTTATCTTAAAGCAATCGAAGTTTTGCATTGCATTCTCATAATGTTCTTGGTCAGGCAAATCATCATCTACAAAGTTCACCTCGATGACCACTGGCACCTGAAGAATTAAACTTCCTTTTATGTAAAGATGATTTGCAACACCTGGCATACTGACCTTGAAATCCACAGCTATTTCATTTGCTGTCTTTTGCAGGGCAAACTTGAGCGTTTACATGAGCCATTCTACCACACCGAGAACAATGTTCACTTCTTTTATTGTTTTGAAAACTAACTTTATTAATTGAAGTAGAATTGACTATAGCTTGTGATGTGGATGCGCTCATACTTAATGACTGTTTAGCTATTTGCTCATGAATATTACACAATTCTATAATCTGATCTACGGTACGCTCCTTTTCCAAAATCTTCTTCTTTAAATCGAGAGGTGCCCAATTATCTATTATCATATCCTTAATGTTTATTGCTGAACTCTCAATTTCATTTTTTCCAAAGGAACATCGCTTAGCTGCATGTCTGACTCGGAGTAAAAATTTATTAAAATTTTCCTCATTTTCTGGTTTAATTTTCCTAAACACATGTCGCTCGAAGGTTGAGTTCTGTGTTGGTGAGAAATATTCATTTAGTTTTTCTTTTAGAAATGCAAAAACATTTCCTTCTACAACTGTATCAGTGATAGCACCAGGTAAGTTATACGCCACATCCTGAAGTTGAGCTCCACCAAAATGTAGTAGTCTATCTCTCATCTTCTTTTCATCAGTAATTCTTTCCACCGTTAAGTAAAGGTCGAAAGACCTCAACCACTTCTCCCATTCGACACCGACTAGTGCCTTGTCCATACCCTCGCACAAGAAGGGTTTAATGATGTCTGCCATGGTGTTAACCTAAACATAAACATAACCCAATAATAAATAATAGCTCAACTGCGTTACAATACCTCTTTTTTTTTTTCCTTAGCTCACAGCCATCCTTTACTTTAGCTCACAGCTATCCTTTCCTTAGCTCACAGCCATCCTTTACTTTAGCTCACAGCCATCCTTTCCTTAGCTCACAGCCATCCTTTATTTTAGCTCACAGCCATCCTTTCCTTAGCTCACAGCCATCCTTTACCTTAGCTCACAGCCATCCTTTTTCTTAGCTCACAGCCTTTCATCATATCTTTCTCTCTTTTTACCGGCTCACAGCCGCTCCAAGTATATAGTATAATACAATAATACTAACCACACGATTGAGTTCTTAAATCCTCGTCGCCAATTGTGGTAATCTACAATTGATATAATTTAACAAACACAAATAGTAAGAAATTAATAAATACAATTAACTTTATTGAATTAACTTGAACAGTAGTGTCTGACAGAACGTACAAGAATCGAATGAATATGAAACAATAGCAGTGGCATGTAACAACAACTCCTGTTGCTCAGGCAACCACGTACACACACATTCACTCAATTCGCCACAGTAATGCTGCCTTGAGTGTCAAGTAAGCACTATCAGAGATTTCAAATGAGAATCATAACTGCAAATATTTTTTGACATTTTTCCATTACGGTAAAACATTGACAATTATTTCCTAAATGATTCTTCTATTATGACTTCGTTTTTCTCTTCTTCAGGGTTCAAGGTAGTAATATTCCGATATGTTAGTGCAAACTTCATGGACATTCTTTAGAGGCATATATGTTGTATTTCTTTAACAAAAAAAATGAAATTTTCACAAGTAAGGAAAAATATCTATGCATAGTGCACATCCAACTCTAGAATCCATTAAACATTTCCTATTTGGGTCTAATATAAAACATAGTGACAGAAAAGAAAAGCAACTAATCGAGTAGAATGGAGAAAAATCTTGGAACAGGGCTCCTCAAGGGCTGTAGCACAGTAGCATAGTAGTTACATTAATTATAATTATTATTGTAAATGTTTTGTTTCATTACATGTGATTATTTTTTCGAGGTTTAATCACAATTTGGATAATGTAGAGAAGTGGGAGATTCACTTAACGATTTTTCTGTATGGCTGTAACATTTTTGCAATGTTAAATCATAGTATTCAAAGTACAGAAACCATGTTTTGCAAGAATAAACCCTGAAAAGTTTCAATTAAAAGTTGTAAAGGGTTCATAAAATATTACATAATTAAAGTTCTTTGCTTTTGACAATTATTAACAATAACGTCTCTAAGTCTTCACACATAGTTGCATGCATTGCACATGCATTTTATATACGTGTAAATTCTACGTATGTATCTATTAAAACTTCACGACGTATAGCTCCGTTATTTTTAATAATAGCCAAAAAGGCAAAGAACCTTATTTATATAGGTAACATTTTATGCTCAACAACTTTTATTTGAACTTTATTATTTCTAACTCTTACCGTTTTGGCCCAACTTCCCACCCCTTTCAAATTCATAAAATCTGATGACGTGCAAGATTCATTCCCGCCAGAACGTGGTTTCTATAAATCGAATACTATGACTTATCACTGAAAAAAATTACAGCCATACAATAAGATCGTTAATCAAATATCCCACAAGATCTTAGAATTCCAATGAATAATAACAAAAATTGTATATTTTTTTAATAAACATTATTTATATAACTTCGAATAATAAAATTGTTTACTAATTGGAGTTTGTCTTCTATTAAATGTTTAAAAAACTAAACCCTTATATACAAATACTTTGATAATAAACCTAAATCATTGTTTTTGGCAATTACATTTTATTTGGACTTACTTTATCATTTAATGCTTTAATTATTACTCTGTCTTTTTTCTATGCTTTGAATTAGACAATATTAGTGTACATAATACATAAAATTTGATTATTTCTTCAAAGAAGTCGAATACTTCCTCTTGTGGAAAAAATTTCTAAATATTAAATCAAATTTTGATTTTAACTTTAAAAATTTTTTCGAGGAAATCCCTTTGATATGCCCTTCATTTTCGAAGCAAGCTTGTAAATATCTAATTTCATTACATTATTTTAGTTATTTGTTCGCGAAAAGAGTATTATAAAAATTTCCATCAAAACGACACACCTCGTTAAGTAAATTTTCAACAATTAAAGTCATACAGTGACTACAAAGGATATATTCTGTAGTGCTTTGGTTTACTAGTTTGAATTATACGAAACAATTTGAATTATTTAATATTATTTTTATTGTAACAAATATATGTATATGTGCCGTGTTGCGTAGCTAATAATGCACTCCTTTTGTTTTTGCCTTTTTGTGTTGTGTATGTAATCTGTGTCGCCTGCACGAAGTTTACACGGGCGAACTGGTCGACCAATGAAATTGCAGAGTTGACGCTTGTGTGGTGGTGTCATCTGAACTTATATTTTTTACTTACTTTGATTATAAAGGTCTACAATTCTATTCAATAGCCCACATCATTCCTTGGTGGTCACCCATCCAAGTACCAATTGTATATGATGTTGCTTAGACAAAACTAGAAATATATTAAACTAAAAACTGAAAAATGACGAAATTCGAGAAGAGGAAATGTGTAAGTCTATGTTTAAAATATATTCATTTAAATTTCGGTTGTGTAGTAATAATAATAGCTTGAATGTAGATGAAGTTGTCTATGAGTAAAATTAAAATATAAATTATTGACTAGTACAGAGATATCCTTGTTTATAGTATATAAACCGCCAAAAACTATACCGTAACATAACTATATCGTATTAGCCAACTATGTTATACGTATACCCCAAAGAATTTGATAATATAGTATAATTATACCATAACATATTTTATGTAAACGACATAGTCTTTGACCATACTCAACTTTCCCAAAATGATTTCGCAACGCTACTTGATACGAATGTCTTAAATACTTACTCATACCTAATCAAGTTAATGCTAATATTTTAACTATTATTTTCTTTTCAATTAAAAATGAAATAAAAAGCTATTATTAAAAGATCAAATTTTTTTGTATTTTCTGAGCGGATAAAATAATTTACTTACTCACGTTATACGTTTGGTAAATTTTTTCCTAAGCTGATCAGTTGTCATTTCATTGACTAAATTACATTGTATATTACTTAGTACATTCAACACATATGAATAAACGTAACTATAATTATATAAATTTTAAAATAAAATAAATGTTATGAAAAAACACTTGTTAATACATTGGAAGATTGTGAAATCACACCCCAATCTACTTGATTTGGATCATTAAATTAAAATACTTAAAAAATTTGTGAAATATTATCTTTATTAATAATAATTAAGTTAAATATACATATGCCTTCCATAGCATATGATATCGTATACATATCTTTTAGAAGGAAACTTTTGAAGTATTGTCAAAGTCATGGTTAAACTATTATGAAAATGCATGTTTGACAAATATGAAATGTTATATTTCAAAAATAAAAAACATTTTAATTATTCTTCAAAATACATTTTTATCTTTCATATTTAACAAACAATAAAAAATAAATAAAAATTAAATTTATTCTTAATAATTTAAGTTTTTAGTTAATTAATATTTTAATATTGCCAGAAGTATTCAAAAACATTTTTTTGTAAATTCTTATTATAATTAACATGATAATAACAATGCTGGGTATTTTAAAATTTATATACTCAATAAGATTTTTTTTTTTTAATTTTTATACATTTTATAAAAGCTAATAATTAAAACTTATTTTTACTGCAAAATATTTATTTAGTAAATTAAGTTATTGCACAGTTTTAGAAATATTTCAAAAAATACATTTCATGTAATCTAGTAAACATAATATTTTATATGGCCTACGAATAGCCTGTAAATGATTAAACATATTGTGTATTACATAAGCCATCCCTCATTTGCCAATATTATCCATGCAGTATTTCAAATAAATTCTCACCAAGAAGAAAGATTCCTCACAAACAAAACAGATCGCATATTCCATAGCAAATTATTTTTGATTCATAAAATATATTACACAATCTTAACCCTAATAAAATTGTACGATTAAATCTATTAAAAATTGAATCGGAAATTTATTATGCGATTCATTCCAATTAAAATACATTCATACCGATTCAAAAATTTGAATAGCTTTTAATCGGATAATATCGATTTTAAATTGAATTGATTTTCATTTGTAACAAATTCAATTCTTCGATTCTATTAAAACTTATTCAAAATTTTGAATCACTATGATTGAGTTTTAATTGGAATAAATCGTAAATCAAATTTCCAATTGAATTTCTAATAGATTTAATCGGGCATTTTTATGGGGGTTAATATCTGCAATATGGTTAAAATTATTCTAAAATAGCAAATTTTGTATAAAAAATGTTGATAATATTCAGCCGTTCATAATCAACAATATTTTTAAAATTTTGAACAATATAGAACACCACGCATTGTGGTTAAAGTTTTTGTATCTTACCTAACCAAAGTATCTTTAATTCAGCTGTTATTCGTTTATTTTGAATTCATTTATAAGATAATCACTCTACTAATACTAAAATAACTTTAATTACACTTTCATTATGAGATTTAATAAGTTCTAGTAGTCTACTACAGTATATGTTTTATTTGAGGAACAGCGTTTAGTTTAGAAGTACTAATAATTCAAACACCATGTTGTCAAAGCACGCAATTCAATTATGAAGTTACCATTCATACATCTCTTCGTTCAAAAATCAAGAACTCTGAACATTTATTTTGTCAGTGTTCACAAAATTTAATCATGTGTATTATGTATGTGCTTATATAAACCTGTTTAACCAATATGTTATGTTAGCAATAACTAACTAGTATACTTTTTATATTCAGATTTCTTACATATATTTTGCATGGCAACAAAACCTTTAGGTGCAATCCTACACTTCAATGCCGATCACGGTTCAATCGCAGTTCATTTTCGGACCGATCTCGGTCTAGTAAAATATTGTCAACTAAAAACCATATGTCCATATTTACATTCGCCGTTAACAGTAGTCAAGTTCTGATTTATCTCGTACCGATAGTATATGTTGATTGTGAATCAGTCATTACTTTTAGCAGTATATATTGAGAAATAAACTTTAGCAACTCACAGTTTCTGTCAAACCTAATACAACTTCCTAATTATAGAATATGTTTCTTGTGAAAATATAAGTCTTTAACTCTGTGCAGTAACTGAATTTACATTATTTCAACAGTTTTAACGTGACTAAAATAAAACTTTCTTATTCAAGAGAATTTTTTTATATTAAAAACTGTTTTAAATAATCTTGTGTCAATAACTTTGACATAAAATTTCATTCAAAGACGTTAAGTAGTATAATTCAAAATAAAAATCACTTTTATTAGACCTTTTTATTAATAGTTTTAAAATGTTCTTATATAATACTAAGTTTTTTTTAAGAACCAATTTTGCCAATAAAATGCATTAAAATTTGAAAAATTATTTTCAAAATTAAAATTTGAATATAAATCTATAAGAAATTAATAACTTTTATATTTTATTCTTTATAAAATAGTTATTAAAAAAAAAACTCCACAAACATCAAATTTGGACGTATTCATATTTTGAGGTGTATTCTATCTATTAAATACTTGCATCACATAATTTTTAAGAAGTTTAAAAACTTAAGATAGAAAAACTAAATACATAATATGTACAGATAAAACATAAACTACTTAAAAACAGATTTTCGGTTATGAATAAAATTTATTAAAAGTTGTTTTTTATTAAAATTTACTAATACATGTGTATTTTAAATACCGTGTTATCAACAATTAAAATTATATGGATATTAGATCTCTCATCATAAAATTCGAACTTTTAAGTTTATTTTGCCTCAAACTACCTTTAATTTTTATCCAATTGTCAAATATTTCTAAAAGCTCCATTAAAATTTCATTTTCAAGTTCGGGAGATAAAATTAATATTTTTAATATATTTATTCTTAAAACATATTTTCATACTCTCCTAATTTTTTTTTCACTTCTGTCTAGAGCTTGTTTGTGATATATAATACTAGAAAATTGTTGGGAGGATAGTGAATTTTACATGCTCTAATGGGAAATGACCTACAAAGTCGCGAACTTTGAGGTTGACTATTTCGCGATTTAAATGCAACAATTCTACAACTTTAGAATCGCATAGATGTCTTTATTCTTCTAAATCCGTAAAAATATGTCTAAAAGTGGTTTTCGCTGGATCAACCTTAAATAAAAACAAATATATGAAAATAACTTTCCATTTCCGCTTAATTTAGGAGAGTACCTACCCCCAAAAATTGCATTACTATTTAGATTTTTACTTCTCCCCCTAATGAATGTCAAATAGTGTTATATTAATAAGATGATCATCGAAAATCGAATTTTAAACATTCGATGATCGTCTTATTAATTTAACGCTATTCGACATTCATTAGGGTGAGAGGTAACAAAAATTTTTTTTTAACCCAATTCTTTTTTCAATCGGGTAGAAATCACCAGATATTAGAAAATAACTATAAAAAATGGCGACCAAACTTGAAAAGATTTGGCTATGACATATTCCGTTCTTGTAAAATCGTTGATTCGTTGTTTTAAGATTTAGGTAGATTTTCTTCTTATATGTGCGATTTTTATTTTTTGTTACAAGACCGATTTTATTAAATAAAGTATTTTCTACAATACAATTCAATTAATTATCCGTCTTAGATTTTCTTCTAAATTATCCATAAACCATTACATAAAACAATATTTTTTTATTAACACATGTATTATTTTATGTTAAAATATAGTTCATTAAAATTCCCATAGAATATTACTTTTTTTTAATATGGAATAAATTTGAATAAAGCACTTTGCAGTAAAGTTTAAAAATACTTGAGATGATATTAGCAAAGTTGTATATATTTCTTCTTGTTTAATCTGTGACTAAATTTTTATTTAAAAACAAGCAGTAAAATATAAATAAAAACATTGAAAATTTTTAAAATTTATGTCAGCCTTATTAAATATTAATACGGAATGTATTTTTATTTTTAAATATCTTAAGGGATTCACAGACGTTTTTTTCCAACAATTTTACAAACCATTATAAAATTTACTGTTTTTTTTATCTGTTGATATTTGCTCAATATTTGATTTATTAATCAAAACAATTTTCTTCATTAATTCACAATTTGAATCAAGCTCAAGTACAAATCTATTTTGTATTAATATTTCGCATCTATTTTGTATCACATTTCTTTAAACTTCAAATTCTAAAAAATGACTTATTAACGATGAATGTCGCATGTAGCCATTTTCTTGTGCACTGATTCAGAGTGAGAATAACATTACATTATATGACTGTATTTATTTTCAAATTTCTTGTCGAAGCTGCCAGACGCATTATTTGTTTCAAAACGATCAGACAACTTGCGCCGTCCATCCTGCTACCTTTATAGCTTCGATAATAATTCAGAATATGAAAGATTGGCAGTCTTGTGCGTCCGGAGATATAATAATGAATTTAAGGCCAAAATATTTCAAAAAAAAAATAAGACAACCGAGTAAAATCGCATATGCAGTTGGATTAACAGAATTTTTGGTACAATTAATATGGCAGTTTTTTGAATTTTTAATAGTTGAAGATCAAATTTTAATCTTTAAAAACTAAAAATAAAAAAAACTTTAAATTCTATATCTTGTACCTTAATCTAACAATTCTACTACTTTTATGGCTAAATCTACAACTTATTAAGAAACACTTTATTGCTTAAAATTTTTATCTTTCATTTCAATTACTTAAGAGCACTCTATCTCAAAAAATGATTATACAATTTTCGATTACTGTTTCCAGATATAATTTAAGTGTGCTTTTGCAATAACTATTGGAAAAAAACAATGTCCATGGTTATCATTATTAGTTGTACAATGTGCACGAAAACCGATGCTTGAAAAATTATAAATTTTTATTATTTTGAAAGCACAAGAGACCATAATTACAGGTCTACCAAGCTATTTCACTTCATTTGACGACTCCATACAAAATTCATATCGCAAGTATCCGTTTGAAAAATATTTTGGTCCCACCGCGTTATTTTTACTTTATAAAACCTAGAGTTCATACTTAATTTATGTATAAATATTTAAAAAATAAATAGTATTATTCTCATCCGCAAATTAAAAAAAAATTATATAAAAAAAATTGAAACAAAAAGTTAAAAAACTAAACTAATTAATTCTAAATATAAATTTTTTAACAAATCAAATATATTTAAAAAATGTTCTACAAATATAAAAAAAAAAAAGAAAACTTAATTTTAATTGAGTATTTTTAATTATCGCAATTTGAAGCGATGTCAGTAAGTTGTAACTTATTTTCAAAAATGTCAATACTCTTTAAAAGAAATAAATTGCATTATCTCACTTCGTTAATATTAAATAAATAGGAGGCTGATTCATGTATGTCACATATTAAAAAAATTTCAATCGAAACAAATTCATTTTAGAAAAAATCATTTAGCACAATGCTTTGGATAATGTGAACGTTCTATAAATTTTTTTATAATTATTTTAATATCCAGATTTAAATACATAATCATTTCCTACTTTTTATTATTTTTTCAAAAATAATTTTAGTGACACGTCTATAACTAACCTTAGCAAAATAAATATAACAGACAAAATTTAAATATAAAAAAATTTGTTTTTTGATTAACTCTACAATGTGCGGAGTGCTGATTATTACGATTTAATTTTAACTTGTAATCGGTCCCTGGAAATTATTGATATTGTTATTTAATTCCCAAAATTTCATAATCAAGGAATATTTTCTACAATGGAGGTATTTATTCACAAAACGCAAAACAACTTATCAGCAGTCAACAATTTGAAAGTTTGTTTTATTAGTAACCGTAACTCACGTAAACATAACAGCTAAAGTTTAATTGAATGCTTCAAAAAGATAATATTCCATTCAATTTAATGGCAATTCCATGACTTAGCTATAATTTTATTTTTTTATTTGACTTTTGCAGTTTATTTATTCTTCTTTATTGTATACCGTGTATACATCTCTATCGATAAAGTTATATTATTGTTTAAAAAATATTATGAATATCAGCCTCGAGGAAAAATAAATATTTACCAAAGCAATTGTTAACATAAAGATATTCTGGTTTGAATCAATATAACAGAAATATGGAAGAACCCACCTTTAATTTCTGATAAGAGATTAAATATATTGTTGAATTAGATCAACTGAAGTTTTATGCGCGCGCAACACATTGGACAACCTATGTAACAATTTTTAAAAGACAGATTTAACATCACACATCATAAACTATTGTCAATTTATGAATGTAAACGTTTTGGAGCTAAAAACTATCCACAGGTAATCACAATCAAAAGGAACATCAGATATTTTATGTTTAAAATTATCACCTTTTTATCCCAGGTGCAACAGGTAATAAACAAAATAACAAATAATTTTACATATCAATACTAGAACACCTCTCTTTGGTACTACAATTGTTTTTTTAACAGGAAAAATTAACATTCTTGAAATAATTGATATATAATTCTCAAATTGATTACAAAAGTCTGAACAAATAACTGATCTCATTCTACAGATATTTTTAAAACAATTTCGAAGTTGATAGAAATATCTAACACTCGCTCTTGTAGCTGCTAAAATATTATCTGCTCATCAAAATTCATTGTTGAAAATGAACGCCAAGACAATTGAACATGGCAAGAGTTTTTTAGAACGCTTATAATTCTATGCTTAGATAAGAAACAGAACGACAATCAAAATGATTATATCTGTTTTTTTATCCTCGATGTATTCATTAATAATTTTGATCAATTATTTCAAGTTTTACAAATAGACAACAAACAAAAAATACCACCACCACAAAAACCAAGAGGTAGGTAGTATAAATCTAAGAAATAGAAAAACAATACTTTTTAAATAATGATTTGATGTAATTGTTTTTATCAATTTAACAAAAATATAATTATACTATAAATAAATCCTCAAACTTTCAAATAAAATTTATAATTCTTTTTATAAAATTATTGTATCCGTAAATCGTTAAACCTATTTCATCGCGAAATCCGTCAACATTTAGTTTAAAGTAAATACAATACTAATATTTTTAAATTGTACTTCAAACTTTACAAATATGTTTAGTAACATATTTTCTATTTATCTAGATCTATAATTGAAATAGACCGTCTATTGAAATTTTAAAGAAGAATACATGGATCATTTTTTCAGCCTCCAGTACATGGTAGTTCTAGACTTATTATTCTATCTATGATTAAAAATCCATCATTAAATAGATCAAATAATAATGAAAAGTACATGAATTATTATATTTGACGTTAATGTAACTATGGTTAAAATATATGTCTATTGACATCATTAAAAAGAAATTGTTTGAGCAGCTCATTCCATGTTTCTAAATTTTTGGATAGATCTATTTTAAACAGTAAAATGCGAGAATAATACGTGAAGAGTACATTTCATTGTACTGGAACTGATAATTAACCCATGTACTCGATGTAATTATTTGAATGTTTGAATATTAAGTACAAAATTTAATTGCTTAAAACAAATGCTTTATAATAAAACAAAATAGCCTAAAAACTAAATGTATCCTTAAGAGTAAACTTATTATCATCACATAAACAAAATCATGAATACAAATTCAAAAAATAATAAACATTTATCTGCTAACGAATTTTCCAAATACACTTCTTATTAGATGGAAAAACAAACATCTTTAGTGTAAATATTTGGTGGTGATATACCAAGTTTTCGTAATTCTTGCGCTACTTTTGTAAAGTTTAAATGTTTTTCGTAAAATCAGTATATTCTAGAGAAGTTTGAGGTCACTGGGATTTCAAATAAGTTCAAAAATTGTGATTTGCTAAAATAGCATCTACAGAAAAAACGTTACATTATTATGGGTCACAGTATTTCAAATTGAAGTAGATTTCTTCCTGTAAGAATCAAAGTGTTACTCGCTAGATCTTTGTACCAAGATTCAAGTAGAAGGGAATCCCTTTTCGTCAGTTGCCTTAGTTTGTAAAATCACCGTAAATAACAAGATTAACCTTCGAGAAACGTAAATTTTTCAAAGATGAACTATTACATATGTTAGAAAGGCGTATTACACGAAAATTATGACTAGAACATGAGTATTCATTTATCCCTTTTACTATTTTTTCTGCGTGTATGAAAGAGTGGTAAATTATCTACACTACATCCTCTATTGATTAATATTTCAATTGTTTTAGCGTGCTTATGAAGTCTATAAGACTAAATACGAAAAAATAACACACGCTAATAATAGTATAATAATATTATTAGTTATTGATGTTTTCTGTAATATCTAAACCATATTAATCAGACATCAGTTTAAAACAGGATTAAATAAATTTTGAGATAAAAATGTTGATTAAATAAACACTTAAGCGTGTATAGTTTTTTTAACGCCTATGGCTTGATAAATTAAATCTTTTAACTAATACAACTTGCATTATTTGATTCATTAAATTTCAAAAAATTTAACGATATGTTCAAAACGCTTCTCACAAAATATATTTATTTTTCAAACATTTTAACATTATCTTTAACAAAAGTAGCCGTTTAAAAATTAGAATGATTTAAATTTTCAATTTTTTGTAATAAGAAAAGTATAACGAGTGTACTTTATGTTAACTGTTAGCCAATAAGTAAAATAATTTTATTTCCTAGAAAGAAAAATAATTAAAACTAAAAAGGAAAAAAGAAATTAAACGACTTGAGTGTAAAATAAACGATATTTTCCACACTTGCTTTCTTTTTGTGGAGGATAAACTCAAACATAAAATAGGGTTAAATTTTGTTTGTCAAAATAATTAGAAGCAATTAAGTTAAAATTTTGATACATAAAAAATGTAAACATTATTTTTTGTATTTAAAATGAATATCCCCCTTTATTGTGATGTCACGCACGCACGCACACGTGAGTGTAAGTTTAAAACACAAATTTAGCCAAATTTTCGTAATAGAAAATTAGGGTGTTGAAAAAATAAATAGCCAAAAATTAATTAGAACGCATTAAAAGAAAATGAAAATTAAAATAAAATAAATAATTATGTGGAAAATATATAAAATATTGGGAACTGGAAAGAATTTCGATAGCCGAATTTTCTTTCGGAATGTTTTTAATTTAAAAGATTAATTTAAACGGTATCAATACTATTTTAAATTTTTAAACTATTAACTTAGGAACTTTGATTTTAAATTAATATAAATAAGATATTTTTAATTACCATGGTAGGGGTGGGAGCGAATAATCGAAAATTTATCAATATAAAAATAATTAACTATAGATCATTTAGGTGAAGCTTAAATTTCATTAAGCTTTAATTACACTTAAAATTAAACAAGTACTGAGTCTTTAATTCTTTAAATTGAAGTAAGTTTAACAAAAAATACCGAGTTTACGGTAAAAAAACTGGTACATCAATTTTCTAGTTATTTTTAAAAGTTACTAAGTTTGTAAATTAAGAAGTTTTCCCTTAATTATTGTTGTTAATATTGTTTGAAGGGTGAGAAGTAGTATTGATTGGGACCGTTTTTGGTCCGGTTCCATTGCTATTGTTACTATTATGCATTCCATTTGCATTTTTTGAATTACGCGTTAATGGTTTATGATTACGCATGTATGAATCTTGTGAATGTTGCCATTGCCAACATGATCGACAATAGTAACGGAAACAATGTAATTCACGGCAAAAATAGGGACCTTGCTGTACGCAACAAGCCGAGCATAAGGAATCTTCTAAATATGGGTCCACTTGTACCTATAAATTACAGTTTTTTTTTTAAACATTAAAGCTATCCAAGTTTATATTTTGCAAATAAATGTAATAAATAATTTTTAACAAACCTTCTTTGAAAACTTAATAGTTTTGATTTCGATAAAAGCAGCAGTTACAGCTTTCATATAAGAGCGTGGATTGTTAAAAGTCACTCGGCCCGATCCAATAGGATATTTGTATTTGTCAGTGTCGATTCCTAAAAAATAAATTTTTGCTATCAATTCAAAATATAACCCATGATCCCGCCACTCTCAGCTAATTTTCTGTAATATCTATTAGTTTATTTTATCAAATTCATACACAAGATCTATCGGGATATAATTGGTTTTTGGAAAACATTGTAATAATTGCATATACTCTAAGAGCTCGCGGTTGATTTGATTATAGTTCTTTTTGTATAGCTGTAATTTTTTTCATAAGAAACTACATTCTGGCAAGAATCTACCCTGCACGTCATCAAATTTTTTGCATTTGAAAAAGATAAGAATTTAGTTACGTCAAAACGGTGATAGTTTAGCTCCGTTGGTTTTAATATTAATCAAAGAAAACAAAGGACCATTTTTATCGAAAACCTATTTTTATTTGAAACCTATTTTTAATCTAAGCATTTTGACACAACTAAATTCTCACCCCTTTCAAATGCGTAAAAGTTTATAACGTGCAGGATAGATTCCTATCAGAACATTGTATTTGAAAACAATTTGAAATTTTTTCTAAATAAGTTTTTCCCAAAAACTGTTACTTGCGGTTTTAATTATAACCATTATATTCTATATTATAATAACTATTGAAATAAAACAAAAAGCACTAAAAAAATCTTACCAGCATAAACAACACCTTCAAACAGATCATTCATTATTTTTGCCAACCCTTCAGCATTTAGCATGCCATGTAAAGCACCTACAAACACAGTTTTCGTAGGGTCTAATTTTTGTGAACTAGATTTCGCGTAGTTCGAATCATTCAAAAACCAGGGTATCACTTGTACTTCTTTTGCTTTCATTCTCTTTGATGAAATTTTGTAATACCATCCATTGTTGTAATCATGGGTACAAGCTTGTAACAACGATTTAATGTGCTTCTCAGATTCAAAAATAATATAAACGTATCCTTTTGGTTGGCTTGCTTGTTTATCTTTACCTGGCCATTCTACTCGAATATTACCGAATTGTTTAAAAGTTTGAATCAATGATTGTTCAGTAATATCCCACGGAACACCACCAAGAAATACCTTTAACAAAAAGTTTTGACTTAATCCATGCTATTCCATAAGTTAATGAAATGAAGTTACCTTTGATGAGTATCCAGTGATTTTCTGCGCACGCGGAGGCAAAACACCACTCCAAGTACATGTTGCATCATACAAAGCTAAAAACGAAATGTGAAATATCTACATTTTTTTCAATTTAGAGATACAATTGTTATAATTTAGAAATATAGTAATACTTTTTCAAAGTTAATGTTTCCAAGCTTAGAAATCATTAACTTATATACATCGGTATTCAACTCGAAAAATAGTTCAATTTTTGAAACAATTTTAAAATGAACCGAATTTTTTTTGTATGTGTGTCATTTAGTATCCATACTGAAACATGGATATCTTTCAACATAGCTGCATTTAAGCAAAATGATCAGTTGGACAAGTTTGTGTAAATGTAAAAATGGAATATTATATATTATATAATAATATTTGTACAAAAAGCAGAAAAGATTTCATTTTTATTATCGCATGTTCAGTAGCTTGGATTATGTATAACATTCGAAGCCCATATTTATTATCGTATAACATACATTGAATGGTTACACAGTAAATACCGAAACCATATTTACAAATTCCATATTAATTATTTGTTTTACATTATTTTATTATTCATTTACACAACTTTTTAAAAATCTAGAGATATTTATTTAAGAATATTAATTTAAATAATACACAATTTTTAATCGAAGAAAAAATTACTGAAATTTTCAACTTGCATGCAATTTAGAAAATTTGAAATCATTGGAAACTAATTTGACAAAATATCTCAGTATTTGATCCTAGTTAAAATTTAATAACTAGGTTAATACTTACAAGCTGAGCTTCGATGAAAACGTGCTGCTCGATCCAACGATGCACCTTCTAGTTGAGAAGTTGGAGTACTACTCGTTAGTAAAGAACCAATTGACGAATTTAATGATGTATTCAATGGTGAAGCTACAGATGAACAGGATAAATTCGAACCAGTTGAATTTGGATAATTAAGTAAATTGCTTAACATTGTACCAGGAGGTTGTAAGAACTTCAAAGCATGAATAGCTTGCAAATTTTGCAAATTTGTCATTTCTAGTTCCGTAGTTGGTAAATAATCATTGTTGCTATTAATAGCTTGGGTTAATGAAAGGCTATTCTAAAAAATGAAAATTTCTGTTAGAAACAAAACCAGAATTTTATTATACTAGATTCTCGCTGGATTTCAAAATGCAGAAGAATTACGATCAATCTCAAATTTCGTATTTATAATATAAGAATCAATGACAATAAATACTATTTCGTATTTATAATATTAAAATCAATAACAATAAATACTATTTCGTATTTAAAAGTTATAAACTGAGTTGAATTTTTTAAAATATAGGTGGAAGCTACCAGCTCACACAAATTAATTTTATGCCAACTACAATCCGTGTTCGTAAAATTGGCAAGAACTTTTACAATTTCTCTAAAGACCCTTTTTACTATTGTATTAAAAAATAAATAAATAAAATTGAAGTCAATGTTAAGAAAGATGACTAATTGCCTTCTGAAATCCAACACACACAAAAAAATATAATAAAATAAAAAACTAACCATAAGATCGTTAAGACTTCCATCTATACTGGAAACTCCAGACATATCTGAATCAGCTGGAGAATTTGAACGTGAATTGGCGGCACCCAATAATAATGCAGCATGTTGCTCGAATCCTAAACTAGTAGGACTTCCACCACTACTAGATTCACTGATCAATTTTAAAATATATATAAATAAAATTAGATACAAACCAAAATTTAGTGACATATTACCTGTATGAAGAATTACGAAATGTTCGATTTGGAAAAAATTGTGGCGATGGTGGAGTAGAGCTACCAAATGAATTATCCAAACTTCGTTGTATCATACGATTCAAATCCAAATTCAAACCTGTTGCTGTGCCATAATTTGGCTCGTCATACTAAAACAAAATTTTTTTAAATTAAAATCTAAAAAATCGTCAAACAAATTTTATTAATAAAAAAAGGTATGAAGAAGTTAATTTCTAATTTAAATTTTTCTGCATCCTTTTTTCTAAATACCAAAAAAGCATTTAATGTACTAATACCGCATATATATACTTCCTTCTAGATGCCTAAAAAAATTATATGTACGAGACAAAATACCTACTACTTCATGATATGAATAGGAAAATTAGAAACTTGTTGTAGAACAATAGACCCGTGTAATCATAAATGTCAAAAAAATTAATGTATTTTGAAATTTTGTTTTAGACTGATTTTTAAACGCATATTGACTATATTAAAAATTTTTCACCATATAAGATAAGGTGTTAAATATAGAATGTTCGGGTATGAAATTCTGGATCCATTCACCATGGGAACTTCAATCCCCGCGGAGAAGCTGAGAACTTTTTGAGTGACCACTCGTATCGATAGGTCTTGAAGCTTCTCAAGATGGCTCTTTCACTACACCTTGAGGAAGAAATCCTAGCAGAGGATCATACCAGCAGAGTCTAGGTGCAAGGGGCGATGTGATTTCCCACTTATTGTCTTATTATTCTTATGGTATGAAGAAAATTTAATATAAAATATGTTATACAAATATGTTACCTCATTTCAAAGAAGCGGGGAGAAAGGTATAAATGATGATTATATAGAAAAATTCTATTTGAAAGTTCTAAAAAATTAGCAGTAGTTCTGGTAAAGGAAAATTTTTGACAAAAACTAAAAGATTTTATTTAAAAAATGCAATTATTTCCTAACAATTTTAATTGAGAACCAAGAATGTTTGAAAACAATGTAATTACAAGTTTTAAAATTTTTTGTTAAAGAACATTAATAAAATTTATTGACGGAGATACTAAGAACTATTTTATTTGCCAATAGCAATAATTAATAATCAATGGAGCGATTCATGGAAATATCTTAGTTATAAACTAAAGAAAATATGATGAACAAGTTCAAGAGTGGCCGTGTCAAATTCAATCTGCCTACCCCCAAACAACATACACTTCGTAGTATCACTTGGCAAATTTCCTAATTCATTTTATTTCTCCATTGAGAATAGCCAAAAATAAACTATTTACTCACTTCACAATAACAATATGTTGTACGACATGGACTAGCTAATTTGAGATTAAATATCCTTCTTCTCTCGTATTCAATTGAAATTTACATTATATATTTATTATAATACTTTAATTGCAATTACTCTGCCAATTTTTTTTAACAGAATTGCATTGATGAATATTCTAATAAAATGTTCATTATGGAAGTTCGATTCAGAATTCAATATTTTCTCATATTCTATAAAGTATTTATAAAGACCTATTGTTAAACCAAAATTAAGAAAAAGGAGTGAAGCAAGGTTTTCGACTTCTAATTTTTAGTACTTCCATATTAGATGAACTGAAGTTGTTTACAGAAAAAATATATTTAAAAAAATTCAGTTAAGAAAATTAGACGAAAACTGCGATCGGCTTCCCTATTAATTTTACACTATCAATTTTACAAAAGGCTTAAATCCTTAGAAACTACCCAAAATCATTGATTAACATAGTTCAGTTCAGTTTAGGACCAATGGCAAAGAAGTTTTCCCCTTTCAATAACAAACACGCTACGCTTAATCAATTCGGAGAAAATGATGTTTAAAAATTCCGTCTCATCTTTATATACTAACATAATATGTTTATAACCATAAACGAAATAGCATAGTTGGTAACGTATTTACCGTTTGGCATGGTTAAATTTTTATTTAATTTTTTTTTTTTAATTAATAAATAAATTTATTACATATTATCGATTATTTAAATACCAATAATGTCGTTTTACATACAAAATACTCAATTTTAAATAATAATTTAATTATAGCAATCCATAGGATAACAAATTTCGGTTTTCATACCATTTATTTATTTATTGTATATAATTTTTCGTTTGTTTTACCTATTTATTACAGTACTGTAGTTTTGTATTCAATTTTTCGTTAGTTTAACCTGCGTTATTATGGAGCTGTGCTATTTTATACCATTTTACGTATATTGTATACGATTGACATACGATTCTCTATCTCAAAAACGATGGAGCGCATGAAAAAATGTTTAGATCAAAATTTTTCGCTCTAAAAATCGAGAACCGATATTTCTGAATTTTGACCTTAGAGCGGGAAACAATTTGATTGGATAAATGATATTATTGAATAAAACTTGAATATTTTGAAATTAGCATCTATACTTATACGCTAATCACTCAATTACCCAATCGTAGGTGATTACGCCTGCGTATATATTTATTCAAAACATAAAAGAATACAACACAAGAATATTGATAACTTTCTTTTCTCTAATCTTATTTTATTTATTTTTTTTAAATAAACGCATTAGAAAATAGTTTTCCTTAAAAAATATTTGAAGCTTTTTCAAGAACAGGTTCTTAAATTATATTTGACTTTTCAAAATATTTTAAAATGGATGTATCAATATTAAGAGCAATATATTTTTTCAAGGAATGGTAATGTTTTGTCAATTTTTGAGAAAGCATTTCAAATTTATTCTGTAAAAACCGTAGAAGTGGTTTTAGATAATTAGGTACATGAAATAAAATTTGAGCATAACCTAAAATAAATTTTAAATACATTAAAAAAACTATTGGCGTGTTCTTTATTGTTAAATCTAAGACCATTAATTGATAATACAACAGTTAATTGAAAAATATGTATAGCAGGTTTTTCAACGCCATCATTAGAAATAAATAAAATGTAGAAAACCAGAAAAAAAATTTAAAATTTATTTTCGAAACTAAATTCTTTTAAGTAGAATAACGCGACAATAAAATTTGAAAAGTTATGTTGAAAGTAATTTACCTGATAATTAGATACAGGTGGTGAAAGTAATCCTTGTACTGGTGTAGAACTGAACGGATATGATGAATTTCCAAGAAGAGTACCTCTCGGAGCATTTAGTCCCAATAACTCTGATATTGACATCATAGAATCTGCAAAAAAAAGGGTTAAACGAAAAAATCAATTTAAAATCAATAATTATTGAATTATTCCAAAAATTATTTACATTTAATTAAAAATAATACAAGAAGAAAATTAAAACGCTAAGATGATTTTTCTTAGATCTTTAAGAATACTAATGTCAATTGTTTTTTATTTCCCAGCTATCTAAATTAAACCACGTGACACAGAAAATGTTCACAAAATCAATGCCTGCTTAGTTAACTTATTTAATTCTTAATTTAATACACATTACTATTTATGTTGTTTGTGTAGCATTTCTAGGAAATTATTTAAAAAAATAAATAAACAATTATATAATCATGATACGAAAATTTAAATAAAATCAAATCAAATCAAAAATATTAAGTTTTTTATTAAATTGATTGTTGAAATTTGATGTATTTCATAGGAAGTTAAGTTTTTAATAAAAAAACATTTAAAAAAAAAATCAGTCTTCGTATTTAGCTGAAAAAAACAATCAAAGTTTAAGAGAGGGGGGAATATTATTATGCACAATATTGGATAGGCTATTACATTTAGGTGTATATTCTGTGTTATTTTATTTCTTATATTGTCTTGCTGAAACTTGAAATAATTTTTTAATAAAATTTCAAGTCAACAAATATAATTTAGAGGAGATTACGATATCCGTGGCGTGGCGCCTAGATTTTTTGATGAATTTTGGTAAAAGAAGCCAAATTAAGATGAAAATGAAGAATACCAATTTTCAAGTTTTCGTCTATTTTTCAAGTTATCGACACTTTTTTTTAGAAATTATAGTGTTTATGTTACATAAATAAATACCACAATTTAAAACATGTCATAATATTTTATTATTAGTTTTTGTTAGATGACTATACTAAACACAATTAAAGCATAAATAACTGAAATTTAATTCGTTTAAAAGAAATCAACACTTGTTTATTTAATACAACTATTAAAAATACATGTACGCCATTTTCTCATGGATTAGTGGGGTGTAGTTTGCACGGATCGGCGGGACAATTTTGGTGCCTACGTTCAACCTGTGATTAAACTACCCATGGATTTGTGTGGAGTAGTTTACACGGGTCGGGTGGGTTTTTATCCCTTACGTTAAACATGTGATTAAATTATCCATGGATAGCTCGTAAATAGGCAAAAATTCAAAAATTGTTATTCTTCATTTTCGTCTTATTTTTGATAGTTTTTCCAAAATTCATAAAAAAAATCGATGTGTCACGGATATCGTAATCAAGCCATTATTTAATTTACTTATTCTAGAATTTATTTAATAAGAGGTTTTTATTTTGTAAAACTTCTCGTTCTGGTTATTTTTTTAAAAATAATAATCCCCTTTGGTTAATGGCTATATAGCTAGCTAAAAGAAGCTGAAGCCAGAAAAAAATAAAAAAACATATTTTATAATTATTTCTTTGATACCTTTACCTAAATGGGTGGAAATTACCTAAAACTAAACATGAAAAAGCAACTAACTATATACAACTACGAATACACCGGAACGATGCTGCCTCTGCAAAAATTTTGTCTTGAAATTCATCAACATATTGTAAAAATTAAAAATTAATGACTTTTATAATGTATTTTATAATTTATGCAGGATAAAAATCTCTATTTTACTGTAATAAAGAAAATTAAATATTAAAAACAACTGAACACGCCAAAAAATCGTATATTTTTAAATTTAAGAGAAAGTTTCAGGTGTCAAATTTTTTAGTTGAGTAAATTTTTAGTTTTTCTAATATATTTAAATTTTTTAACAAAAATTTAATTTTGTTTTAAAAAGGTGATAAATAAACAAATAATAAATAATACTATAAAAACTGTGATTGCAGAGATAGTCTAGCAGGAATCGGCGCATGAGTACCGCCACCTCAATTTTTATATGCGTCCTCTTCAAATTGCCCTCCTAATGATATAAATGCATGTTGCCATGGCGCAACCAGGTGCCATATTCTTTAAACCGAAATTGTTTAAACAATTGCAAGGAATTGTTATTTTTCAACCGGACAAATTTTTTTTTATATTCCTTATTGAAATACCAATAAAAAAGGTCCTATGACTTTTAACGATAAAGTTAATATTTTTAAAGATATGAATTTTTAAAGGTTCGAAAAATCTCAAATTTGGGTACTTTTGACCCATGAAAAATATATTTAAAAAAACATAATGTCTAAGTAATATTTTTTTTTAAATTCTCTATACAATTGTTAATAATATTGTTAAGACAGATTTTAAAAAATTTCATTGTTTATATCTTTTTTTTAATTGTTAATAAGTATGCGTTGCTTACCTTTAAGTTGTCTCTCTCTGACTCATGGTTTTTCAAGTATCGCTGTCTCTCTCAGCGATTATTTTTTTTTTAAATATATTTTTCATGGGTCGAAAGTACCCAAATTTGAGATTTTTCGAACCTTTAAAAATTCATATCTTTAAAAATATTAACTTTATCGTTAAAAGTCATAGGACCTTTTTTATTGGTATTTCAATAAAGATAATAAAAAAAATTTGTCCGGTTGAAAAATAACAATTCCTTGCAATTGTTTAAACAATTTCGGTTTAAAGAATATGGCACCGGGTTGCGCCATGGCAACATGCATTTATATCATTAGGAGGGCAATTTGAAGAGGATCGCATAAAAAAATTGAGGTGGAATAGTTTTCGGTACTCATGCGCCGATTCCTGCTAGACTAAGAGTATATTCACTCGTGAATTCGTTTTTAAAACCTCTATATTTGTTACACAAAAAATAAATAAACGTTTTGACCAGGTTTATAGGTTTATAAATATAAATATAGAGAGCTAAAAGAATTAAGAAGGGTTAGGTTTGCATTTTTTTTTTTTTTTTTGGAAAGTTATACCTTTGAAAATAATTTTTACAGTGTAATTTTTATTTAGATTTTTTTAACAGAAATATTATCGACTTATTATGTTGGTTTCTATGGAAACATTTTGAAATTTCGGTTATTGATATCTATTTTTCGAAAACCAACCGTAAATTCACTTTATTTTAATGTTTAATTAGTTAGGGAATCGTTATGGTACGGATGCCGTTGTAGAACCCGAAATTTCAAGACTTAAAAATCATCCATTTATAACGAATTTAAACATCATTTGAATTATTAAGCTGTGTATTAACTCATTTAAAAATATTTATTATAATCAAATACGAAAAATAAATAATGGAGAATAATAAAAATATATAAATAAAATTGTCGAGTATTTATAAAAAAAAAAAAAAAAAACTATGATAGGAAGAAGAAAAAAACAAATAAAAATTATATTCTCACAGGCTCAAAATTTGAGATTTCCACTAATGTCAGATTTTTTTTATATATTTCATTATTGCAATTTCTTTAGAATTTTTAATGCATTTAATTCGCTCTAAACGCAACTAAAAGAAAATTCCATTAATGTCTAATAAACCTAGTAGCCTCAACAAGAAATATAGTTTTGGCAGTAAATAGTATACTTTTACTTTCTTTTACTACTAGTAGTAAAGAATGTATTGTATTCGTGTCAAAATTTGAAGTTGCTAAAATACGTTTTTAGAGCTCCTGAATCTACAAAAAGTGGTTTTCAGAAATTGGTTTGAGTGTGTATGTTACAGCGTTACCGTATCAAAAGCTTTAGTATAAATTCAGCAAACTTGGTATTCTGCCTCATATTATTTCTAGTTATGCCGCGAAACTACGGATCAACTATACAATGGTGATTTAAGGTTTTTTAACGTTTTATTTAAAATATTTCTCTGGGTAAATTTAAATAAGTGATGAAAATTAAGATTTCAATCATAATTGTTACAAAATGAATATGTTTGGGAGAGAGTCATATTGATAGATTTCATAAAAAAACTATTCTCAATATTCTTCCGGTTTATAGTTAATATAACATTAATTCAGGATTGTACGACCTGTAAATGCATGAACGAAAAATTATCATGCTTAATTTCAGAAATTCGTACCAAGTATTAATCGTATTCTAATTAATATTAGAAACACAAAAAATAATATATTAAAAGTTCTACTCTAATCGAAGCTGTTTGAGTAACAATTATATCAGCGCTATAATAATCATAATTTACAATTTTATGATAATTCTGTATTTTCTAGTATAATTTCGATGATAAATCCCAGTTTAAAGAAATTATCTGATAATTTAAGGTTTACCTAGTTTGAAGGCATGATTAAGTAAGTATATATAAAACGGATGTGATGGAAAAAACTTTGTATTCAGCGTAACTTCTGCATTTATTATCCAGAATTCTCAATTAAATTAATTTGCCAACGATTAAGTCATTTGATTTTATTGGGTTTGGGTTTGCTTTTAGTAATACTTGTATAATCAGTAATTTACTTTGATAAATATACGATCGCTTGTAACTTGTATGACATACAGTGTGTCCCATTTAAATGTAATAATTATTGAATTTTGGAGTAGAAGACATTTAAAATACTTTATGCACCCAAAATATACATACTACTCAAAGAGATTAATCAAATGGAATAATAATTCAGGTTTAGCTAAATTTGATGGCCTGCTGGGATCCAATTAAAAGATCAAAAATCAGAAAACTAGGCATTACAGTATTTTGAAAAAAAAAGTGTGAAAACAAAAGTTGTAGATCTTTTAATTACCTACAACATTAAAAACTTGTTATGGGACACAGTGTAAATGGATGTATGATTTTCCCACAATTTAAGTTTCACAACATTCTTTAATCATTTCGCAGAATTGCAACCTGAAATTTAATATTTACTTGGGACAGAAAGTGATAAAGTTGTTTTAAGGATGCTGTAAGATTCTTCATGAAGTCTAGCGTAAACTTGAAGGTATTGCTACCTCGTTTCTGTCTGATTTTATAAACTTTTCAGTGTAAATATTGAGTGGAGTCATAATAATTTCAAACAACAGAAAAATAAAGATTCAAAATATTATTACAAAATATGTATAATAATAACAATAAATTATTACAATTTTTTCTTTGTTTTGTTCTTTTTTTATGTCACAACAAAACAAGAAAAATATGAAGAAAATGAGAAAAATTGGGGTTTGAATAACCGCGTGGCATCAGCGTGCATTTAAAGATGAACCGCTTGTCTTTTGCTTGTTTAATTTTCTGCAATGCAGAATCATAAACCAAATATAAACCCGTTGTAATGTTTGTTGTTGGCTTCTCCCAAAGTAGATGGTGATATAAATTTCGATTGCCTCCCCTTAAAATATTTTAATAGCATATATGCACTTTTGTGATAGTGACTGACTATATTTTTGTTATGAATGAGTGTAAACGAAGTCAAAGAGCATAGCCTACCAATAATACACGGAGCACAGAACAAGACCAGCAGTTTATTTGTCTAGTTGACTGACTGACTGTTTGGTGTACGGTAGGTTATGTCATTTAAAATGTTTCCCTTCTCCATCAACGACTTGTTGTGTTGGCGGCTTTTCATATTTTTAATATTTGTATGCTTCTTATTTTTCTTCGACTTATTATTACTGTCTGTGTACATACAAACAATGCTTTTTGTTCGTAATTTATAATGACTATACATCTACTTTAATCGGACGTAAGGGTAATTTTATCATATCAAGTTTTTACTGAAAGCCTTTGAAAGTGTAAAATTAATTCTCATGCATGCCCAATATATAAGTATAAGGGTATATTAAGTTTAGTCTGAAGTTTGTAACGCTAGAAAATATCGAAGGCACTAAGAAAACTTAAATATAGGTATTAATAGAATTACGTAAATAGTGGATTATCGGCTGTCTATATGGCTGTCATCAAGGTAATTCAAAAACGAAGAGTAAGAAATTTGGTTGACGTATTTTAGACAATGGAATGAACAATAAGAAGTAGAAGAAAAGTTCAGATAAAAAATAGTTTTTTCTTAATACTAAACAACTTTAGATTGATACATTTTTGCATAAACTGTTTAGATTCGCTACAATTAGGTAATTGATATAGAATTTGTTATACTTTACTTCAAAATACGAAATACCATAGTAAAAATCGAAAATTAAATTAAAATTGATTCAAAAATAAAGAAGTATAAGCTCTCAAAAATTATTTTTCATTTCTTCTAGGAAAATAAAATTTTACAGGTAATCTTGGAAATACAAGGAAGTGACGTCAGGCATATCATTAATTCGAATCCAAAAGCTCTGCCAGAAGTTTTTTTTATTACATCAGTCAACGGCAGTATGTCGACTATGGACTTTAAAAAAATAGAGTCGGAATAGCTAGGATCTAGGAACTGAAAATATCGAAATCTACCTCGATTTCCGAAAATCGAGAGAATATATTAAATTTCCGATATTTATAGCGGTGAATTAAACATATTAATATAAAAATTAATAAATAAATTTCTAAAGTCGAACTTGATGATCTTGACTATCAAAATGTCGCTACAGGCTTTTATACCTTCAAATTGTAGTAAACTCATGCGCTTGATTTAATTTAAAGTTTATTTTCTTGATTTTACAGCACTTAAATAAAAGCTCGCTTTAAAACTTTTTTTTAAACTTTTCTTTGGGAGATACAAGTAGCGGAGAAAGTGTATAGAAGAAACTAATTATTTCAATTGGAGATTCTAGTTGTATAAAAACAAAAAATTCAATTCAGTTTCGTTAAATCTTAGACTCGTAAATTAAAAAGTTATAATAAATTTTTTCAACACCTATTTAAATGAAATTATCAATATTTTAAATCTTTTATAAACAAACAACTTGTGTCTTAGCATGTACCTTGAATTCAACTTCGTACCTTGAATTCAATTCAGAAAACAATTTTCGATTGTTTTAAGCTGTAACTTATGATTAAATTATTTTAGAATGCATTAAGAATAGTTAGGAGTATCATTTAATATTTTTTATTTTTTTACATATTTAATTTATTTTTATACATTAATAAATATAGTAAATTATTTTATTGTATGAAATCTAGTCAACGCTGTAAAGCAGTGATTTCACTATCATGTTGTCAGTCTTTCAAAGATGATATATTGCGCTCTCTCTCTTTAATACATTATTTTCGTTATAACATATGTTCTTTATCTATAAACTGTGAAATTAAAACAATAACATCTAAAAATATTGGTTAAGATTTTTTATATTAATTATTTAAATTCTTAAATTGTCGAAATCATCAAAACGATTTCAATATGAGTTATAACGAATAACAGCTTGTGACAGATCTCAGCTGGGGGCAGTGTTGCCGACCTTTCTTATACACTATTTTTTTTTCAGTAAAAACGACTCAACATCGGCTTGTTTCAATTTTTTTTCTCGAAAACCGCTTAGTTAATTTTAATATATTAATTCTGAATTGGTTGTCTAAAGTACAAGTTAATTATTATAACTTATACTTAAATTTGAATTTCCTGGTACCTTTTTTCAGTTAATAAAAATTAATTTAATTTGTTCGGCTAACGAATTAAGATTACATGTGAAATTACAGTTTTTTAAAATTGCAATAAGTTTTTAACAGTTTAGTGAATCGGTTTGTAATTTATAAGAGTGATTTAAAATGGAATGATGAACTTTCTACCAAATTTTCATTTGGCTCGTACAATTTTTATGTACCTCCCAAGCATCCTTAACTATATAATATTATTATTATATGTTCAATCAATTCAAAACTTTCAGCTCAATCGAATGACAATAACTGCTTCAAAATTCAGTTGCGAGATTTTATCCAAACTCAAAATCATAGCAAGTTAAATAAAAACTTATAAAAACCTTCACCTAAGAAAAAATGGGAGAAATTACTTGATTATTTTACACTAAGACACCACTGCATTGACTACATTGCAAGAATTATTAAGGAATTACCGAGGATTTCGTATTTACGGATGTTGAATTGGATCTTGCGCGTGCGTTTTCAAATTATAGTCGCATATTAAAAGACCAACTTCGACCCAATACAGATCTTTATACAACATAACATCAAAATCCGATAAAAACTGTAGGAGTTAGCATTTGAGCATGCATCTACAGCCCTATCTGAATTTGCATTCCAAATTTCAAAAGTGATTTAAAGGGAGTCTTTAAATTTCCACCTTTCGTAAGCAATATTCCTTTTCTTAAAACACACATTTTCAAACTTATGTTCATAAACTGTTAACTTCTTTTACACATATGGATAATGAGCCTAAACTAATCATAATCTCGCTAGTGAGATAAACTAATCATATTGCAAAATGTTTCGTATATATGATAGTACACAGCTGACTCCTAATACTATTTCATGATGAATTTAGAGCGCCTCACATCACACCTTTTATTCAATTCTTTTTAGCTGGTAAAAACCGCTATTTGGGGAAATTAATAATATCAAATTATATTCTACTTTAAACTATGATGCTTTCGGTATTAAATGATATCCTGGCAGGCTAAAATCATTACAATTATACCGTCTAAATCAAACCTGCAACTGTAAACATGACGAATGTTGTGGCAAAGTAGTTACAGAATTACTATTATAGTACGTATTTCTTACAATATTTGATACGAACTAATATACATACGATTACTATAATAGATTCTTGTAGACAACTAATAATTGATGGACAATAGTACATAAAAAATAATTAAATGTGTACACAAAGTAGTGGAATTTCAATTATTAGCATATTATAAAGATTAAAAAATTAAAATTAACCATGAAACTCACTTGTCCTATACTAAACTAACGTACGAAAAAACACATTTGAGTATGTGAATTATATTTTCTCATCCCATTTAGGAGATCTCATCTTTCCACGATCTCAATAATACATGAATAACACAACATATAAGAGGGTAAGAAAGTCATTATTTTTGCTGGCATATTCATAATATTTAGAGGGAAGTAGTTGTCTTCTTCAATACATTTATAATAGTGCAGATAAATTTTCAGCCTCATGTACAATTGTACACAATATATTTTAAATTTTACTTGGTTTTTATTGCTATGTAAGTTAATATGCATGCATTTTAGAGCCTTCGTAAACTATTCCTTCAAAAAATAGGAATAGTTTTAGTGTTCATATCTGTCGGCTAACTATGTAATATATATGGTAAAAACACTGTTGGCAGCGTTATTGACCGATTTCAGGACTGATTTCAGTTGGATCGATAATTTTCGTCCACATCACTTAAAAAACAAAGTTTCGGATTCTGCAAATTATTTAATATTTTTGTATACTTGGTATATAATTTTGCGTAAGGGTTACATGATACGTAAAATAGTAAGCCATACAAATAATAACACATAAAGAGTGTATTTTGGACTTTAATACATTTTAATCGTTGTTTATTTTAAGATTTGAATAATAATTTTACTAAGCGCACGCTGAAACAATATAAAATATTCATTTTAATAACTATCGTTACTACTCATAATTAATAACATTCATGGTGCGCTTCATAATCCTCGTAAAATAATAATTTAAAGATGAAAAAAACGAAAATATGAAACGAGAATATGACGGAAATATTTCTCTTTTGGACTTTCTTTAAATGGACTGGGATTTTAACAAGCATATTTATTTTGACTTGAGGCAATAACTCTCAAGGTTAGTTCAACTTTGTTTCTCCAAGCGAAAACTACCTTCACAAAAATATAAGCCTTAGCTATCTTGGAACCCATAAACAACAAATTCATAAACCCCAAACCGGTAGACCTCAAGCCACTCACACCAAATCAATAAACCCCAAGTCTCTAGCAACAAACTCTGAAAATTCAAAAAGATTTGTACATTGTCCTCAAACCTTAAGCTCTAGTCTCTAACACCAAAACCCTCAAAATTCAAATAAACTCCATTGCACCCACATCTTAAACTCAAATTAAAATCAATTTTACGTTAAAGCCAATAGTTTATCTGGCCAATAATATCGGAAAGGGGGGGGGTGAGCTACGATACATTTATGAAAACCTTCTATGCTTGCAAACAGAAAAATATATTTCAAAATTAACAGATATCAAATAGATTTTTGTGAACGTTGTGTGAGAAATTGTTATTATTAACGCACCTACATCCATCAAAGTTTAAAAATTAACCCAATCCGAAATTTTGGTATTAGAGAACTATGACCGAAAAATTCCATTCTTTGCATGAAGGTAGCTTCCAAGTAGTGTTGCACAGTGGCAACAGGAGGTGATAGATTATCTACCTAGAAAATCATTTTTAAGGCAAAAATATTTGAAAAATTGGAATGAAATATACTCAAAGTTCACATGTTTTTCTAAATTTACAGGTAAAACATTTCGACAATTGAAAATGTTGGTGTCTATTTGACCATAGAGATTTTTGCTCTTCACTTCAAGAACAAATATTTACAGAAAATCTTACTTTAAGTCAGTCTTTTCGCGTAAGATTTATGCTTTTAAAATGTTTTTAATAAGTTAACTAAGTAATTATTTTGTAAACATGAATTTTACATGACATGCTTGTAGTTAAAAGCCTAAAATTTAATCGATCAGGCGAATAAAATACAAGTTAAATAAAACAAATAGTAACCAACGTCTTAATCCAAATTTTCATATCTGCTCGTCATAATCCATAATATGACATTTATTATGAAAGTCACACGGTTTAACCGTCCCACAAAATGTGGTTATCCCAGCCCCATACATCACGACTACATTGTTAAGTTATGTTTTTACGATTATCAGAATATTTAGATGTCATTTTGAATTTTGCAAGTTTGTGACGCTCCCTCCCACTCCCTTAGATTATATTGAAATCATCAGAATATTAAAATGCACATTGTCAGCATGTGATTACCACATTTTAATCTGACGTATTAGATTAACTTTCATAAAATCTCTTCTTGAGCTCCTCTACTATAAGATAATAATATCGTAAACAGATTGTTAGCCCCTTCTCATTCTCTTTCTATAAAATCTTTAAATCACATATAATATGAACAGCCAACATTGAATTTATTTTACCAGACAGCAATTACATTGCAAAAGATTATTGTTAGTTCAAGATATTTGATATTAGAAGAAACAGTGAATAGCATTTGATTATGGTCTCGATACAATAATACCCAATACAAAACTTTTCTTATTTATTGCCAACTTTGACAAATTGTTATTAATTTTTTATGTGAAATAAATTTTCTTTTGTTCCACGCATAATATTGAAAAGTTAAGCGACCGTATAAATTAATTTTTCGACTTGGGATTATTCGTTCACGACTGTAGTAGATAAGAGACAATTATAATGACAAAGACACATTCTAAAATTTTATGATCAGAACATCAGATGATTAATGCCCGTTATCACACTTTAAGGAAGTACGAGCACCAAGGCAACTTTTGATAAAAGGCTTGATTTTTTTTTAATACAAAGTTTAAATATGTCTAAACAAATTCCAAAAATTTGAAGGAGATTGCCCGATCATTTAAATAAATAATTAACTTTAAAGTTGAGCAATTTAACATTGGTCTTATGGGGTAACCTTCAAACATTGATACATTTCTGTATTTTTCTCGTAAAACTGTCGGTGAATATTTTTAAAAAACTTAAGCACGCCGTACATAATTCAGACATTCCTTTAAGAAATTATGACCATATATCAAATATTTAAAGGGGTTTGACATCTATAATAACCACAATTCGAATAGTTTCTCTCGAAAAAATTTCTAAATTAGGTAAAATCTAAACTAAATTTTACATTTAGAAATGTATTTTATGTCATTTAGAAATGTATTTACATTTAGAAATGTATTTTATTCACCGTTTTTATGTCAATATAGTGCATAATAAAGTTTATAACATTTTGATACCTTAAATTTCTAAAAAATATTTGTTAAAACAACACATTAATCATGGAGTTCGAAAACCCAAATGAGCATAAAAATCCTCAAACACATGGTTATATGCAACAATATATACTATACGCACAATTAGTTATACAACCGCTACATTATTATTTGAAATATTCCACATCAAAATGTGAAACAAGGCTTAATATCATAACATAATTCGAAAATTAAATTGAAATTGGTCCAAAAACAACGAAGTTACAAGCTTTCACAGATTATTTTACATCTCTTTCTTGAAAAACAATGATTTTCATGTAATCTCTACGAAAATGCTAGCTATGGACGTACGTCATACTTATCATATCTTCCACTTTGTATAATAAAAAGACTTCACTGTCCGTATTAAACTTAAAGATTTAAAAAAAGTTACTTCAGTCCGCTGTTTAGAAGTAAAGACGCATTAATTGAAGTAATAAACAAAATTTAGTCATTCGAAAATATTTTCACCAGTGAAAATGGAATTAAACAATGTTGCATAGCTGTATTATTTGTAGGTAGCGTGAGGTTGAGGCAACCAACTTTAAAAAACTTAATGAAAAACGTGTATCTTTTAACTTTAAGTTTTAATGTTGGTTATGTGTGTTTAAATTATTGTATTAAGAACTCTACGTTCAAGTATTTCGTATATAGATGGATATTAACCCTATCAAACAATTCATTTTAAAACTCCTACAGTTTACGTATTTCATCTTTAATGGGGATAGCTTTTACTGCAAACCACATTTTTAGATTTTAGAAAAATAAACCATAAAATAAACCTTTAACGAGTGGGTATTATATATATATATATATATATATATATATATATATATATATATATATATATATATATATATATATATATATATATATATATATATATATATATATATATATATATATATATATATATATATATATATATATATATATATATATATATATATATATATAAGCTTTTGGAAGAGTGTGAAAGAATATAGAAAACTTTAGATATTCGACGTTTGTCATACATTAAATATATATTTTGAGGATGAATGAAACAACATGTATATCAGTATTGAATAGTGAAGTAACACCTAACAGTATTAATTATTTTTAATCATTATCATTAATCAAATATACTAAATACGCAGTCCATACAATTTTAAACAGGTTCATAATAGCATGTATTGCAGTTATTATATATGTGTTTGTTAGATAAATTTGAGCAGAAGTTATAGCGAATCTAAACAGTACGAGAAAAAATATGTTCAATCCACGGTTTGTTTAAAAAACAAACATATTTTGAACTTAAATTTTATGATTTACTTTTAATGGTTTGAAAGTTGGAGATTTGTTAATATTTTACAGTGTAAATTTCATCAAAATCGTTTTAGTATTATATTTTTCAAGATATGGGCTATTTTCATAATATATAAGTATGCCTATCTTTGATGATATATATGTTTTTTTTTATGTACATTCGCGTATTAATATTTATATATTATTATTATTATAAAGTAGTTTGATCTCAACGATTGTTTTTATCTGAAAAAAAAAAAAATACTTGGGGCGGTCACATATTAATTTTTACTAAAAAAACTTAATATAAAAAAAGACAGGTGTAACATACTAAATTCTTAGTGTAAACAACACTAAAAACTGTTGTTTTTTTATTTTTAATTTAAAAAAAAAAAAAAAAAAAAAAACCGATTTAAAAATAAACTCAAAAGCATAACATTATGTTTAATTAAATAAAACTCATCTATAAATAGTTTTCTTGTAACCACTTACCATTCAAATTTGGCGCTAATCATATTGTTAGCAAAACATAAATTCGTTGAGCCGACTTCGAATGGTTTTTGGTCACAAGGAAATTATTTGAAAAATATTTATTTAATTTAAGCCCATTGTTTAAAGAATTTTTATTTTTAAAGTATAATCCCACATGCAAGCTAACTGCGAGGAGAATATTGTACTTTTTTTTTAGAGCCAGCGATTATTGGCAGAATAATATGTAATTTAATGTTGAGTGTCATTTTCAAAATTGATGGA
Organism: Chrysopa pallens; assembly: GCA_020423425.1. NCBI lineage: Eukaryota > Metazoa > Arthropoda > Insecta > Neuroptera > Chrysopidae > Chrysopa > Chrysopa pallens. Next base: position 27,435,379 of record CM035591.1, read on the forward strand.
GAAAACTAGTAATATTCGATATTTTATAAAATTTTTCGATCACATACATCAGATCTTTCATCTTTTAAATTACAAACATTTTCTTAGTATAATGAAAAAATAAAGTTTTTTATTTATAATAATATTGTATTGAATTTTAGAAATTTCCATCATATCTTCATGTGTCATCCTGTAGCCCTGTAAAACGTGAGTAACAACGCAATTGTATGTTTATTGGTGGAGTGGGAGGAACGAGGTTATTATCTATAACAACACACGAAAAACTAAACACACTATCTACGAAACATTTGGCACCGAAATACGATGTTGTATCGTTGCCACTATTGTGTAAAAGTACTTGCCTATACGATATAATAAATATATGAATATTATATTCATACATGTTTATATATATAAAAGGCCTATATAAGCCTCCTTTTTCTAGCATTATAATTTGCGTTTTATAGGTTTTGTATATGCATCAAACATGCATTATTCAGACCAACAAATTGCATTTATTGGGTCATCTACAACACAACAATCAGTGTTGTTGCAATTTTAAATCATTTTATTATTATTTTTTTGTTTGTTGCATCGTCATCATCATGTTTCAATTATTATTTATTTTTTATGCAAATATTATTCTTGAATAAGTGACAATAATAACTTTAGAGACGAATGGTTTTAAAATTAGGGCGCCAGTTTGTCCATAATATAACAGGATGATGAATCAATTCAATACTAGGAATTTATAGGTTATTATCTAGATATAATTCTCCAGTTCAAAATAGTTGATGTCTGGAATTTTTTAGCTTCCTAAATCTGTATTGGAAAAATTCACAATGAAACTTATTCCAAGTCCTCAATGAACCAATAGCCCCATAAACATCCAAGTCAGAATTCTAAAGGAGGTTTTGGTTAAGACTACTTTGAAATGTCTTAAAATGCCGTTAATATTTTTGGATAAAACTAATCTTGCAAGTTGAACAACTTGAAAAAGTATTAAATTTTAATCTATAAAGATCTACCCGAGACCTATTCCATTGTTACCTCTTAAGTAACACTCGAAGTTTTAAAAAAGAAAATTGAAATATTATCCTTAAAATGGGAAAAATAAGCGAAAAACCTTTCTTGAGAGAATGAGGAATAGAAAGGTGTAGCACATATCTGGATTTAGGATCCTGAGAAATTCATTCTTTACATCAAACCAAAAATTTTTTAAAATACATCTTTCAAAACTTTGGCAAACCAAATTTTTAATCATTTTCAAACAAAGTTTACGCTCTACGATTTGCGAAAAAGTGTTTATTCGAAAAGTAAAAAACGAGGAACAGTTAGAAAAAAACTTGTTATCTCTTTTATTAAATTGTTTTAATCATCAAGAGATCATTATGTACGCAGACAAAATAATGCACTCGGAAATTTTTAACCATGGTTCACAGGAATTAAAATACTTTTAAGAGGGATTATCCACAGCTTTGTTGATGACTGAAATTTAATGTAATATATATTGTATTTCATTCAATTTTCGCGCAAGAATAACTATAAAAACACTTACAAATGTTATGGAATTTGGTATGTATGATATTTATGAAAACAGAGTTAGAAATTATGTCGAAGAGTTTTTAGCGAAAAAAATTTTCAATTTAATTTTGTATTTAAAAATGTTTGTTCGAGAAAATCTCGTTGACAAACCCTCTGTTTTCATGTTACTTACTATCAAACATGCCAAATTTCATAACATTTGGATAAGTATTCTTTGAGTTATTTGTGCGTCAAAACTGAAAGATTTAGAACATGCAGGAGGATGAGAACAGCTGCAGATAATCCATCTTAAATCAACGAAAAACAAAATAATAATAGTTTTAAAACATAAAACTGTAATACTTAATTCGAAACTTTCAATATTATGTGTTCATCCGAGGAAATATTAAGGCCTTTCGCATATTGCAGCACATATGGCACAGCGGAACGCGAAATGACGCGATACGCATATTGCCAGACAGTTCTCTCGCCCTGTATAAGATAATATATAAACAGTATTTTAATCCCAGAATGCATAGGTCTGTTACGAGTGTGCCAAAGTACTGATGTTTATAAATGGTTCGCATCCTGGTAAAATTTTACTTTATTTGGTAAATATTTTATATAAATAACATTTTTGAATTAAATTAATGATAATTTTAAAATATCTTTATGATTCAATAATATTTAAAGTAATGACATCTTTGAACCCAATATACAACTAAACTTAAATATAAAAACTAATTGCATTATAGGGAGAGACTGTGACTAGTGAAACGGAGACTGAGGTCTCGGGAGCTCAGTCAAAGTCATTTGTAAATCTTACAAAAAAATCTACCTTAGCCATGTCACGTCGCGCTGTGCCACAAGCAAAGCGCCACTTTCTACTCAAAATTTATATCCCTCAACCAATATTCCCTACACTCGTGACAATAATATATGTCCACTATATCTTAAACCAATTTAATTATTTTTTTTCTCCTCAATATCCAGAATATTCTTTTTAAGCAAAAGTCAAATCACAAAAAAAAAAAAAATCAGGAACATAATACAAACTTCCGAACTTGAAAGTAATACTTTAAATGGTCATGTTTTCATCTCTGACTACATCTAACTTGTTAATAATGATACGAGGGCAGGTCAATAAGTTTTAAGAAAAGATAGAATAAATAATTTGTTTAGGGGAATTTTTTTTTAATTTTCTAACACTAATCTCCGTCTAGTGCAATTCACATTGACAGACGTAAACAGAGATATCTTGGAACCAAATATGATGAATACGGTGGATGGTCTATCAATACAAACTTCAATTGGTCAATTTTAGATATTGAAATCGCGCACGTTTGCAATCGTGCATTATCTAAGAGAATGGTAATTTTTTTTCTTCAATTGAAAACGATTTCTTTTATTTTCTCATTTATATGACCTAACAATGACGCATTACTCCAGTTATCGTTCTCATTAGTCAATGAAGATAATATCACTAGCATCCCAAAAAATAGTATTCAAAGCCTTTCCAGATCATTTATTTCACTGCCGCCTTTGTCTTGTTTGGAGAACGTTCGCCTTTAATAATCCACTGGTTGACTGTTGTTTCGTCTCAGGATTTCAACTACAGTTAATAAATATCTGAGCAGAAACTCACCAGGGCTACTGCACAAGCACTACAAAAGACCCTTAGAAGAAACTTCGTGGTTCCGTTGTTATTAGCTTTGAGAAAAATCGGAACCCAAACGACAGAAATTTTTTTTCACACCCAATTTAATATACAAATTTGAGACGCCGGTACCCTTGTGTTGAAATCCCTGTGGCCTCAACTGTATAAATTCCAAAGAAAATTAAAAATATTGAAAATTTAAAACACAATTTAACCAATATCTTTTTCATCGAGTGTTTTATGACATCAACGAATCCTTCTTGTAAATTTAAATAATAATAATATTTAGAATCTAACTATTATTATTATTTAAATTTACAAGAAGGATTCGTTATTAGATGTTATATGAGATAAATTACTTATTGTACAAATAATTTGTTTATATGTTTTATGTATGACATCATTTAAACGTTTAAACGATACAGCAAATAAATAATAATAATTATTATTATAGCGAAATTTTAGTTTTTAATAAATAACTGAGCAAATTTTCAACTTTATCTAATAAAAGGTTCTTTTGGTAAAGTAAAGCCTGTTTACAAAACAAGATTTTATTTAAATTTTATTTAAAAAAAAAAAAAAAAAAAACTTTTAATATAAACTTAACGTCATTAAGCAATTTATATGATGATATAAAAGCTTGTAGCGTGATTTAAGTACATGTATTAACAACATAGATTGAAAATTTTAATAGATGTAATCAATCGTATCAACTTTATATAACAGGTAGGTTGAAAAGTTGGTAGAGTAGCATAGAAAAAAATTTAATTTGATTAATCAATATAGTTTCCTTTGAGGGCGATACAACGATTATAGGCGTCATACGATTATTAACCTCAAAATATTTGTCTTTACCCTCAAAATAGGCTTCAATTTCGGCGATAACCTCTTAATCCGTCCAGGGAGCATCTTCTTGAGGTTTGAGAACAGAAAAAAGTCACTGGAGGCCAGATCCGGAGAGTACGGTGGATGCGGAAGCAATTTGAAGCCCAATTCTTGCAATTTCGCTATGGATTTCATTGATTTGTGACACGGTGGATTGTCTTGATGAAACATCACGTTCTTCTTCTTGAAATGACGCCGATTTTTCGCCATTTTATCTTTTAGGCGCTCCAATAACATAATAGCCACTGTTTTTGTTTTTTCCCTTTTTAAGATAGTCAATGAATATTATACCATGAGTATTCCAGAATATTGATGTCAGAACCTTGCCAGCCGACTTTTGCGTCTTTCCACGCTTTGAAGTCGGTTCATCACGTGCAATTCACTCGGCTGACTATCGATTGGACCCCGGTGTGAAATGAGATCCATATTTCTTCCATCGTCACATATCGACCAAACACTCCTTAAAATCATCGATTCGTTGTTTTTGGTCGATTGTGAGTTTGCGCGACACCCACTTTGAACATTTTCTTTCGCATATCTAAATATTTATGCACGATGTGACGAACACATTCCTCTGATATCTTTAGGGTCTCAGCTATCTCAATCAACTTACTTCCCTTTACGGTTTATCAAATATTATTTTGTGGATTTTTTGATGCTTTCGTCTGTAATAGTCTCTTTGGGGCGTCCACTGCGTGCATCGTCCTCGATGTTCATTTCACCTCGTTTAAATTTAACAAACCACTTCTCTATGGTTGATTTTCCTGGTGCAGAATCCGAATAATGTTTATCAAGCCAAGCCTTGTTTCAACAGTTTTAATTTTCGTCAAAAAGCAATGCTTTATTAACACACGAAATTGCTTTTTATCCATTTCCTCAAGGTAACAAAAGTTCTTTCACTAAAAATGCTATAACTCAGATACTAACAGTGCAACAGCTGTCAAATTCATACACACGTCTTTTGAAGGTTAGTGCTAACTAAAAATCATATGGATTTGATGACTAGCACCACCTATGTGTAATCCTAAGAACTTTTCAGCCCACTTAGTAATTTACTTGTTTATCTACAGATTTAAATCTAGCGAAAACCTTTCATATCATATAAAGTGTGTAATGATGTTATAAGTTCATAGTAAAAGTTTATTTTTTTCTTTTAATCACATTTAAATAAAACCTTGTTTTTAAAAAAAATGTTTTTTACTTTTACTTAATTTCTTACTTTATAGTTATCGCTAGATAACTAGAATCTCCAGACGGATTGGAGCAATGAAATTTATGTTCAGCATGTTATTTTTTTTTTTTAAACTCACATTCGTATTCACAGTAAGTCCTTCAATTTCATACCCATATTGTAGGCAAGCAGTAAAAACTTAGCGGGCCACATTAGATTTAGAGGAACGTCACCTTATTTTTCGACTTATTATCAGCAGCCCTTTCATTTGCTACCCATATTGAAGGAATGCATTTAAATAAATAGTCAGCCATATTGGATGTTTCACCTTGTTGGATTTAAAATAACATCACAAGGCTAACCATGTATTGTCATCCAAACTGAATGTGTATACAAAATTTCAGATCAAGCGGTTTAAGATATCTGCTACAAAATTGAGTTTAGAATACCGCTATATTTAATTTAGAGAGGCGTCACTTTACTTTTCAAGTTATTTCTAGTAAGTCCTTTCATTTCACACCAATATTGCAGAAGTGAATTAAAAATAACTAGGGTATGATACCATGTTGGATTTAAAATGACGTCATACACCTAACCATGGATTGTCATCCAAATTCATGTGTATAAAATGTGAATACAAAATTTCAACTCAATTGATAAACAGAGATCTTCAATCGATACCCTGTGTCCTATTAAGTTGTAATATTCCATCGGAACAAACATGCATATATTGCAACTTAAATAAAAGCTTTAAAAAGATTAAAGTTTTGAAAATAGCTAAAAGATCAAAATTAGCAACAACAAAAATTTTTGAACGTCTTATATTTTGAGCGATGTATTTTAAAGTGTTTAGTTTGCAATTCTTAAACCTTTCAGCAGAAATTTATTATTAAGTTTTTAGCTTGTAGTTACAATTTGAATTTTGATGAAGCTTTTATTATAATTCAAAACAATATATTTTGAAATCACATGGCTTATTTATTTATTTTGTATCCTGCCTGTTAATTTATTGCTGAAAAATTCAATTTTATACGAACTACTGGCCATTTTGTTCTTAATAATCAACCTAACATCTCGCAAACAACGATCGCACAAATTAAAGGATAGTTAAGAAACTTAAGTAATTTACACGAAGTTTTCCGAGGTTATTGATCAATTCCTGTCGCTACAAAAATTGTTACAGTTGGATCGTAATAAAAAAAAGGGGTGGGTAAAAACTCCTTGTTTGGACATTTTACCAAATGCCTCTCTATCACTACTAAGTAGGTACTATTAGAAAACGTAGAATCCATTCTAATCAGGTCAAATTCGTTAATTTTTATCAAATATGTATTTTCACAAAGAAAATTTACAGGGTTTTCATAGAAAATCTATTTTGTAGCTTTAACACTATTTATTAAAAATTTAATTTTTAAATGAATTTTAACGAACATGGCTTTATTCAGAAATAATAGTAGTGGTAAAGCTCCACAATATTTCTTGAATATGGATTACCACAAATTAAAGCTGTAAAATAAATATATACTTAGTTTTAGTATCTAAACTGACCCTAACACTCAAGGAAGTTACTAAATTTGAAGGAATCAATTTATCTTAATTGCTAAAATAATTGAAAATATGATTAAAAAATATCACATTCGTTATTTAATAAAATTAGTATACTATTTCCTGTTAATAACGGAAATTAAGGAAAGACATGCAGAATAACTGAAGAATACAAAGAAACATTACTTGTCTAGTACAAAGTGTTTCAGAATAATTGTTTCATGACATATTAGCAGGATAATATCGCTGCAGTTATTAAGGTACACGTATTTTAACTTAAATCTGAGTAACTAGCCGAATGGCCGATTCTGGCAGTTGATCTTTAGTTTAAAGAAAAAGACTGTTCAAGGTTTCAACATTCAGCGTCCATTATTGTCAAGCATACAATAATTATCAGGTAGACGAATTTCAGATTCAATGCGGTTTATCGTTTTTAATAGAACTCTATACTTTATGTTGATAATTAGTACTTCATACGAAAAAAAATTGAAATTGGGGCAAAAAACAAAAAATCATTTTAATCGAATAAATGTTTATTACATTTAAGTAAAACTTTTATATTATTGACATTTTTAATAATTTTTAAGCTATTATTGAAATTTGATAACATCAGTTTCAATAGTTATTAAAATAAAGTTGACTAAATATATAATAAATGTTCAATTTTCTTAAAAACTGATAGTTTTTGTTTTATTAAAAATAAATTTGACTAAATAAATAATAAATGCACATTTTCTTAATATAATATTAATTAAAGCACAATTTTTCACCAATTTTCTTAAAAGTCAATGGTTTTAATAGAGGGATACAATAGAAATTAATAGAGGCATTCAAATGATATTTGTTTGAAATAATTTTCTCAATTTAAACATTATAAAAAATAAAATTTCCTGACTTTTTCGGACGATAAATCCAGAAATTATACGACGAAGTTCATTTTTAATTATTACGCGGTTGAAGAAGAATAGTAAAAGAACAATACATCTGAAAAATCAGTTTGAAGTTTTTATTTGTATTCAACAATTTTGATTTATATTTATCAAATAAATAATTCCTTTATATACTCGACATACATAATATGTCACAGTATATTAATTTTACTGTAAAGTTTGTAACGCTGGCAAATATTGACTGGACAAACAAAAATCACCTCACCTAGATAACTCAAAATTTTTATTAAAATCTTTATTTGTACGTGGTAAAAAGAGGTCATTTTTCCACCTAACCAACCGAATTGGTTGGACGATTTAGTCCCCTAAAGTCATTCCAGTCAAATTTATAGATATCATATTTCTGCACTTCCAAAAAAGTTATACCGAACGAAAAAAAAACAAGATATATACATACATAAGAAATGAGAATTTTAATTTCCAATAGCCTTAAAACGAATAAAAACATACTTTCGCATCGAAGTCGTCTCATAACGAAAGCCGAAATAATGCTAAAAATATTAGTACAGTAGTCCCAAGTTTATTGTTTTATATCGGGAATTTCTAAAATTTATAAAGTTCACTTGTTATGATCGTTAATTTTTAATCGTGAATAAGTTTTGCCAACACAGCTTCTTATATTTTCAATAATATTCTCAGTATCCTTCAGAACATATTCTACGTCATTTCTCATTCATATTCTTCGATTATTCCAAGGTTTATAGCGAAATTTAAGTAACCACTGAAACATTCTGTATACACACATATAGGTGTACGTATTAGACTAGTGAATGAATAAATAAATAACAACATAAAGAAGTTGTTATGTAATTCATTTACGCTTCATAGTGTTACAATAATTAGACGTTTGTTTATAGACTCACGTCTAACTCTTTAAGTCGTGTGTCTTATAAGATTTTTATAACAGGTTTATGTATATTACAGGTTTATATTGTTATTATTAATGGACCTCGTGCACAAATGTAAAGTACGTACATTGTTCCAATTTATTTGCTTTTTGATAAATATGTTAATTATTGTTATAATATTTTTGAGCTTACTTCATTCATAAAAAATACTACTTTCAATAGCGATGTTTAAGGGTATATGATTGTGGTTATATAATTGTCATTTTGAGTTTATGGAACAAGATAACACCAATTTTATCACTTAAATGATGTATTATTTGGAGTTTAAAGTATTCTTTTATTACGCTAGATATTAAATTAGCATTTGTATTGGAGATGTATTTTAATAACATGTGTATTTTAGAAATAAGACATCGATGTCAAAAACGTGGACGTTTTAGAACGATGTCTCGTTCTGAAGCTATAAATTTTTAGAAACAAGCTTAGATTGGTGTGATTTTGTAAGACATTCAGGCGTTTTACAATTAACAACAAAGATGTTTCAATGTTACAACAATGAAGAACTTGCCGCAACGCAAACATATGAATAGCCATGCAAACTTATTGTTATTTTTAAATTTTATAAAATAAATGAATATAATATAAAAACCTAATAATTTAAACAAAAGTGGTAAATGTTTGAGTAGAACATTTTTAGTCGGTCTAGTTTTTAACTGCCTAACATTAATGATACACATTATCCCTAATTTAACAGTCAAAAATCAATGTTAAATTATCGTTCATAATGAAAGATACGATATTTAAAAGATTTCAGCAAGATGTATCGTGTTCATCCCCAGTTTGTATGGATATTTATAATAAATCATTACAATTCCAAGTGCTTTTATAAATTTGTCATTAATAAACTTGATTTTCCATAAACGGGTTACAATAAAGTGGAACGCTGATAGTATACTGAATTATGTGCTGGTAATTTAATTTTAGAAAGCTTAGCATTTACTTTAAAATGATGAGTAATAAAAATTCGTTTACAGAATTTGAAATATAAATAAAACATTACCTTCGTGTTTGTTGATATTTCTGTTTGATCCTCTGTATGCCATTATTTCAGGTGTGTCAGTTAACAACGAATTAATCGAATGATGCTGGAGAATCTCTGTACAAGAATCTTCGTCACTGTCCGATATCTTACAATCTGATGCCGTGCTTGATAATCTAATCTGTAAAAAAACAATATTTGTTATTCAAACAAAAATTTTAAATAAAAATTGTTTTTTAGCTTTGATTGCTTTAGTTTGAAAATTACAATTCGAACAAATAACTAAGCCGGTCGTCAGAATATAATAGACTTAAAACTGAACTATCGACAAGTTTACTTACTGCCCCTAGATGTTCAAAACTCATCTAAAATTAAATATTACACTTCGTTTTATAAGAATAGCTAACTATGTAACTATCAAAGATTTGTAGGACTAAATTTTAAATGATATAATATGCATCATGTGAAAAAAAAAACTTAATTGACAATAAGTTGCCCAATTTGACAACCCTGGAGTCAAGCTATATGAATTCATAAGTAGCAAGTTAAGAAAAGAAATGTATACCCTAGGAAACGATAACATCGTTATATATATTTTATATTCATATTTATTTTAAAACACATTCATCTAATGCTCATATACACGTGACGAAAGGGCGCTTACTCTCTTTCTACATGCAACCAACAAACCTGTTGCATGCGTAGCTCCCCGTGACAAACAAAAGAAAACAATCATATGATGTATATAAAGTGACGCCGTTTGTTTTTAAAAGAGATATAATACGTATACTAAGAGTGGTTAACCGGTCGACGCGTCTGTCGTGCGTTCTTGTGATCATCAACTTGCTTGCAGCCTATTTCATTTACAGATCACTATATTCACCTTTCTTTTTATATATCAGTTTATTAATTTTAGTCTAAAATTTGTAATGGTAGAAAATACTGAAGCCACCAACAAAATTTTGGTAAAGGTGTTTATAGAATCACCTACAACTTCGTTCATTTTCATCTGTCGGCCATCCAAATAACATAAAAATGAAAAAAGATAGCGAGCTGAATTCTTGGTGCCGTATTCTAAACATTAAAAGTAAAATTTCTGAATGACCAATCTAATGGGTCCAATATATCCATGACCCAACATTTAAATCATAAAAATAGAAAAAAATTCGCAAAACAAAAAATTTTTTGAAAGAAAATAACTATTGTTTGAAACACTTTTTCATAAAATGTTTAAATTCGCCACAATTTCAGTTCAAATTTAGCTAATTATTATAACACTTATTGGTTAATAATTATATGGAATATCATTAAATCATATTTATAACCTATTTATAACTGCCAGTGCATATTTACGGTATTTTATGAATGCTAATCATTACAAATAGTTTAAACATTGATACTTCATTGTGTGTCGAGTATCTAAACAATTAACACTATTAGTAATTATTTTCACTTGTTTATGATGTATTTATGCTAACTACTAATTGCTTTAAAAGAGTAATTAAGTGTCTTTCTTAGTCTTATCGTACTAAAGCTTTGTTCAGATTGATCAAGAAATTTAGTCAAGTATTTTCGTTAAATTCTATTTTTTTTATGCAAGTAGTACACTCACCACTCTTATATCACAACCATATAACAATAAGCAAATGAAGGGATCTGCTTGACATTTAATTATTGTACGGTCACATTCATATAATATTAACAGTTATATGATACGAAATTATATTACTCGACTGTGAGTCCTAACATAGTTTTGATAAATTAATTGTCACTTGACTAAATTATCAAATTATAAGTGTGAACGATTTTTGATTAAGTGTAAGTTCCAAACTGACCCCGGACTGACGTAACGTAATGGACATGCATAGACCAATAAATGAAGTTAAGCAACAGCAGTCACAATCTGTATTTGGATGGGTGACCACCTAGCAGAACTGTGTACTGTTGTTGTATAAAAAAAAAAAAAATAATAATCCCCTTTAGTTAATGGCTGTATGGCTGAAAATAGCTGAAGCCAAAAATTAAAAAAAAAAAAAAAAGTTCTAAACTACTTGTTACTTGACTAAATTACTTCATCATTGAGAACGAATTTTTATCAAATGTTAAGTGTTTAGAACCTAAGCAAAGTACATGTAAAGTAACTAAACTAATTTTTACTTGATTAAACAAATAATTTGATCAATGTGAACAAAGTAATGTCTAATGTCTACACAGGTTGCATTTTTAACCAATCTCTGTACGAATTAAAGAAGTACATTCTAAATGAAATATGCTTTTTATGAAATATATTCCTTTTATCGCTATAATAATATTAAATAATGATATTGTAAATAATTTTACCATTGTTTAATTTAATATTTCTCTCGACACAAGTGATTTTTCCTATCCGTGTTTTACTGTCAAATTGTAATTTAGATCATTTGTTTTATCAGATATTTAAGTAAACAACTTATAATTTTTTATAACGATTCACTTTTGTTTCGCACATTCAGCAATAAGTTTGAAGACCGCGGTGTTTAAATAGACTATAGTTAATATTCATTTATTTTTTTATTACTTTATATAACATTAAGAATTTGCTGCGAGGCCTCAGTTTCACGCAAGAATAACGAAAATAAATACGTTTATGTTTTTTTAATACATCCTAAAAGTAGATTATGGTACCTAGTAAGAAAATATATTTTTAAATTAAACATAAAATTAATGTTACTTGTAGGACGCCAAACTTTGGTCTAACTGTAATTTTCACTCAAAATGTTATATTTTCAGTAATATTCTACAAATGTTATTCTATGTTATTCTACTTTCTTTTTTAATGCTCTTATGTTACTTAATGTGTTTCATTTATTATTATTTTTCTTCAATTTTTGTAACAAGTAAATTAAATAATAATTTTTCAATTTTTTTTTTTTAATTTGGCATGTACAAACTCGACATGAAAACAGAGAGCTAGTCGAAAAGTTTTTACAAAATTCGGCCATAAAGACTTCGACCCATTCCGTTTCCAAATATATGCCGAATTTCATAATATTTGGATAATTATTTTTTCTTATGTGGGCGCGAATATTTGAAAACTTTTATTGCATAAGATATTATCTTTTTTTGTAATGTCTCCTTTACGTTTTAAGGATCCTTATGACGGAGTTCGTAAACTGATTTGATAATTACCTATTTTCATTTTAATCTAACAGATAATAACAGTATTTATAAAATAATTGAGAACTTTGAATTTTGAGTTTGAATTAAATAATTAAGATAAAATAATAAAAAAATCATGCATCTTTCCTGCTATGTAAAATATAATTTTTGTGTGTAGAAAATGATATACAAATAGATTTTAGTAGGAATGTTTTATTTGTAGAAATATATTAGATTAAAAATATTAAAAAAAAAAAAAAAAAATTGTATTTTTTGATTGAGTCGTTATTTAGTTATAAATGGAATTAACTTCAAAAAGTTTTTTCCCATTTTTATTCAAAATCTACCGGTTTTTACCATGTTGAACTCACGACATTTATGCTAATGATTGCACAGTAGATTGTCGAAAGAGTAAATAGCTACACGCAATTCGTCATCTGTTGTTTGGAATCAATTTGCAGTGATCCTCAGATTGTATCAAATGTAAAGTGATCGTAATTGAACAAAAAATTTAACAGTTACGTTATTGGACAAATGCAAAATTTTCGGTAATTTTTGTAAATACTTCGACTTCTGTATATATAATAAAGTTTGAAGGTATGTTATTGAACTAGGTATATGTGAATGAGTAACAATATTGTATTTCGGAATACCACTGGCTACCCAACAATATGCATACATGTATGGTTGCTTATGTATAATACAAATGTTTTAGTGCGTGTCTAGTAGCGCGAATAGACAGACAGTAAGCAGACAGGGAGCATACTGGTAAAATAAAATATAATATATGATAATATTATACATAATACATTTTTTTATATACAATATGATTCAAACAGTTGCCTGTACATCTATATTTTGACAATCTCTTTAACTAAAAGGGCTACATGAGTTTCGAAGCGTAAAAAAGCATATCTCTTTTTTTTTTTTAAATTTAATGTTTGAAAAAAGATTTTGTAGAGTTTTCATTTTAAAACTCCATACATATTGTTTAATTTAATATTCAAAATGTGATAAAAATTTTTATGTAAATTAGAAACACGGGCCTCTTGCATCTATCATGGAAAATAAGAAAAATCTATATTTTATTTTCAATTCCTTCGCTTTTAGTGCTTTATCAAGCAAGTTGCTGTTTCTTGGTTATTTTTAATGGGGTCTACATCTCACAGTTAATATAGCAAATTTATCAGTGATGAACAAAATAAAATGAACTACTAGTTTTACCTCAAGTATTTATTGATTCCATTATTTACAAATCATTCTGTATGTTATATATAAAATAATGAACATAATATTCAAATAAAGTACAATTACAATGTACACAACATAAGTTATCTAAGAACTGCATTGAACTAACAGTAAAGACTATACGCGTGATACGTGATTAATAAAATATTCAAACTGTTATGAAAATATTATCATCGATGACGATACAATGCATATAATGTGTAATGCAATTTTTGCAGAGTAAAAAAAGAAAAGATAAAATAAAACACTGACAAAAATTGAGACCACTGTTATTTAATTGTAAGAATTTGTTTTAAGACTTTGTGTACTTTGAAATGTATGGATAGTTTGGATACAAACGCCATAAATGTTGCAAATAATGAGCAAGGAATAAAGTTTGTTATGATGATATTTTATATCTTATTGGCAATGGGTGATCTATAATAAATCACTGTTTTCACAATCAAATAACTGAAAAAGAATTTAAAAAATGTAATGAAATTTGCGATGCAAAATGTTTGTTTTTTAACATTCACGCGTAAATAATCAATTTTCAAAAAACTTATAATGAGACGTGTAAAAAGAATTTTTTTTTAAATCAAATTAATTTTAATAATTTTCTACTAATATTATACTCCTGAAAACATAGCTTTCTATTGGTGAAATAATTTTTAAAATTGATTCAGTAGGTTACGCAAACAGGCGTATCAAGTCATATTCGCATTTATATTAGTAAGCTACATTTCGCCAAAGGTCCGTCCATACCTCTCATACGAATGAAGCGAGCACTGAAGCCGAGGCCAGGCCGTAGTGTTGTAAGCGAAAAAACAAAGTTAACTTTACGAGCGGATCGTGCTTCTTAAGCTGAAGGTCTTTCTTTCTTTCCGTAAGTGAGTGCGAAGCGAGCACTTTGTATCCTATGTAAGAGTTCGAAGAAAAAGCAGGAAAAGTGAAATTTATAATTAAAATAAATATTATTAAGGAAGTACGAGCGGCAGGCATGGTGGGGATAGGCTGCTCTGAGCGCGCGGTGAAGGTGTGCTGATGATCACGTGATCGCGGCAATACGTATAGCAACACTGTGATTACTATGATTATTATTTTTGTTGTTATTTGTCAATTCAAAATATACATTGCGTATTATATATACAGTTGTAGGTTAGGTTACTTTACTATTATGATTATTGCTTTGCTTCTATCTCTTTCCAATATTTTTTACCTCTTTTTAATGGTCTACAGTGTTGCCGGTTAGTACCAAAGATAATCGACGCTACCGAATTTACTGAAAAAGTTCATCTTTTTAATTAAATAACTTTTTAATTAGTCGGGCAAAACGGGTTTTTTTTTCAATTATTTATTAAGGTTTTAAATAGTTTTTTTTTTTAATTTCTACCGGCTAGTTTCGGAGATATTTACGAAAACGTATCACCCGTCTACCGTTTTGCCATAAAGCCAATGTTAAATATGCCTACTTTTGAAGTCATTTATTTATTTAAATAATCGGGCACCCCCCCCCAAATTTTTTAGGATCGGTTTAGATTTAGTTCAACTGCATATAAAAAAAAATTCAAGCCTTTTATTAAAAATTGCTTTGGTGCTCGTACTTCCTTAACTGTGATGTTTTTGTACTACTAGCACGGAGAAGTGGCGGGTTCAGCTAGTCATTTAATAAAACATTTTGGATTATGTTTCGTTTTTTAAATAATAATTTAATTTAATTACAAATTCTTTATTTAAAATTTCGAATAGAATCTGAGATAAGATCAAGTCCTACGACACAAAAATAAAAATACCTTATTAGATATATTGTCAATATTAGATTCATATTTATTTTTTCGAGATTTCTAAGAATTGATAAAGTGTTTGCATTTGTAAAGATATCCGGTTGAACGCAACAATAAGATACAGTTATGTTACCATACATATCCATAACTTTATAATTTATTTTTATTAAATATTATTATTTATTACATATTGACACTTAATAAGTTATCTCCTTCCTTTGTAAAATTATTTTGAGAGATACTTTATTAATAAATTACTAAAGCTACTATTAATTATAGAATTGATAATTTCCAAGATTAAACTATTCCATAAGAAAAATTGCTGTTACTTGTTGTAGTGAAAAAAGCATCCATTTTTATCGACTTCTATAATTACCTGCCGGTTATATCAGCTAATTTTCTCAATTTTGATACCGATGAAGAACTGTTAGTGGTGATGAATTTTTCTAAAAATTTAAGGAACCCACACAAACAAAAATTTTTAAAATCAAAGCTGTCCCACCACTTTTCGACATTCTCTGGCTTATTATCAAGTGGGCTAATTTCAGTCATAGATTGCAAAAAAATAAAAGTGTTTAATTTGAATGAACTAAATGTTGTTTTGAGTGGTGTGTATATACTCGTATGTGGTCTTGAAAATTTTATACGAACAAGAATTTGAAACTGGATGTATGTATGAAGGAACATGCTACATTTCTAATGCAGTGCTTAGAACCATTTAATCGATTTCAAATTTAAGTATTGAATTTATTTTTGGTAAATCTAGATTTGTAAAGTTCATAATGATAGGCTGAAACGAATAAATTACCATTTGATAAATTGTGAGCAAATTTCTAGACGCAAATTCTAGTGTTTTTTATATGCATAAACTTTGCAATAAGAAAAACAACACAAAATTTAGGAATCGCTCATTTTCAATGATAAATTGAAACGAATTCTGTTTGCGCAAGTGATAAGACTTAAAAATTTAAATAAATAAAAATTGAACAATAGCTTTAATTTCAATTATCATTGATGAGGGTGTGCTGGCTTAACAGACGTTTAAAGTATTTTATTATAAAGGGGATGACCATTTCAAGAATATTATATCTACCTGTATGATAAATATTTTGTGTTTTAATTTCCGTCTAAATTGCGTGTTAAAATTTAACAGTCAATGAGCAACTTATAAAAATACATTTATTGCTAAGAAGAAAAAAACTGAAAAATGTTTAAAACGGTACATTCATCATCGTTATCATTCACAATTATAACTATTAATTAATAATTTCAATATTAAGTTTTTGTATTCACTGTTAATTACTCGTTTTTTTTTTAATATTAATTTAGTATGGCAAAAAAAAAAAAACTAACAGTGAGGCTATTATTACATTTTATAACAATATCAGAGTAAATTAATTTTAGTCGAAATTAATTTTAATCACATTCAAAATTTTGGTAAAGTGTGCATAGAATTATCTAAAGCAATTTTCGTATGTCCAACCAACACTAAGATAACCCAAATACGAAAAAGTTATAGCGAGTTGAAATTTAGGTGACGTACTATATACATAAGATAAAGTTCGTGAATGAGGAAAACTATTCATTGGATCCAACGGACCGGTTCTCATAGCCCAACTGGTTAACCATTAAAGATTGAAGAAAATGTTTAAAACACTTTTTCGTAAACTAAATTTTCCACTATTTTGGTTTAAATTTAGCTAATAAGCACATAAATAATAATTATATAGTATGCAATAATTATATAATAATTATTGTAATACATATTATTATATAGGTGTTTATAACTGTATGGACTGCATGTTTAGAGAGTTTTATGAATATTTATCTTTAAAAATAGTTCAAACATTGATACTGCACCATAACTATGACGATTATCTAAACAATAAACTCTGTTGTTATCTTCATTTATTATATTAAAAATAAGCACCATTTTAGACAACGAATAAACATTACATTTTATAATTAAAAATTAACTATTAAAGTATTTACATTATTATTGAAAGAATCTGCAAATGGTGATTAAAGTTGACAAGGAGCTTTCTATTGAGATTCCCACAAAACCAGAAACGAGGCCATAAGGCTATTTTCATAAAATAGCGTCTAACTCTCACTAAATGATGATAGCTTCGAAAAATTTTGGAATTAATACATTCGTCCTTCAAAATTTTCTCCTCTTCTTTTTCCAAGCTGAAGAAAATATTCCAAAAAAACGAATGAATAGTATTAATTTCGAAGTAAAATTTATCATTTAATAGATGTTAGTTGCAATATGATGAAGACAGTTTGGAGAGTTTTGAATAAAATCCAATTTTTTCCTAATGTCTTTTTTCCTTCGGCACCATTTTTTATCTCATTCCATTATGGGTCGAAATACGAATTCGGAATCCTATTTTCGTTTTTGAAGGTTTAATAATTGATACCAGATTACTTATCTACTGATCGATAGAATAAACACCACTACTACCTACCTACATTCCCAGACGATTCTACCATTTTATCCATAAATAAGTATCCAAATGTAGTTTCACATGACTTACAAAATGACTACAAGTTCAAAATTGGATACATAACTGGTATGCAATTTAAAATAAGGCGAGCAATGATTAACTGAAAATAAACCTAAACAATATCTGAGAACACACTTAAATAGAATACTTGGTTGGCAAATAAAACTTGTTGACCAGAAATAATAATAAAAATTGGTAAATTATAATGACATTTAGGTCAAAATTCCAAGCTAACAAGTATATGGTTTTAAAGGGGTTTGTTAGTTTATGAAGGGATCTGTTATCAGGTTTACCATAATTTATCATCAAACCATTTTTCTTGAGGTTTAATAGACAAAAATATATTATATCAAAACGAAAAAGACATACGAAAGATAATATCCAAATTCAGAAAATAAAAAACATAAAACTAATTCAAAAATTAAAAGCCCTCATATAAATACAAACAATTGGACAATCATTTACTTGCAATGTTTACTTTTAAAAATGATTATAGAATTTCAATTAATTAGTTACTCTGCATATATAAATTTAATACAAAAAAGGAAAAAATGTATTAATTATGAGAAATGCTTATTGTATTATATACATGTGTGTTGTATATGGAACATTCCTTTGTATTTTTATTTAATTTTTTTGAAATAAGAGTTACTGATTACTGTGCTTCGACGACTGTTCATGCAATAGTTTTTCTAAGAAAATATAATTCTTTTAAAAGCTATTCAATATTATAAACATAAATACGTCAATATTTATAATGTTATATAACATTAAACTAACAAAATTATTGATTATTAAAAAATTTAACTCTACAACCATTAAGTTTTATCTTATTTTTTCGTGATTTAACACACATTTTGATAAAAAAATTTGCGTATAATTTCCATTATGGAAGATGGAAATGAAATTTTATTCTTATTATAAGAGACTGTTAATTTCCGCTAAGAAAATGAATGTTGCCAGACCATTTTAAAAATTAAATCGTTTTGCATAAATTGCTATTAGGAATTAAATTTTTTATAATGTGTATATATATATATATATATATATATATATATATATATATATATATATATATATATATATATATATATATATATATATATATATATATTTAAAATATATATATATATATATATATATATATTTTAAATATATATATATATTTTAAATATGCATATATTTAATATTGATGACATCATATCAGAATGTCATCCATGATTTTATACCTTCGAAACACAGGCATTATTATCGTGTGACGTAAAGATGTTAAACTTGGTTTTCGATTTTTTGCTCCAATTTCCTAGATCAAATTATTTTGTATTTTATAAATACGTATTTCGACTACAAAGTAGTCATCATCAGTATGAATTAGCTAGTTGTAATGATTCTCTGAGGAGATGTTACTCGTTGCTAATTTGGTGACGGTTTGCACGATGCAATTTAATCTAGGAAATTGGGGCTAAAAATTGAAATTTATTCGAAAAAATTCTAGAGTTCTCATTAATAATTATAAAATTAAACTTTGGTGTCGGCAACTATTATTTTTGTATTTATGTAACTGTTAATTACTTATAACGAAAAAAATATAGCGATTTTGATATAAAGTTTGCCTAATTTTCAAGTTCTTTTTAAAGTAGGTCAATAAAGGATGCTTTTATTAAAATAAACATGGATAACATATTTACCTACTACTTAATCCGCATCGTGTAAATTTTGAACATTAAATATTGAATATTTTTTGCATTTATCTATTGTTTGCTGTATCAATGTCTTTTTTATTTTTCACAGGCTGAAAATGAATCTTATCGAAGGAGGTTTTCCATTGAATAAATTGAAAAATTAAAATGAGAAAGAATTAAGATTCATAGATAAGTAAAGGGTGGCGCATATGTCTGTTTTTATTTTAAAATAAAATCAATTATTTAATTTTTTTACTTTTTTTCCTACAAGTGAAACGAAGTATTGTAATTATGTCAAAATTTTGATATTGATTTTTCACCGGAAATACATCCATAAAAGTGGTTTTCAGGAAATGGTCTGTGTGTGTGACTGCGATATCGTATGGAACGCATTAAAATAAACCAAACTTGTTCTGTCTTAATATTATCTCTATTTGTGATGCAAAGGTTTTGCTTTAAATCGGACTACCCGGTATCCCCCCCCCATTTTATTCTAGTAATTTTCAACTTTTTTACGTTTTAATCAAAAATGTTCAAACGATGTATTTTGAACTTAGTATGTTCACAAATCATGTTTAATCAACAACTTTTATTTGAAACATTTCCCTAAGAGTATATATAGTAGTAAAAGAAATTCAAATGACGCATCGAAACAGATATCTTAACTTGAAGTAACATCTATCTATTCTTTGTTAGTACTAACCATGAAACAACCCCTTGAAGCGCTTCCTACGAGGTTATATAATTATAGACGTGATTAGATTTTACTTAATTCAGTCATTTTTTGTTTAAATACGTATATAAACAAAATTTAAATGTTTTATTTCTGTTTGTATATTTTTTCACTCTATTTATATTTAATTTTTAACATTTTTCTATTCAATTAATTATATTTCTCTTTTTATACCAGAAATTTTAAATGAAATATATAAGGATGTATTAATTTAAGTCGATCCGACGTCCAATTCGTCATCGAGATAAGTTAAAAACGTAAAGGTATTTCAATCGGTATTATTTATTGAAGGGAACAAACATCGAACACTGAGAAAAAATACAAAAAATTGTTCGTAGATTTTATTTTTCATTATAATCTTGTATTTAGTATTATATAGTTTTTCCACAAACGCGTTTCTCCAATGTATTTATTTTTTCCTTGAATTCATTTGAAATTGTTAAATAAGATGTTACGGCTAAAATTAAAAGTTGAATTTTAGGCTATTAGAAAAGGAAAAAGTGTGTTATCTAGGTATTGATCACAACTACTCCGATGTTTAAAATTTAACCGGCTTTAATGTTTATAGTTACTACATTCAATTAAAAGATGGCGTTCTAGTAGAAGGTACCCACGCCGTACAAAATTTAAACTTTTATTAAATTAAAAAGGAACCCGGGAATCCAAAGAAGAAAGAATTCTGTGAAAGAGAGCAAAACATGTGTTTAGAAATTTTTCGAAATATCAATAGGTACTTTTTTTTATAACCAAAATTGCAGTTAGTAAAAACCAAAAAGTTAGTTTTTAATTTTTTTAATCCAGACCTTTAAAAAATGACGAGAATAAAGTTGGGAGTTATGACTAAAAAAATTAACATTGAAACCCTACCCATTATTACACAATAATTCAAATCAAATTTTATGCTCATCATTTTAACTTTAAAAATATGATCAAGAAGTGTGATCTGGATAAACTGCCTATTTTGAAAAAAAAAAATAAAGTTTCATTAAAGTGGAATAGGTGTTTTTGATATTATAAAAATTTCCTTTTTCCAAAAATAAACTTGTAAAGTAGAAATTTTAATAGCTTAAAAATTAGCCGAAATATGGTCAGTCAAAGTTGGCTTTAGTATGAAATTAGTACCGTCCTTTCAACATCGACCATTATAAAATGAAGGGTTTGAGAAATATGAAACTAACAGTTTGTAGGTCGTGAAATTTCCTACAATATGGTTTTTTTTAGCTATGTAGTCAATAATTTTAGGGAGCTATTTTCGACAAACCAGACGCATTTTTCTTTTTTGAAATTGAGGAGCAGCTGGATTTTGGAACAGACATATGCGTATTTAGAGTTTATAGCACAATTTTCTCAATTGGGTTTATTAAAAGAAGCTTTATGTAACAATAATTAAAAAAAAAAAAATTATTAAAAAATTGATTGAAAAAACAAAAAATTCATCAATAAATATAATCTTGCAATTGTCGTACTTTTGTACTTCTGAGGTAGCTTTTAAGGTATAAAATTTGTATAAAAATATTTTTATTGCTATTCTAAAATTTATAATGAAAATTTATTCAAGTTGAACATCATTAAAATATACCAACTTATTTATTAACTAAGCAATGAATGCAAAAGTCAAAAAGATTTTTTTCGATTTTACGATAAAAAGAAGGTGATTTATAAGGGTACAAATAATAAAATAAGGGTTGAAAACTCAAATGTCTTTAACCAAAAAATATTCTTCATCGAAAAACTATAACCGTTTTTCAATTCATTAAATACCTCAATTCATGAATTTATTAAGTTTTGTCAAATAGGAATAGTTTTCACTCCTTAAAGTAATTTTTAATAAAATCTATCTGTCTCGAGGAAATGTGGAGGTTTACCCTATTTTACAACATGCGTAGGACTACAAGCACACCACATGATACATCACAAATTTTGTTTAACTACTTTATTTTATAAACACAAAAACATAGCATTTTTGATTGTTTGCTTCCTAGCTTCAAGTAAGCCTTATTCAAAAACAAAATTCATACGCATTTTACTAAAAACTTTATTGGGAAAATTATTAACTGAGACACCATTTGTATACAAGAAGTAGAGCGATATTACTCAAAGTAAAAAAAACGATGGAAAGGGTGTCGGGTGGGGGAGGAATATAGATATTAAGATTTAGCGAACGTATAGCATTTTTTTTATGATGGGAGACACCCTTTAAATCCTCTAAAAACAACAGAAACTTAATTAATAAGTTTGCATTTAATCAATATACATATATCATTAATGGATTGTTATATAATAAATTACACTATATTTATTTATTTATTCATAAATTAAATAATATTATAAAACTATTGTTCACATTTTTTATTCATATTCACAGTTTATTGCTCTAACAAATATAGTAAAAAAAAAACAACTCTAAACTCAAACATACTGTAGTAGTAGGCAATGTGAAACGGTATATTAAAATTTTTCTTAACAATCATAATAATATTTCAGTATAGTTTGCACGCTATCCATCGTCGGCCGTCCTAAACTCTGCGCATACATGAATTACTAATTAGATTTATATAATAAATAAAACATTATTTTGTTTAAACTAAAACACTATATGCCTTTGCTTAAGTAGGTAAAAAGTGTTTGGAATATTTCAAAGGGAATATTGTCACAGAATATAGCTGCCTAATTGTATAATCTTGAATAAATTTATTATAATTCTTTCTATAATTATTCTGATATCTTTCTTTTATATTTCATTATGTCTAAAATATAAGGGGTGAGAAAAAACGAACTATTGAAAAATGAGATTTTGTTATTCAAGAAAAAGGTTTAAAACAAAAATCGATTAAATATAACAGAATTTGGCGTTATTTTATTGAATGTTAAAAATCCAATTTTTCAAAAATGATTTACACAAAAAATCAATTTTTTATATATAATATGTAAGATTTGTCACGTATTTATAACTACATATTTTGAGTATTTTATGAATGCTTTATGAATTTACAGTAAAAATGATATAAAATCATTGGAAACATGCAAATGCAATTTTTGAAGGCATAGGCTTGATTCTTAAAAATAAAAATAATTATTCTGCTATTGTAGACTGTGTTTTAAACTCAGTAAAGCTAAAGGACGATAACTTAAAGAACAAAAAATCAAATTCTTAAAAATATTTAAATAATATAAATTTTCCCAAGAACCGAAAAAGAAGCTTATAGTTGTTTAAATTTTGTACATTTTCGTATCAAAAAACAAAAACACAATAATAACAAAATTGTACCCAAAAAAATTATATAATTCTAATAAAAATTTTGTATTCAATCCATTAAAAATCGATCAAAATTAATATAGGTAGTTTAAAATATTAAAAAAAAAAAATGGTATTCATCTAGCACACCCTCTTCTTAGGTCGAAAACAATAACAATAGCTAAAATATTATTAAAACAAAATATAATCCTAAAAAATTCCCTAAAACTGTATTAAAACATTCAATAATGTGATTATATTGCATACTATGTGGTGTATGGGATTATAACTACAATTGGTAAACACAAATCCTTATAAAAAATATAGTTTATAGAAATAAATACCATTTAAAAATGTCAATAACCACACGGTCGTACGTACAACATAGTATTCCAACTGATCATTCTTTCAAAATTAGCAACATCAAAATTTTAGATAAAGAGCACAAAATTGTAATAAACAAATAGAAACGAATAGTTTATTAAATGTGTATACAACACTTTTTAAACAATCAAACAAGTGATGTACGAAATAAAGATAAAAAATTTCCGTAACAACAAAACTTTTTGTAAACAATATAATGTTTTAATTTATACAATAAAATGATCGCCTGATGATAGCGGAGAAATTATCCGAAATATATAACGTTTAATACTTAAAATAAAAATAATGAAACTTTGCATAAAATAGTCAAAAATAAATGATTACATTTAAAATTTGGACATGTCTCTTAAGCTGATTGGATTTTCATGAATATAATTATTTAAAGATATTTTCCTATTTCTCTTGCAATTATTTGAATGGTTTAAAAATTATACTTAAAAGATTATTATTTTGAAACGTCTGAGTAAAATTATACAAAAAAAAAGTCTACGAAAGTTTATTCGTAGAAAAACTTGTTTTGGTTCGATTTTTCTATTTAGTGTTTCGGTTTGAATGATTTATATTTAAAAAAAGTTATTATTTTGCTACGCCTGAGTAATATTATACAAAAAACATGTACGGATTTTTAATCGCAGAAAATTTTTTTTGGAGTTTTCTAATAATTGCTACCTTTTTCATATTCATTCTGTTTTTCAAGAAACAAAGTAATTTCAAATAAATGTGGATTATGAATCTAAATATTAATAGGAAAAAAATTTAGTTTTAATTTCAGTTAAGGAAAGTCCCTTGGGAGTAATAGAAAAAAAACATACATTAGTAGATAATGATCCGATTTTTTAGCACTTTATAGTACGAAACATATTATTTAAAACAAAAATTTGAGAACCTTGCCGATCAATTAATAATCACTATCTTTATTGATCAGCAAGGTAACCAAATTTGTGTTGTATATTATGTTTTGTTATATAACATACTAAACATAATCTACTAATTTATCTTATATAATACTGCTGAGGGACTTCCTTAATTAAATAAAATAAGTTGTTATACACTTGAACCAAACTATATGGTTTTTTATTCGATATCATCAAATTGGATTTTTAAGACGCTATTATATTGTGTTATTAAATTAACACCTGAAACAATATTATAGCGTATGGTCTAAACTCTACATCCCATTGAAAAAGGTGTTATTATAGACCGTGACGTCATAAATATGAATATAGCGCTAGCGCTATAATATAACGTATGTCAGAATGTAGCTTGTAGATAATATATAATCTAAAACTTTGATATTTTTAATATATTCGGAAATACACAGTTTCAATATATTATTACTAGACATTGACGAAAAATGAATATTTTTGACATCTACGACAATAAGGTATTGAATTTTACAAAAAAAAAGTACCTCCATAAATACTTTTCGCACAATAAAATTCGAGCCATTTTTTGTGACTTTGTGTGTAATTTGTTTGTAAAATTGTCGTAATGTTAACAACTATAGATTTAAAAAAATGTGTTCTGGAAGAAATAGCCGCTAAATCTCTTATCGAGAATTATTTTTCATATGCTAGAAATTATAAAAAATAAAGAACATACAAAGACACTGTGAGTGAGCTCTTGTGGTTAATATATGTACCAAAATGTCCTTTTACACTGCCAGGAATTATGAACTATTAAACATGCAAATTTAAAAGTATATATTATATAGATCTATTCTCCTACAATATTTACCATAATCGTATTGTAACTCCTCTATGAATATTTTAAAGATGCTCTGTATATGAACTACATAAATAATATTAGTTTCTTTACAAAATCAATTATTATTACGATTGTTACACATTCATAATATCTGCAATAAATGAAGGTTTTTTATTTATTTTATTTTTTTAATAATATTTTAAATTATGCTGAGCTAGGCCACACAGAGCGTTATATACTTGCAACTACGCGTTCGTTATGTTAGCATGCGAAAAATTATTCACTTTATACCTATTTATATTTAATGTAATTGAGATCACTTAATCGAGTTAATTTTTATACGTGACATAATAGTTAAAGCCTCTTTAAAACATTTAAGGGGTTAGGTGTAGTCAGAGACATAAAAACATAGCATCATTAAATAAGGTTTAGACTTGACAGAAATTTGAAAAAAAAAAACATTAATAATTTTAAAAGTAATGGCTGTTTGTGTTGATCCAGTTCTAACCGAAGCTCCTTGCGGTGACAATCCTTGGAAATTCATGATCGAAGTTTTTTTTTAATTAACAAAATGCCGACCTAAGAAAATTTTTTTCCAGATTTTCGGGAAAAAACCAATAGTTGATTATAAAATATCAAAATTAAATAACAAATCCTTCCATCAGGAACTAGTTTTTCATGTTTTCAAAAAGCTGTATGAATTTCATTTAAATCTACAGAACAGTTTTCGCGAAACAGTGGCCACCATTTCAAAACACATAGTTTTGAGAAAAACGCATTTAGAGTATCAATTTACTCACTCAATTTACGTAAAATAATATGTATTATTTAATTATATAATAGTTCTTCAACCGTTGTAGCAGCTTCCAAAATATCTATTTGATGTTGTCTACTTAGTTGTCGAAGTCGAATTGAGTCAATCATGACAATAGAACCCGAGAACAGGTCACTTGCAGCTGCTGCTAGCTACCTACTCTCGAAAGTTTAAGAGCGCACGAGAACCTTTTGCTAATTACCGAATAATTCGAAAAGTATTTGTCGGATTTACCCCAAATTTCCAGAGAATATTTCGAAGAAATTATCCTTTATAAAAATACCGATTTGTTGAAAATTCTGACGCGTTTAAGCTTTATTAGAGGCTATATCTTAAAAATATCTTCTTGCATAGGTATTTTATTAATTGGTATTTGATTACAACATTTACAACACTTCAAGATTTATAGTATCTTTATATTTTATTTTCCTAAGATACAATTTTTTAAAAGCACTTACAAATTTATTTATGTTTATAGAAATGAATATTTCAAACAGACCAGCGCTTTAATGAATTAATTTAAAAATCTACTTGATTAGTGTGATACTTGACATTTAGCGGTAAAAATTAACAATAGTTTCGGCAACATGTATCATTTGGCATAGATTTTCAAGGCAACCATAAAATAATGTTTTAGACAGGTTTTTCAATTTAATGTCAAGGATAAAAAAACTTTTTATTTCCAAAAATTTATACAGGACATTGTAGGAAATTAATTTCAGTTTCTGGAAGTCTTTTTATTTTCTGAGCGATCATTGATTGCTGATACTTCAGATATCAATGGAAAAATTAAAAAAAAAATTTGGAAAACGGTTGACCCTAAAGGCCATCCCTGCAACTTCCCGCTAATTTCATATCTAAGCACTTAAAATTTAACATATTACAATGTTTTTGAGCTTTGATATTAAAAAAACACTTGCTACCGAATATTTCGTTAATGATATCTCTCGAACCAATCAACCGATTTTTACGTTCTTGGCGGCTATGGACGCGGTTTTTAGAGCTTTAATAATTATTATATTTCATCAAAAACGATCCGAAAAGAAATGTCGAAGTTATGTAAAAAAAACACTTTTATATGAAATTGCTTGCTACCGAATATTTCGTTAACGATATCTCTCTAACGAATCAACCGATTTTAACCGGATTGGTGATCGACGTGGTTTAACAAGGTTAAGATCTGATTAGTTTTTGGAGTTGATCGATACAGCCGTTTAAAAGTTATTCCAAAAAAACCACTTTTGAAAAAAAAAATTTTCGTAGTTTTTTTTTTTTTGAGATTGCTTGGAATCTACTGGTCCGAATCGGTTCAGGAAATCTAAGTTTCGTGATTTTTTATGAAACGCCACTTGTTTGGTTCAAATCGGTCAAGCCGTTTAAAATTTATTAGCGGGTCACATACTGACATACATACAGGCAGGGTGACAGAAATAGTTTTCTAGGACCTTAAAAACGTCGAGTTCTGAAGAAAACTCATTTTTTCAAAACGGGGTAAAACCAATAACTTCCTTGAAAATCTTCGACTTTCTTAGCGGGAAGTTAAAAAAGTGATTAAAAACAAACCAAGGGGAGGTTAAATAATAATATATTGATAATACAAAAAAAAAAAAAAAAACAATTTTCTTACAAAATAATTTTTTTTATTAAAGCGCAAAAAAAAGGTTAAGGCTTCAAAATGCTACATTTTGCATCGCCATCGATAAGTATAGAACTTATGTTTAAAATTTTTTATTCATTTTGACATTTGATGTAAATTGAACCATAAAAATTCTAAACACAACTATCTCAAATTTGTAACTCATTCTTAAAAAGTCGTCATTTAATACGTGTATTGACAGATCATAATACCAATTTTAAATAAAACAACTAACTATAGATAAAAATAATGTCAAAACTCAGTGAAATTTATCTAATAATACCAGCTTAGAGTCAATTGGTTATAGACTCGACATATGGCAGGCTGAATATCAATGTTAATATTATTTTTAATCAGATCATTAGTAAAATACTAAAATATGTAGTCCATACAGTTATAAATACATTTATAATAATAACAAGTCTTATATTATATTGATATATGTGTTTATTGGCTAGATTTAAGCTGAAATTGTGGCGATTTTTCTTATGATTAAAAAAAAGGGTCATGGATTCATTGGAGCCAATATATTTATTTTGTTCATTAACTCACTTTTATGTCTACAATACGCACGCCACCAAAATTTCAGCTAGCTATCTCTCCGTTTTCAAACTATCTTGATGACGGACACACAGACAAATAGATAGACAGACGGACAAACATACAAAAATGGACAAATTAGGTAATTCTATCAACAACTATACAACCATTTTGTTGGTGGCTTCAAACTTTAGACCAAAATAAATATAGTTTAACATATTCGAGTATAATAATTGGAATTAATTATTTTTTTTTAAATAGAGCTTGGAGCACCTAGTTGCCCAAAAAATGTATTTTGTCTAAGAGATATATTTGAATAAGAAATAAAGTATAAAATATTTGATTTCAACATATCTAAAGATTTTCAATATTTTGTATTGAAATCGCGGTTTCCAAAAAATCGAAATATGTAAAACGAAAAATTTTCAATTAAAATAGAAAAAAATTGCATGATTATTGTTAACGACTTTAGTGAAAGATATCGAAGATGATAACTAACCAATGACCATTTGGCCAAATGTCAAAATCAATATTAGATTTTATCTAGCAAACTTGAACTCATTATCATACTTGCTTGTATTATTATATTAAATTATATTTACACATTCGCGTTACCACAATATAATATTTTTATTCAAGTCGGAGCCTTAAAAATTGTATCATCCATAATTTATTATTCCAGAATCGAATTTTAACATTCATTCCCTTATTTCTAATACACAAAAAACGAGTGTGACAAGTTATATTATCTACCTGTATGTAAAAACAAAAAGAAAAAAATGAGGAAAAAGCATTTTCATTGAATGTTCAGATGGCCTGATCGAGCCCCAGCTCATCCAGCTTTATCATATTGAAATTCTTGCATATTTTTGTCTCAGATATCTTGCAATAGCTTTTCAGTTTTATCTATCATGTCAAGAGATAGGCCGTCAGCCGACTGAAAAATAGATTAATGAATTTTTCGAGGATAAGTCTACAATTTTTGTTCTTATCAAGTTTTCTAATCGACACAATCATAAAGTATCCTGTTTTTCAGATTGGTGCAAAATGAATGGTACATAGTAAAATTATTACTTCAATACAATATTTATTTGTAAAAATTATGAGCTCCGTGAAATTCTCGAACACCTAGAACATTATTTATCAGAACAATTTGAAGCAAAAATGGAAATTTTATGCTCAAAAATGTTATTTTAACAAATAATGTTATTTTACAAATTTTAAGAATATTCGATGGAATACTTTGCAGTAAATGTATGTTTATTTATGTAAAAATTCTCAAATATTTCTAGTTTTATAATTAATTTCATGACAATACCAAGTTTTCAAGGTTTTTTTCAGGTCTGTGGCTGGCTATCCGGAAAAGTGCCATTTTCTCGACTTCTTTTCATGTCGACATTCGACAAGTTATTCAACATAAAAATCTTTCAAAATTAAAAAAAAAAAATCGCCTACAAATAAATGAATTTAAAAGTAAAAAATAATTTTAAATTAAAAATATTTTCTTGTGACCAATTACCTTTCTCATATAATTCTCTTTCTCAGTCAAGGATATAATTGGCGTCGACTTCGAAAGAAAAAAAAATATTTTATTTTTTAGTTTTGAATCTTGTTATTCAACCATGGAAATTTTATGATTATATTTAAAAATTTGAAAATATCGATGCCACTCAAAAAAAAAACAAGATATCTTTCATTTACTGTATGGTTATTTTGTTTCGATGTTAATTATGTCTAGTTTTATTATCAGCATTCATTTTTTTTAACCGTACTGTATTTTAAAATTATTGGAACTCATAACGATATAAGAAATGTTGAATGTTGCATCAACAAGGTATTAAAATAACCCTTAAATAAGAACCATACAAGGATATTAATCAAAATATTTTCTGTTTACCCAAACCAACTGATTAAAACAAAATCGTCTACAATATGTCAAAAGATAAGATAAAGGCTAAATAAAATTCTAAACACCAAAAAATTTACACAAAATTCAAATAAATTATCCATAAAATGTAAATTAAATTAAATTTTTATATATAGCATAACCTATTGGTTAAAACGTATTGTGTTTAGGCACGTGTGTAAAAATAAATCACTTTTTACATCTATATACAAAGTAGAAACAGATAGAAACAGATATACAATTCATAATGACAGAATTCAGTGCATGGATTTGAATGATATTTTGTTGTTGAATTTCTAATGCCATAAACTAAAAAGTTTATCTATTGAGAGTTAAGGTAGTTGTTCTGCTACACTATGTAAAAATATTATCATCATCATGGAAGAGTAGGTTAGCTTGTAATATAATTTTTATTTATATTGTATAGCAGGAAATATGTGTGTACTGTTTGTGTTGTTTGTACAGATTAGCGACACACCACTACATTGCTCATATATGCGTATACACGCATACTGTTAAATTAGTTTACTTTTTCAAGTATTGGTTAACTTTCAGTAGCGATATCTTAATAACCAAACTGTGGATAATTTCTTTTTTAAATTCAGAAATAATTAATGTTCTATTAGTTTTTCAAAAACTTCTGATTGATAGTTTATTTAATATAATTGCGAACACTTAAAACGCATAATACTCATTGCTCGCAATGTAAATTATCCGAACTTTGATTTTGTACAGCTGAGGTTTAAGACTGGATTTTAATGGTAATTGTATCTTAACACCCTTAATGAGTGTATAATTTTGTAATACTATGGCTTTAACAGCACAACTACTACCTTAACACCATTTTAAAAATTTAAACTAAAAATAATTAATCACTGAATTACATACATTTCTGTTAACCGATTATTAAAAGAAGAAATAGGTTATAAGTCTCGAATAATTCCAAGAACAATGCCGAATCGTTAAAAATGATCAAGTCTTTAAAAAAAATGACAATTATTTTTATTTTTGCATTTCTGTGGATGCATTATTAACTGAATCATATGTCGTTTAAGGTGATGTTTCATTCAAGCAGTGGCTTTTAACGGTTGAACAACATAAAGACGGTCAATAAGTCAGAGAAAATTCGTTAAGGTCATCTTTTCCATAAATTTTTTAACTCTTGAATTTTTACCTCATACTTTTTATGCTCATATAATTTTTCAAGTCCACTGTACACTTAAAAAAAACTGCACTGATTGATCTATCAAGCGTACTTAAAACATAAAATACATGGTTTGAAATAAGTATGAAATATTCATATGTCGTTTTTTTTTTGTCGCTGAGTATACATACACAAAAATCAAATTAAACCAACAAAATAATCTTAGGCCTCAATTTTATCCAAAGGCATGTACATCTTTCAATATAAAATTTTGTGCTACATTAATTTCCAATGCAATTAAAAGTATGTCCAATTTGAAATTTTCAAGTTCAGTACAATTACCCTTGAAAACCAACATGATTATATTTTGCCAAAGTCCAACGTTCTATTCGCTTAAATACTATATGACAATTCAAATCGTTAGCTAAACCATGTTTAAAGTATTTATAAAAATAACTGCTAAAGCAAGTAATAAAATAAAATTATACAGAATGCACCGAGATGCTAATTTTGGAACACTCCTCCATATCAAACTAGCACATCACCACTCCGCTATCAGCTCACTGTATTATTAATTTAATTTATTTGGTATATAGTCTAGATATAATAGGACTCTCAGAGGAAGGTTTTAGTACAGTTTTGATTTTCTCATCCTCCATACTTTTTGGATCATTGAACAAAACTTTGAAATTTGCAAGGAAAAATTTGGCCCAGAACATTTTTTTGGCCATTTTATTGGAAAATGTTCACACTTCATTCAGTTTTTGATTCACATCTCAGAAAGGAAACGTTTCTTCCACCAGTACATTCTATACAAAATTAAAGTAGACAAAATTTCCTACATTTCTAATATATAATATTTTTTGACAGACTAAGGAGTTCAAAGAAAAAATTTGCTATAGTTTTCTTGAAAGTTTGCGGTCAAATATGTTGCCCGAAACTTTGTTTTCTGGGCACGTGCAAAATTTGACACTTTTTAGTTTGTGATCTATATCTCAGAAAGAACACATTTGTCTTACAAGCCCATTCAATATCAAATTTAAGAAGAGAAAATTTCCTACATTTCTCTTACATAATGTTTTTTCTTAAAAATGGCCTTATTTTGGTGCAACAATTTATTAGATAATAATTTATATGATATAATGTGCTTTTATAATAAATAACGAATACAACAAAAGTTAAGTTACAACAATTAAGTATCACTATCAGGGCGAATTCCTATAAAATGGTAAATTATACAAGGTATGAAAATAAACCTTTTTTAAAAGTACTCTAGTGATGAAGCAGTTGCGTCTTCCGAATAATCGATATGAATAAGAAATGTAGGAAATTTTGTCCCAATTATTTTTCTATTTCCACCCTAATAATATTATACGATTTGATCAAAATATATTTTTTTTCTTAAGTAGGCGTTTTCTCAATTCTGGCATCTATCTAGATTAATTATAAAAGAGAAATACTATTTTAAAAACATTTCTTACAAATCTTAAGAGCCCAGATTTATTTATATAAAAGCCTTGCTCTTTAAAAGTTATAAGATATAAGAAGTTATAAGAAAAGTTCGTGGGCGGTTTACCTTTGCTTAACGGTTTGTTTTTTGCAGTACCGCTTTTCACAATGCTTTTTCCAATTTCTAGCTGCAAGACTAGAAATTGCCAGTTAAATCATAGTATTGAAACCCTATTTTGGCATAAATCATTCCTATTTGCACGTCATCAGTTTTTATACATTTGAAAAGGGTCAAAGTTGGGAAAAAGAGGATACTAGTTTTTTATTTGAAAGAAAAGATCGATAGAAAATTTCTAGATGCTCTATTGTTTATAATAGCTAAAAATGATGAATCTCTTTTGAATGCTTTATAATTTTTATTTTAGCCTTTGACTCAGCCCAACTCGCAATATAATAAATGATGACGCGCAGTGCTGATTTCTACCAGAACGTGGTTTTCGTACTTAACATACTATGATCACGTAAAAAATTGACAACATACAGAAAGACTGTATATAGAGGTTTTGTGATGTTATCATATGATTTACCTATATTTTAATTAAAACATATACAGGATGTCTGAATTGTTGAATTCTAATAGTCTTCCTCATTTCTATAAAAAATGATATAAAAATAGGAATTTATATTATTTTAATTATATGGTCAGTAGAGTATGCAGGGTAGTGATATAACAACATACTATGAAGTCTTTGTTTATTCAGAGAATTTACCCAGTTGCGATAAAACTTGATACTGGTTTCTATAGGAAATGTCTTGCATTTTACAGAATTAACGCAAATTTATCAAATAATTCTCATTGAAAAAATTATGATTTGCCGTTAAATTTATGTTTAATTTAATTTCCATATATAAGGCGCGATTTTTTTTGACATACACAAATGAAAGCGTCAGCGCAAAATAACAACACGACGCTACGCAGAGCTATTAGCAACTCATGACAAACACGTGGTACAGTACCGTAGACATACTCCTACCACACATCCCACGTTTCAAGACCAATAATAACAAAATAATAATAAACCAAAACAAAACAAACAAAAACAAGTGCATACTGTGTGATAAAACTGCATGGCAATATACGTTCCCGAACACGACCCGAGTTGCGTGATCGCGTTGTACCGCTGAAGTGATAACTCTTCGTGCGCATCAGGCTCGCCTGAATATGCCACTTTCCTTAGGATGAACTTGAGACAAATAGATTAATAATTCTAATTGAGAAAAATATTAATTTTTTAATGAAACTTTTATGTATCATTTGGTCAGATTACAGTTTGATAATATTTCATTAAAGCTTTCAAAAGACCGCAATTAGGTTAGCGTGGAAGTTTAATAAAATTTATTTAACCAAATCTCAAAAAATTGCTCCCAAAATGCTGTATCAGGATCCGTAATTACTGCAGTGATAAGGTAATTATTTAATTAATTATTTGCAATCAAAATTACAAAAACTGTTTTCCTTATATCTCAGCTAATTAATGCTATTTTCTATATTTTTGTAATTCAATAAATTGCTCCCGATTTATCTTTCGATATTAATTGCGATTGATCACGCTAACTTAATTGCGGTTTAGTTTCATTAGATTTATTAAGTTATTGTCCGTTTTTGCTGATATACGTTTTTTGAGTGGTGACTTTTTAAACAACTATAAATATAAATACAATTTAGATTTAGAAGATTTGTATGTGCTATTATAAATACACTCTATACGTTATTCAATCAGATATCATCTACTTTACAATACTCACAAAATAATATTGTGGTAAATTTTAGATGAGTAAGGCTACTAAGACAAAATCTATTTCAATTTACATATATATTCTTTTCATAAGAGATATAGAAGCCTATATCAGTATTTATAGTACAGTTTTCCTCCTTCAAATGCACGGTTCATGGTTTAAAAAGCTACTCCAATTTACGACAGATTGTAATAAGCAATATTTATTTTGGAGTTTTTGATAGATTGACAAACATATATTTTTAGGTTAATAATTTTACATTGGGAGTTTTATCGAATTCTTAAACAAAAATTTTATCCTGTTTTGCTCAATTTTAAGGAAAATCTTACTTTAAAAAATACAAGAGATTCTCAGATTTTTATAAATCTGTTTATAAGATAGATTGGACTATATAAATAGATAGATCTATCTATACTTTTTCCAATAAATTTCAAAAATAACATGTATTTAACGATGATTGGATGTTTAGTTTTTGAGATATCATATTAAGTCCGATTAAGACCTTAATTAGGCTAGAAAATCCGAAATAACAAATAATTTTTTTTTTTAATTTTAAGGTTTTCAAAATACAAAAGACAACTGTACAATAGAATAGGGGTTAGGCTTGACTATTTTGCTTCCTTCCTTTCTTAGCTATCTTGTTTTTTTTCTCAGATAATCATAACATTAGTGAAAAAGTCTCAAAAGAAAAAGTAGTTTAATTCACAAATATTAAAATAAATAAATAAATAAATCAGAATATTTTATTATAAACAACAATTTATTAAAAATTTTATTTTTAGTACGAAAAAATTGACTGAAGTGGAAAAACAATATTTGTAGTTATTTAAAAAATTCAGAAAATTAAACAAATCCCTTGATGTTTAGCAAAATTTTCGCTATTTCTATTTGACTTTTACATAATATTAATATTCCCTGATTATTCCCGGTTTTCCCTGGCCAGTAGAAACCATGAGGCTTCTAAACGTACAAAAATTCTACTCTTCTTAAAAAATACAGCCATTTTTCTTCAATAAAAGTTGATGTCTCGAATATAATAAAAATAAATTTCAAAAAATCGAAAAATCATCCACTTCTAAATTACACTCTTATCAAGTTTCAACAATCTCATCTAGCTTACTAACCTAGACAAATTAGGCCTTTTTTATGATACATTTTTCATGGTCCAAGAGGTTCATGTGACGTTTTTATGTTTTAATGATTTTAATCAACTGAAGTTATATCCTTGACGTTGATAATCCTTCAATGAACAAGGTGTAGTATTATAAAGTTATGCATATACCTTTTAACTTATAAAATATATTATTTGAAATTTACTATATCTATGCCTAGCTACTAATTAGACGTTTATGTTAATGAACTTCCGTTTGACTGGCTGCTTGCTGCCCTGACTTAACTTTACTGTTCATAATCATTACATTTTTGTTATATTAGTATAAATATATTAATTAATTTTTGTGCATAAGATTATAATACTTATTATAAGAAGAAACAAACATATTGTACCTTCTGAACAATTATATATATATGCATAATATATTCAAGGTTAAAATACCAATATCATGTCATATTTTAAATTTAGTTAAATTTAAGCCTCTATGAATCTTAAAGAGTCAATAAACTTATTTTTCTGAATTAAGGGATTATATTTTTAAGGGGTGTAGTGCGAATAAAAAAACGAATGTCTGTAAAATAAATATAATTCTCACGGGCAAATAACTCAAACAATAAAGATTCAAATGTAATGAAATTTGGTATGAACAAGCTTGATATGAAAGGGGGGGGTTGTCAAGTTTTTCCCGAAAAACATTTGTAAAATAAAATTCTAAAATGAATTTATATATTTAGAAATATAATTTTAATGTATATTATAGAGGACTACCTACATGTACTTAAATGTGCAAAAACAGATCACCGTATTCTGTCAATGGATTTGTGTTTAGTCAAAATATTTAGGATCTGGATTTTGCCAAAGTAATTTTTGGTCCATTTATTTTAAGGACCTCCTACTACTAAAATGGAATATAACGTTTGGAGCTATTTTAATCATTGGTTTATGTACATTAGTAAAAAATAAACGCGTAAACCCTTGAAATTTCTAATTTTTAGAATATGTCAGAGAATATTATTATACTCGACACACATAATACGTCAGAGTATATTAATTTTAGTCTAAAGTTTATAACGCTACCTAATATTGACCGCAAAAACAAATTTTGGTGTAGGTGTTTATAGAAACGCCTTATTAATCCATTTCCGACTGTCCGTCTCTCTCTCTCTCTCTCATCACGATAACTCAAAAACAAAAAGAGATATCGAACTGAAATTTTCGTGACGTATTCGAAATATAAAAAATGAGTTTATAAATGAGCGCTCATAAATACTGACCCAGTTAAAAAAATTTTGGTATAGATGTTCATAGACTTACGTAATTAGTCGTTCGTTTGTGTGTTCGTCCGTCATGAAAATAACTAAGAGGTCTGTTATATTACTGCTTATTTAAGTCCGTTGAAACCAGCGTCCGTACAACGTCCTTTACGTCCGCACCTTTCAATTGTATTATATAAAAACAAACACTAGAGTTGGATATACAACGGACGTTCAAAATTTCTATTGTGTTAAATACGACCTGTCACACTATAGTTTATAAGACGTGCGTTATCTCAGCGCGTGCGAACGAACGTTAGTTGGATATTGGTGTTTTGTTTATTATCTATTGTAACATGGTTCAATCTTGTCTGATTTTTATTTTGTTATTTTCAAAAAATACATGACTCATTTGCAAATAATATTTCTTGATTATATATCGTACAAAGATGTATATAAAGTTATTAATTAAAAAATAATTTATTCTAATAATGGAACCAGAAAATGTGTAAAAATTTTCATAGCTTGTACATTCATATTTATATATAAAAATTTATATATTCACATTATCGGTTTTATTTCACATCAATAGCAAAAAACCGAATCTTTCTAGAAATTATAGAAAATAATTTTTGAAGATTTTCTCCAAAAGTGGAAATGAAAAAAAAAACAAAGTTTTCCTATTTTATTTCACATCAATTGCACAAAAAAGGGCATCTTCCTAATAAGTATTGAAAAAAAGCTTTTAAAATTACGTTTATTGCTTTTATTATGTTTAATGAATGGTGGATCACCTCTATTTGTAATATATTTCAATATATTACGTCGTATTTGTAATATATTTCCATATATTACGTCGATTTCACTGCCCGTTGCTGCGTTGAAAAAATCTATAGTGTG
Source organism: Chrysopa pallens (assembly GCA_020423425.1). Lineage (NCBI taxonomy): Eukaryota > Metazoa > Arthropoda > Insecta > Neuroptera > Chrysopidae > Chrysopa > Chrysopa pallens. Next base: position 27,473,930 of record CM035591.1, read on the forward strand.
GCAGAGTCGTAAGAAACGAAATTAGAAACCGAGCTGAATGAATGGTTGTATATTCTAGAAAGTTCATGAATGAACAAAATCGTCCCATTGGGGCCAATGGATCCATGACTCAACTTTTGAACCATAAAAAACAGAAGAAAAATTAAAATATAATAAAAAAACTCTTTAGATTTGCCATAATTTTAGCTAATAAACACATCTCGTAATTATATGTAATACATGCTATTATTACGTATATATATATACATATATATAAATAACTGTATGGAGTGGATATTTAGAGAATTTTATGAATTTTAATGATTAAAAATAGTACAAGCATTGATACTCAACATTGTGTCAAGAACCATCCTGAACATCTATTGTTTACCACAAATTTATACATGTGCGTTTATTAGTTGTATTACGAGGTCCTTTTTATGACTTTCGGAAACTGATAGACCAACGAACAAAACACTAAACAAAAATTACTTAACAAGTTAAAAAACGTGAACATAAAAGAATAAATTTGAAATCGGAGCCAAAAAATTTTTGTTTTAATCACGAAAAAAATACTTCCAAACTCGGAAGTAATAATCATTTTATATTGTGAAGATGTAGAAAATGAAGAAACTTAATGAGTCAAGAACAAATTCTAATTATATAAATGTTACGTATAACAATTATGAAAATGACAGCAAAATAAACTAAACTGTAGGATTTAAAGACAGATATGTCGTGGATATAGACTTTAGGGGCCAGGCCAATATCTTTCAGTAATTAATTAAGCCAAGTTAATTTTATTGAAATATTATGAACATATGTTCTAATTTCATTAATTTATCTTTTGCCTAGAAAAATATATAATCACAAGTTTTCATGCTATTTTTCTCACAGAACGGTCATTTGTATTATATAAAAATATATTCAAATCAAAATTATCTAAATATATGCATTTCAAAATATTTAAAAATTGCAATTATTTTACAAATAATTTAATAAAAAATATCAAAATTTATTACTGCCAGGGATGTGTAAAATATAATTTATGAAAATATTTATGAAATATACAATTAAATACAAGACACAAAATATACTTGAAAATTTTTTTAAAAATATTTAAAATTAAAAACATATTATAGGTATTTTCGAAAAACTTTTATATTTTACATTATTCAATTCATATAAAAGAGCGCAATTCAACATACAGTTCCAAATGAGATAAAAGTGATGTACCAATATGGTTGCGTATATAAGGTTTTTTATAGCCCAAAAAGTTATTAGCTCCGGAAAATCATTGTACAATTAGAAAAGCCGAGGCCAATATCAAGGTCGATAAACAATGCGCATGAAGAAATTTCTAGTGCCCAGAATTGGAATCTTTAAACAACCATTAAAAAAAGTTGCAACTTGTTGAGCTTTATGAGTATGTACTACAGTAGCTTTATGTTGTATATTTTTGGTCTGTCAAAATTTATATATTTTAAAATGAAACTCTATACCTATACTTTTGCATTTACTACTTTATTTTTTTACTACTAGTAAAAAAAATTATTGTCATTCTATCAAATTTCAATATCAGTTTCCATCGAAAATACATGTTTTGAGGTCCTTTGAATTCAAAAAAGTGAGTTTCAGAAATTGGTTCGTTCGTTTGTATATGTGTCAGCAATAAAGAACGCTGTATCCTTAATTCACAAAACTTAATATTCAGTGTTCATGTTGTGCTGTGAATCCTTTGCTTAATATTGGACAACCGGGTTTCCCACTTCGTTCATATAATTTTTAGATATTTTTATGTTTTTTTTTTTTTATTTGAAACCTTTAAGGGAGAATAATTCAACCAATCATATTTCGTCTCACACGTCATACTATAAAAACATACAAAGTATATTTTAGTAAAAACAATTCTTGTAATTCGTCCCAGCAGATGTTTAATACCAATAATCATTAGATATAATATATTAAATATTAGCAAAATAAAAAATTATTCGTTTCAAAGTGTCATAATGTACTAAATACAAAAAAAAGTTATTTAAAATACCAAATAAAATACGTACATTGTATCTTGCAGGTGTATTTTAAATTTATTTATTTATTTCCAAAAGTCACAGCTCTGGTTATTATACAATATTTGTTTAAAATTTGGTCAGCGAAGCGAATAGATAACGGCTAGTTTATATATAAAAGATGGCTTAAATGCAAGCAGTTTAGTTTTCTTTCCTATAAATGATTTAACACATAACAAGTTGCAAAGTACAGCCCGTAAATTAATACACTTAAATAACTTTGATATTGTTTATCTAAAATAAAAAGTAAATGGATACGTTAACAATTTAATGTAAAAATATCATTGGAATTATTTTATGCATTTTAAACTTGATTAATAATAATCAACTAATACCTGACGATATGATTCATCATGCATTTATGGTAAAGTATTTTTTGTGTTTTCATTTGAAAAAGCCAAATTGAAACATAATATTATATGATTTAAGGAGTTTCCTACGATCAGTAAATGTATTGAATGTTGATCATGAAATTCCGAAAGAAGACTGTCCCACATTTACGAATGATATGCACTTAATTGTTTCAGTCAAAAATGAATTTGAAGGAATTAAAAAGAAATAAAATTATTTATTTTCATTGATCAACTAAACAATTCATACTATTTAAAATTATACAATAAAGTATACCAGATTTCTTTTCCTGATTTATTTTTATGTGTTTAAGTAAATACATTGTTTCGAATCTGAATGTATTATAAAATACACCAAAAAAATAGTGTATTTTATAATTTTAAACAAAGTAGAAAGATTCAGTTCATAGAATTTTAGTTACATGAATTACAACGTGTAGCAAAATTGGGAAAATGTTTTCCAAAAGAAAACTTGATGATTTATTTTCCATTTAGGGAGTATCTACCTGGAACTGGTCATATTTGACCAACAAATTTATGAGATTTTTAATTTTCTCCAAAACCACACCGATGAATGTTAGTTGTAGAGTCAAAATGTGACAACGGCAGTTTACCAATTTTAATTAAGGGGGGCGGTTAATTGATGCCTGTTGTTGCGCAGGTAAGTAAGGCTGAAGTCATCGATTACGCTTTTCGAAGTTTTATGTAGTTTCTCTATCATAAATCCGTGTTTTTGTTAACATATTTAATTACAAAAAGTAGGCTGTAGGCACAATACATACCAATCCCTGGTCATAATTTGTAAATTATTATGTGGGTGACATATGAAAGAAATAGTTAAATAGCTGACGAACGGTGTTTTAATCCTGGATTATTATTCTAACCCGCTCAAGCGTCGAGAATAAATTTCTGGAATTTGAATTATCAAAATCAAATATCTAGATAGATTATTCAAATATTATATCGCATCAAAAGGACGAAAACCAAATGTTTATCATAATGAAATGAAATTTGGGCAGCAATCTGAAAAACGGAGTGTAATACTGTAAAAAGAAGTGTGAAAAGAGAAGATTGAAAAGAAGTGTGAAAACTATGGAAAACAGAAATTCTTAACAAATTTAAAGAAGAAAAAAATGAAATTATCTTCACATATTTTGTCGTAGATTTTAATTTATCTATTTTTGAAATTAAATGAGATATCGAGAATTAAAAGTTTATGCTTAAGATGAGTTAACCTAATTTTACAAAAGTTCAATCACTATTAAGACCATATTCAATTCTTGTATTGAAAATAGAAAGCGCAAAGATTCAAAATTCGAAAAAAATCATTACATTTTCATGTAGTCAAAATTATCACGTGTATCAATCAAGTACTAAAATCGATATTATTAAACAATTGAATTTCGCAGGAAAAAAAAGAAATAATACATCAAATTTTATGCATAAAAATGATCTAAAAGATAAAACTGGTACTTATGATCCCAAAATATTAAATTCTAAAATGATAACCTCCGTCATCAACTGGTAACTGTAAACTGTATCAATCTAATTGCATATTAAGGATCGTTAAAAAAATACCAAAAATGATTAGAAACATAATTAGTAATGGTAAGCTGGACAATCAAAAAAAATTTGAAAAAACTTCGAAAATACTTAAGGATATCAACTAAAAACTTTATGTCTACTATCGGTGTAAAGGTTTTAATTTTAAATAAAACAATCATTTCTTTTTGTTTCGAACGGAATATGAAAAAATAGTGTAAAGCACTACTTTTTATCTGTGTACTTTTTACCTGCTTGCCGAAAAAATTTATTAATATTATTTTATTTAATGTTTCGAAAAGTGTATGGCGACCTTTTAGAACCGACATCGCCGCGTTGTATTAATACTCATTATTTATTATTCCTGCTTGTAGCAGGAAAAGGTTAGATGAGTGATTTCGGGCTAACCAAAAATTAACTGGTGGAGGAATAAAACAAGAGAAATAATATAATCAGTATACTATTTACGTAATGATAACCAGAGGCTAAATCGTATAAACCGATAGCCTTGGGCGATAATAAACTATTTACGCGAACACTTATAAATTCAACTCCCTTATTTTCAAGTTTGAGCATGCTTATCTTAAGACATTTGGACTCGTGTTCTGAAATAGACTGGATGACTGACTGTAACAGCACTCATAGCAGTGAATAATATATATAGGCTTGATATAAGCGAGACAAAGATGCTGTGATAAATGTATAATTATGTAAAAGTGTTATTATTATATAGCTATCTCATTTTCAATTCTTTTATCCGTTATTATTTGATATTTAATAATGCCATTTATTCGTGACTATTTTCTCACAAAAATTGGAAAATTTTTTATTACCCGTTTAACAAAATTAACTTCAATTTTTGAACCACATCTTTCAAATTTTAACAATAAAATAATTTTTGAATAACTTAAACTAGTATCCTTGTATAAATTTTTCAGCATCAAAAAATTAAATTTTTTAGGATAATTTTGATTCACACAAAAATAAGCATCTACCAATGCCATTACCATTTCAACTCTTACAACAAAGCCAATTTTTTTTATTATTTCACTAATATTTTCCAATTAAATTCGACTATAACGTCAAATTCAATGTGATTTCTTTAATTTATTATTGTATACCACATGCTTTAAACTTTTCGAATAAAATAATTCTTGATTACTTACAATTGTATAAAACAAGGTGAAATAATATTGAAATCTAAATTTAAAAAGTAGCAAAATCGCATATTAAATACTAGTTTTGAAATGTTAGCAACTATTTTTGTAAGAAAGAATACTCATTGGAGTCACATGTTTATCCCTTAAAATTGTATAGTCAACTTTCTTGTTGTTTACATGTTTCAACGCAAATCAACACGTGAAAATAAATAAATATTAATGACTCATTCTCTTTTCAAACAACATCATAGTACTTTTTATCGGCTTATAGTTAAACAAAATTTCAAATAATAATTATGAAAATACTACAAAGTAAAGTAAAAACATAATAAGTCGTTATAAATGTCTGCAAAAAATATTACAATTTAAATTTGTACAAAATTTTAGTTGTACTTTTGCTGCTAAATACTATTCAATACAAATCACTCTGAATTACTCTGATCGAAACAAATAAATTATAATATACACATGCATTAATTCGTATTTTTATGCTTGTACTTTTCCAAATAAAAAAAAAAAAACGAGGGGCGTATTATATTATATCATTTAAATATATATAAAAAATATATCACTGTACCTGTTGCAAAGATGGCATATTTAAACTATATATAATACTGTGATGAGAAAACTTAGAATAAAATTTGAAAACACGTTGAAAGTTAGTTTTTTAAAAACAGTAATTTCCCAAAAAATTAAAATTGCATGACTTTTTTCAAAACATTTTAACTAAATATAGTAAACATTTTTCAAAAACTTCACCACATTATGTAATTTTAAAACTAGAAAAAAGTAAAATTATTTTAAAAACTCGATCGTAATTTTCGTATTATATACTGAGTAACAATGCAAATAGTATTATACGAAAAACTTATTTAAAATGCAATTTGCCGGCAAGTATAAAAGCTTCGTATAGACGGTAACGCAATAATCAACCCACATGCAAGTCTTTCATACTGTACTACTTATGGGGATTAAAACATTGTGATTGGCCTAAAACAAACAAAGTGGGAGATTCACTGTAGTATACTGGTTTAGTAATAATTCTATAATACATGTTGTTTTTTTATATTAATTCAATTTAAATAACAAGTAGTTTCATGTTTTTATATTTTTATTTGTGTCCAAGTTTATTTTAGATTAAGGATTGATTCGAATACCAAATAAATCGGTTTGTGTTCATGTTTGGAATTGTTTTAAAATTTAGTAGAATAATGAACTAACTTAAAATTGACCATATTTAATGCGTTTCAATATTTTTTCTCATTTTATGCACATTAGTATGCACAGTTGCGACGAAATGGAAAGAAAGTTTCCCCATTTTACTAAGTAAACAATTGTTACTTACTAGTTTTAATAGTTCGGTTCCAAATATGATACACAATATGTCTCGCTTCAAATGTAACCCTATTATTTTGTAAAAAATAGAAAGAATGATATAAATTTATTTGGCCAAAATTTACTAGTAGCTCTGTAAGCTGTGGATCTCCCTTGAAAATAAATAAAAAACTGCATCTTCCTTGATTCACTCAAAAGCGCAGGAAGTTCAAAACAAAATACAAATTTTCCCTTTTTGCTCTGATGGTTTCAAATGGATTGAAAAAAACACCGTCTTCAAACCGTTCATAGACAAAAGTTGGTGTTTTTTACTATTTTCCGAAATGGAAGGGTGGTTCAACAAAAATTACTTTTTTTTTGTATATTCCCGTATCATTTCACATCGATTGCAAATAGCCGTCAGAATTACGATGATAAACAGTTGGGTATTTTGAGATATTTTTTCCACTAACGACGAAGGATAAAAATGAATAAAAAAATAAAATTTTATTATTTTTCTTGATTATTTTACAAGGAATTAAAAAAACCACATCTTCCTAGCTTGCGTAAAAAAAAGTTCAGATTTTTACAGATTTTTCCTAAAAGGGAGGAGGGTACAATAAATAAATTTAAATTTTCCTATTATTCCTCAAGATATGTTATTTTATTTCACACCGATTACAAACACCGCATCTTTCAAGTATGTATAGAAAAAAAGTTATTTTTGGAAATTTATTCTCTAACAGGGTGACGAAATTTCACCAAAAACTATACAAAAAGTTTATTAAATGTGATTAATTATGTCAAATATTATCAAAATCAGACAACAAGCTGGAAAGTAAAAGGGGAAATAAACATAGATATGTAGATCGATAGAGACATATACAGACATACGAATTTATGAATGTAAAAGCGTCTAGTTATACCATCGACCTCACTACATTCGGTCAACTACTAAAACAGCTTTCTCTATCAGAAAATATAAGAATTGTATTCGAGGTAATATTTCATGACCTTTTATAACCAAAATATCATGCAAATAAAGAGAACTATACCTATTAATGATTGAAGAACTATTTAGAATTATTATCATTAAAAAAACAAGTGACTGTAACAACAAACATAGTTAATTGTTAAGATACTCAATATATGGTTGAGTATGAATATTTAAGCTATTTTTAATCATTAGCATTCATAAAATACTCTAAATATCCAGTCTATGCAATTATAAATACATATAATATAATAATATAAATGATAATATCATACAGTATTTTAATTATTTTTAGAAAAATTTGTGCTGAAATTGTTGCAAATCCATACATTATATCCCTTATGTTTTAAAAGTTGGATCATGGGTTCATTGGACTCAATGGATTGATTTTGTTTATTCACGAAGTAAAACTCACTTTTTATGTGTATAAAACGCCACCAAAATTTCTACTGTTCATTTTTGAGTTATCTTGATGACGAACAGATATACGGACGGACGATAATTATGGTGATTTTATGACCAACATTTTGTTTGAGGGTTTAATATTTTCTATCATTACAAACTTTGGGATAAAATGAATATAGCTCTTATATATTGTTTATATGTCGAGTATAATAGAGTAGAAATATAAATACATACATATCATTATTTTTTATAAAAAAACAAACGAACAAGTATGCATATGTATCCGACCCGTGCATAATACGTGGAAGTGATTTCTCAATCGATTAATGCGCTACGACGAGTAGCTAAAATTGGTAATAAAACATTCATATTTTAGAACATATAATTATTTGTTCAATTGTTTATATGTAAATTATATAGCAAATGTCAAACAAAAATTATACATAAATATGGAATAATAAAAAAAAATGGCATTTAAGTGTTGTTATTAATAATTATTTTTTATTTCAAATATTAATAATTATTAATTTAAATTTATTAATAGATTTTGAATATTAAATAATGTAAAATTCACAGAAATATCATTTGATTGATAAAGTAGTATTTCGTTACTATAGAAACGAAAGAACGCAATTTGATGCACGATGCCCATATGTGTTAACTACCTGAATTTAAGATGGAATTGTGTCGAAACTAAACAGTTTAAGAAAAATACTTACAAAAAAAGTAATTTTTTTTTACCAACACAAATTTTTATATTTAAATTTTTCTTTTATCTTTTATAGATTCTGAGTTTGATCATGGATTAATATCACACGGTGATCCAATTTTGCCCATTTCCTACTAAAAACTCATTTTTTAGATAAAGATTACACCTCCAAAATTTCATTTCTCGCTCGCTATTAAATTTCATTTTGAGCTATCTTGATGTCGAACGAACAGACGGATAAGAAAATGAACTAATTAAGCGATTCTATGAACACCGATACAAGAATGTTCCCAGTGCCTCCAATTTTTTTTAAAGTTTCAAACTAGACTAAATTTAAAATAAATAAAATATACACATGTTTCATAACACATGCTGACGAACAAACTTTTGGTCCAACTTTTTTTTAGGTCCCCAAATTCCATTTTAGACGGGTTATAATGTTTGGATTTTTTTTTTCTGGTTCATGTAATAATTAAGCAAAACTACTTACTTTTGAGCTCTTTGAATTTTATCGAAAAATTCTTTATTTTTGTACTATTACGATTGAAGATCGAAAAAAACCAAAATACGCAAAAATTAAATATGGTTTACCCGAATTATACTGAAGATTTTTAAATTTTATTTTTATAGAATTATTTGTTAAGAGTTATAGTTTCATGCAGTATGTGTCGTTTTCTCGCAAAGTGTTTTTCTTCTCATTTCGACTAAGCTCTCTTATAGCACGAAAACGAAGAATTTTTGGATAAACACTTTTGAATTAATTTGATAATTTAGAAAAATCTTCGTTTTCGAAATAAATATCAAAAATTTTTCTAATTTGTCAAAATTCTTCAGATGTATAATATTTGTTATATATATTTTGGAAAAAAATAAATAAATTTAGAATCGTAAAAATTTTCCAAAAGTTAAGCGTTTTCATGCTGGCTATGTTCGAAAAACAGTCACTACAATAACGAAAATTTCTTGAAGAATAAAAACACCGCGATACAACAACATTTACAACGTGCATATATAACTCTTTACAAATACTGGCAGAAAAAGAAATATAATAAATTTCCATTAGAATCCGAGTAAACCATAATTTAAAATGCAATGTTTTTGAAAAAATTCCAAGACCTCAAAAATGTTTAGTTTTGCCAAACTAAAATAAATTATTCATTAAAATAACTCCAAACACTATAATCCGTCAAAAAAGTAGAGTGGGGTTCTAAACGAAAATTTGACTAAAAGTTGGTCTGGCAACATGCCTATCCCTTAATTTTTATATGTTATTATTCTTAACACAATTTGTGTTGTTCTTAACACAAGTCCATTGACAGAATATCGTGCTCTATTTTTGCACACCTAAGTTCATGCTTAAGTTGATAAACTTACCCGAGATTTTTTGCGAAGATTTTTTATCATTAGCAAAGTAATAAACACAGATCCCACTAGTAATTATTGATTTACCAAATAATCGAAGTGAGTCCTGCTATTTATTAGTATTTGCGGTATAAAAAACCAATTTTGCTATCGTGTGTTTTAAAATAAATTAATGAATACAATAATTTCCTCAATTCAATTCTTATCCCATATGTCATAGCCTTTCTAGTAGCAAATTTTGGGTATATAAATGGTTTTTTCTACTCCAAAATAAAAGAGTGGTTACTATTGTACTGGAACACACACGATATATATATTTTAATAAAAACATTTTTTTTTTTTTTAATAAAATTAGATAATTGATATCGCTTCTATTGTTTTCCATTACCACAAATATACTTATTAGAGGGAGAAGCGTAGGGCGACAGGGGTGGGTATCTCTATTACCAAATGTACCTATTATTATGAAAAGTATGATTACACCTGACTTAAATCTCACATTGCAAGAGTGATATAAATGAAATCCAGATTTCTTGGTAATTAACATATTCTACGAAAAAAATAACAAAAAATTAGACTTTCCTTTTTTAAGAGCTTAGACGGAAAAATAAAAAGAATGATCCTCGGCTTGAATTAAATTATCCGCGTCAGGTTTTATTCCCAATTTTTGTTTGTTTGTATAATTGTATTTGTATTTTACGAATAGCTGGGATACATTTTTAACATGATTTATAGTAATAACCCTCATTATTAGCTCAATTAAAGATTGTTTTCCTCTCATGTTTCGACTGTCTTGGATTTACTTGAAAATTTAACAGTAAATAGAAAAGACCCCAAGAGAGAAAATTTATATGATGTCGAGAAGTGCATTTGCCCAGGAGGTGGTAACCACCACTTCTAGATATTGAAAAAACCAACATAAATCGGTAGAGGGATAAATTGTAAGCAAAAAGAGTAAAAGTATAAATCGTAAAGTAATATGTTACTCTCTTGAAGATTTTTTGCAGAACAAGTTTGCGGAGTATGTTTTTTTTTAGTTTTCAGGGTACGTGACTTCTCCTACCGGCAGAAGCAGTTACTACTCTAAAATGAATTTTTAATTTACATGATATTGTTTAATTAATTACTTGTTTTAATTTAAAAAAATTAAATAACTATTTTTCGCTAAATAATGAATGTTATCAAAGAATAAAAACGGCCATTGAAGCTCATGAGTCCAGTTTTATATATATATATATTTTTTTTTCTGGCTTTAGCTACTTTTAGCTATATAGCCATTAACCAAACGGGATTATTATTATTATTATTTACACAACAACAGTACACAGTACTGCTAGGTGGTCACCCATCCAAATACAGATTGTGACTGCTGTTGCTTAACTTTATAGATTGGTCTAAGCCTGTCATTACGTTAAGTCAGTCCGGGGTCTCAACAAATTTTAGTACTTTCCCTAATCATTATTTGGCTTTTACGGCTATGCTCGATATATAATATGATTACCAGCAATGACCAACAGATGGCTATAGATTCTAAATGTCAGTAAAGAATAATTGACTTTCAAAATCTATATGTATGTGTGAATTCCATCAATGAAAGAAAAATACATTTAGATACACAAAACTATTAAGTCATATTCAATTGTAAACTCTTTGTTCCATTCGTTTAATGAAAGATTTTAGACCTCCGATTCTTTACCGATATTGAAAAACTATAGCCATCTGTTTATGACTGCTGGTAATCATATTAAATACCACTAATCCTTTAAATAACAACTATAGCCAACTAGTGATCAGGGTAATTACTAAAACTTTTTGAATACGTAAAAAGTAGTCTTATGAATTTCTATGGGTGTTTTATTTTTTGATATTATAAATATAAATAAAATTTTTATTAGCGCGGAATATATTATTTTGACACTTTAAATTTATAGCTGCCGTATGGACATCAGCTGTTAAGAAGTTATTCGGCTTAGAATAGATTATACTATATCCGTCAGATATCATATTTAAGTTTTCACAATAATCAACCAAAAAAAGCCAACAACTGAAACTTTATATACCCGACAACTAAATATCTATTTAAAAATCTATGTTGTGTTAAACTGTTTAACAACACTTAATTTTCTTTATCTAACAATAAGTAAAACATTCATTTTAAACTAAATAGACAATAAAATACACTAGTATAATACACAGTCGATTTTATTCGTATTTTATACTCAAAATACGAATAAAAATTATTATCTTTTCAGAAGGGAAGTTATTTTGTGAATCCCGAATTTTGACAAATCTTACATTTCAAGACTCACTAGAAGCCAAATCCAGGTTTTTTTTAGAGAGATGTGCGTTTGTGCATTCATAATAATTTTACGTCTCGATTAGCTCTAGAAAAATAATAATAGCAATGTGGAAACTATCATTATTTCAATCATTTCAAGATTAAGCATCCTCGTGTTTTACAGAATAAACAACAATTCAAATACTTTTCATTTTAAAAATGATATAAAAATTGAGTTATCGAGATATCATTTCATTACAACTCGAGATTAAAATTATATTACAAAAAAGAAGAAATTGAACTAGACATTATTGTATTTTGAAAATTGAAGGAAAAATTCATACCTCAACCCAAAACGTTTTCATATAGAGATCTGCACTGAATGTTTGGAAGCATGCAAAAATCGAGTACCGAATTCTGTCAATGGATTCGAGTTATGAATAGCTCAAATATTAATGATTCAGATAATGATGAGTCAATTTGTGTTCCAATTTTTTTACCACCTCGACTCCGCATTTCAATAAAGTACAAAGTGTGAAATCATTTATTGATAGTTGTATGCATATTAACCAAAAATAAACACTTAAGAATTTTTGTATTGTAATTTTTTCGAAAAATGCTCCACTTTTGTGCTATAGGAAATTTCAGGTAGGAAAAAATTTAGATCCATGACCTAATTTTTAAACCATTGTAAAGAAATAACTTTTACTTCTAAACATTTTTCCAAAAAATGTTTTAATTCGGCATAATTTTAGCTCAAATTTAGCAAAATAATATGTATAGGGATGTTGACTCATACTAAATTTGCTATATTTCATATTTCAAATTTGCTATATTTAAAGAAGTCATAAGCTATCAAAGATACAATTCATCTCATTCTTGAAAACGATATTTACCATATAATTTATATATCTAGATAGGAACAGTTGATGTGATAAGCTCCATTTTTTCCTCCTTTATTTCCATTTTTGTTTAATTATGAATTTTGAATGTCCATATTTTGATTAATTTTAAAGATTTTCAAAAAATAACTTCAGATCGTTTAGAACCAGATACACTGTAAGTTTACGCCGATCTCGTATTCATGTTCAGCGATCTCGAAAACCACCGAATAATGAGTTTAGGTCAATCATATGGTAAACTGTCACAAAACTTCAGAGAAAGATGTTAAAAAATCTGCTGCACGCACCCGAGTAACAAAATTGAACTCATTTTCACAATTATTTACATTTTAAATAATTGTCTACTTCAGAATGCAGTACATAAATAAACGCAATTTTCTTATGTATAAATGCAATTTGGGATTTTTACATAATGATACTAGGCCACAAGATTTCAAAAGATTCTCACGAATTCAACGCTCCAAACCGCATCAAAATCCGTCTTACTGCGCAAAAAATCGACAGTGCACTGCTTTAAATCGTCGACTAGCGTATTATACGTTGATTAATAAAAAAAAAATTTGAAAACGGTTGACCCTAAAGGCCATCCCTGCAACTTCCCGCTAATTCCATACCTAAGCACTTAAAATTTAACATTACAATTTTTTTGTGCTCATCGAGCTCAAAAATATACTTTTTTATTTATGAGCTCAAAATCTAGCTGTTCTATGCTTTTGAGCTCTTCGAGTTCAAAAGTCTGATGAGAATTTGATAAAACACTATTTTAAAAATGTTCAAACTTCTATAACTTTTGAATGGATGAACCGATTTTCACGTGGTTGGCGGCAATCGATGCAGTTTTTAAATTTCTATATTTATCACATTATTAACAGTAACATTTTTATATTTATCACATTTATTACAAATGCATGCCATTTTTCTCCAATGTCTGATCTTTCAAAAAAAAAAAAAAACAATTTGAAACTAGATTATTTTTACATAATTATGGCTAACATAAAAAAAAAAAATTATTAATATATTAAATGTACATGTATTTTCAAAAATTAAAAGTAATTTGAATGAATTAAAATGAGACAACCTGCTTTAAAAAATTATTTTTTATGACATTTTTACTACAAATATTAACATTTAACCGTACGTTCAACCTGTGATTAAACTACGTATGGATTTCCGGATGGTAGTTTGCACGGGTCGTGTTGGTTTTCAACCCCTACTATCAATCAGTGATTAAACTACCCATGAAGTTGTTGGGTGTAGTTTGCACGTGTCAGGTTGGTTTTTGGCCCCTACGTTCAACCTGTGATTAAACTACCTACGGAGTTGTGGGATGTTGTTTGCACGGGTCGTGTTAGTTTTTGGCCCTTACATTCAACCTGTGATTAAACTACCCATGAAATTGTTGGGTGTAGTTTGCACGGGTCGGGTTTGTTTTTAGCCCCTACGTTCAACCTGTAATTAAACTACCCATGGAGTTGTGGAGTGTAGTTTGCACGAGTCGGGTTTGGGTTTTGGCCCCTATGATCAACCTGTAATTAAACTATTCATGGAGTTGAGGGGTTTAGTTTGCACGGGTCGGGATAGCTTTTGGCTCCTACGTTCAACCTGTCATTAAACTACCCATGAAGTTGTTGGTTGTAGTTTGTACGGGTCAAGTTGGTTTTTGGTTCCTACGTTCAACCTGAGATTAAACTAACCATGAAGTTATGGGTCAGAGTTTGCACGGGTCGGTCTGCTTTTGGCCCCTACGTTTAACCTCAATCAAAGCAAATTCAGTCTCATTTAATTATTTACTCGGCTTACTATCTATAGATATAATATCAGAGACTATATCAATAATAAAAACCAATATTCTATTGGATATTAAAACTTTTTATTTAGATATAGATATGTAACCGCTGCTTTAATTAACATTGCTATTAGTATTTTCTTTTGGAAGAGGAATATGTTTATTTCGAGTGATGTTGCTTAAATTTAAGTAAATATATTTTAGACTTGATTTGTTGTGATCAAGAGTTTCTAAATTATAATTTTTCTACAAATAAAGCATAAAGATTTATATATATATATATATATATATATATATATATATATATATATATATATATATATATATATATATATATATATATATATATATATATATATATATATATATACACCTATTATCCTTAATAATTTAGTTTACAGTATTTGAATTAAATAAATTTGCTTTTGGAAACAAATCTACTAATAATGCAATTACGAATTCATTATTTTAGCAAGTAAAAAAAAAAAAATAAATTTAAGATAACTCTAATTATCGAATTGTTAGAATGTATAATTTCAACTTTTACTGTTTAAAGTTACTTAGAAAAAAATGTAATACTCTCGGTATTTTATTATATTTTAAACTTCAATTTCGTAATAAAGTTTACGACTGAAAATCACTGAATAATATATTTGAGTTCTAATGATTATATTTTCAAAATTTCACTCTCACGTTTATTCCTACAAAATCAACACAATTTTGGAGTGTGTAAACATTACATGTAATATACATTGTATTTCTTTCAATTTCCGCGCACAAATAAGTAAAAAAATAATACTGGCATGAGAACGGCTTGTAAACAGTTTTTTTTTTTGAAAAATTTTCTAAGATATAAATTAAAATTTGATTTTATATTTAGAAATGTTTTTTCGAGAAAAACTCTTCGATAAGTCCGCCGTTTTCATGTAAATATTGTACATTCCAAATTTCAAAACATTTGGATAAGTTATTTGTGTGCCAAAATTGAAAGGTTTTACATAAAGCCAGGAGTGCGATTCTTATAGCTGTGAAATGGAATAATTAGGTGATTCTATGAACACGAATACTAAATTTTGTTTGTGGCTTCAATATTTTTTTACTCTCACATATTCTATATATGCCAGGTATAAAAACTGCTAAATAGCAGTATTTTTATTAGTGAGGTATGAATTGGCTTAAATGAAATTGACCTCTACACTAAATACAATCTTCATTGTACTATAATGTAAATATGTATATTTCTTCTATTTTCGTGAACAAATAAAAAAAAATTAATATCCAAATACTATGAAATTTAGTACAAATAATCTTAAGATGAAAACAGAGGACGGGTTGAACAGTTTTTCGCAAAATAATATTTCGAAATATGGATTGTTACTTTAGAATTCTTTTTCGGGAAATACTCTTTGTCACGAGCTCCGATTTCAAGTCAAGATTGACCATAACAAATTTCATAACATTTGGATAGTTTTTAATTCATTTGTGCGCGAAAATTGAAAAAAATACAATATATATATATATACATTAAATAAGATTAAAGTTTGTATTTATTGTATTGGTCTAAGTTTTAATGCCAATTCCTGTTAAAATTTCTTATTTTATATGCAATTTTTATAAATTTTTCTTAAACAAGTCATTAAAGATAAAGAGGACTATAATACTTATACTAGAAAATAAACTTTTTATTTATTTAAACTTATAAATCCCATTATGAACATCATATAAAAAACGGAGCCTTGTATTAACATCTAAATGCACTGTAATAGCCCCTCCCCTTCACAATTACATTCCTCTTATAATTTAGTTCATTTTAACATGATTAGAAATCAAAACCCATGGAGGAGATTTTACAAAACCTTGGATAAATGAAATAATCAGATATTGAATCATATCAATATAATTTTCTAAAAAAAATAATAAACAAAATTACCAAAAATTTAAAAAAAATAATTATTCGAAATCTTATTTCTTCGATTAATACCTGAGGATTATATATGGAAAGGTTGTGTATAAAATTTCAAAACATTCGGTTAAGTAGATTCGATTTTTTAGAAATCGTGGTCACCGTCTTGAAATATGTAGTTTTGAGAAAAAGGCGTTTAAACAGTTTATACTCCGTCTACATTCAATGTGAGACGTTTTTACATATACTCGTGTATTTCAGAAAATACTCATTGGATTGATTTGAAATTATTATATTGTAATTAAAATATAAATTCCCAAAATAAAAAAAAATAAAAAAAAAATTTTTTGAATATTCTATCTACGCATAATACTTTAATGCTTATAAAATGCCTGACCTTTCCTTGTACCCAACTTTGAAAAATTGCAGCTTCAATAATATGTTCGTCATTTTTAGTGATAATATATTATCATCACTGAATATTGTATTATGTTGTGTAATTATTTGGAATTTATGGATTCGTGACATTTCAATTTCTTTACTCAAATTAAAACAGGATTAGAAATCAAAGCCCATGAAGAAGATTCGATAATACCTCATATACATGAAATAATTAATAATTGAATCATATCAATATATTTAATAGATAATTACAAAAATATGATTTCACTAACAATATATGTATAATACTTTTTTTTAATAATAAATAACAAGAAATAAATACACAATTATTTAACTGTTAATCAATAATCACTTCTTTTACTATATTCTCATCCATCAATTTAGTGACAGTTTCTGATATTTCACAGTCATTCGTGCTAATTTGACTGGTTGAGGATATTGAAGACGTTAATTCATCATTAATAATATTTTCATCATTAATGACATTATTTAATGGCAGTATTAAATGTTGTATCGGCTCTAAAATAACATTTCGATCTAATGTTAAATATTTACCTTTTTCTAAAACTGTAACAGGAACGCCTAAATATTTGGAAATATGTAATGTTGGATACAATAATTTTATACAATTTTGAATATACGGAATTAGTTCATAAACAAAACATTTACAAAATAATGTGAATTGTTCCTTGGCAATTTCTGTAAATGCTTGATGTTCATGTTGATAAAATAACAAAATAATATTTGCAACATCCTGTAACGATTGTTGTACAGTATGTGTCACATGATAAACTAACGATAACGGTGCACAAACACGTAAATCATTGAATGCTGTTAACAAAGAATTGCAGTATTCGGCTAATGGATAAAAATCTTGTATACTTTCTAATTTTGGTGTTGTATCATTACTGTCTATTCGTTTAAGTGAGTTCGTACTACACCCACTAGCGACGACACTTGTTGTGTAAACTTTATTAATTAGCGTAAAACTATCCATATCACGTTGAAATTTTTTTGTACCATTTGTAACAGTATGTTCGAAATATCGTTTTATACATTTTGTTATGATTGGTGCAATTAAACCACGAAAATCACATCCAACTTTACTAAATGATAATCCGAAGTACATACATTGACTTAATGTTGAGCCGAATGATGAGCCGTCATCGCATTCATTCAAATCTTGTTCCATTGTTTTTAAAAATTGTGATATCTAAAAAATATAATTAACACTTAATACATTATTAAAGGGTTATACGCAGTTAGGACGATAAAAGAAATTTCTCTATAATTTTTTGGTGGAAAAGTGTTATATTTTACAAAAACAAAAGGATGTTTCTTATTTAAAAAAAATATTGATCTCGTGTGCTCCTGCAGAAGATCTCCTGAAGGGCATCCAAAAAAAAGTATTCGGCGGTTATCACGATTTATACGAAATCAAAAAAACATTTCGATTATTGACTAAATGGAAAAATTTCGATTATTGACTAAATGGCTATCTTCGTAAAAAAAACTTGAATTTCGGACCAAAATCGCCACGTAAAATTAAAAAAAAAATAGAAATAATTATCCGGAATCTTATTTCCTCGATTAGTACATGAGGAATATATCTGAAAAGGTTGTGTTCAAACCGTTCGTTCAAGCTGTTTTGTAAAAATCGTGATCACCGACTTGAAAAGTGTAGTTTTGATGTCTATACTCCGCTTACTTTCAATGCGAGACGTCTCTACATATACGCGTGTATTCCGGAAAATACTTATTGGATCAAATTTATTTTTTCAGGGAATATTATCAGTTATATATAAATTCTGGAAATATTAAAAAAAAACAAAAAACGAGAAACTTTTAAACTTTAATACTTATAAAATTTCTCACCTTTTCTTGTATCCAACTTTGAAAAATTGCAGCCTCATTAATATGCTCGTCATTTTTAGCGATAACTAATTTATTATCATCACTGAATATTGCATTATATTGTGTAATTATTTGGAATATATGGATTCGAGACAATTCAATTACTTTACTCAAATGTTGTAAAGCTGTGGACAAGATAATTAAATTTTGTAAACGATTCACTTTGTGCTAGATATTAGATAAAACGATGTCAAATATTGTGAATAGGCATGCTGATATTTACAACAACTTTTTTTGAAAAGACTTCTAAAAATTGAGAAAATGCAAACTCATAATTATTCTGAAGAGACATGGTACAGTACTTCAACATTTTTTGCAATAAATGAATAAACAACAAAATTTAGCAACTGTATGAACTTGATGTTAATCGAAAGTAAATTTAAAACAAGTGTAGATAACAACTAACAGAGTTAATTGTTTAAATACTCGACATATGATTGAATTTCATTGTTTGGACTATTTTTATTTAGCATTCATCAAATATTATTAATATCCAGTCTATACAGTTATATATGTATACATGAATAATAATGTGTATTGTCATTACCTATATGTGTTTATTAGCCAAATTTGAGCTGAAACTGTGGAGAACTCAAACATATTAACGGAAAAAATTTTCAAACAAAAGTTGTGTTAAAAAAAATTATTTTTAAATTTTTTTGTATTTTAACTTTTCTTCTATCTTTTATAGTTTAAAAGTTGATTCAAGGATCCATTAAACCCAATCGACCTACTTTGCTCATTCACGAACTTAAACTCAATTTTTATTTTTAGAATACGTCACGAAAATTTCAGCTCGATATCTTTTTTTGTTTTTGAGTTATCGTGATGACGGACGTATGGACAGTCGGAAATGGATTAATGAGGTGTTTTTATGAACACCAATACCGAAATTTTGTTTTTGCGGTTAACATTAAGTAGCGTTACAAATTTTAGACTAAAATTAATATACTCTGACATATTAGGTATGTCGAGTTTAAAAAATTAAAATTTTATATATATTTAAAAAATTAAATACCTAATTGTTATGTTGTGTTGAGTTGTTTATAAAACTTAATTTTGTCTGCCTCAAACATTCATATTAAAATGAAAAAATTATAAAATACGCCATAAAATTTGTGTATTTTATAATTTTAAGAAAGTCTAGTTTAGTGGATTTAGGCTTAGGCCCGTGAAGCACGGGCCTAGGGTGGCAAATTTTGAGGGGCGCCAAAATTTTCAAGTAAACTTAAATTAAAAATCGATTGGCTTTTCTGTAAACTGTAAGACCAAATTTTAAGGTTTATTTTATTGCGCTGTTACTATCGAAACATAGTACCATTTTGAGGATAGAATTTCTTTGTTCAAAAGCTTAACATTCCGGTCAATGTTTCCGTCCTGGCTGACATGGGACTGTCCTCCCAGCGTCATTTGACCGGTGGCCAGCCTCATGTAACAATATATATAATGTTACACAAGAAAAAGGGCACCATATCGTCTCGGGCCTAGGGCGTCTTCAAACTTAAATCCGCTACTGCCACTCCCTGATTCTATTTCTTTCCCAAACTCATTAAGTTTATTATGTTAGAATCAGTTTCTAAGCCTGGTGACATATCAATAAATAAAAGATTTGATAATTATACATCGAATACATTTCTTTACACATTACCGTCTCGCCAAGGTGTGCAGTAACGAAACTTATTTCGTAGAAATAAAAGATTATAAGCCTCAAATCTTGTGATATAGCAATGTCCGCGTATATTTAGTTACTATAAAAGTTTGTACATTTGTGTACAGTGGTTTTAAATAAAAATTAACGCATTCTCAATAATAAATTATACATCGTGCAAAAATTATTAAAGAAGAGTATAGAATATCAAAATACTTACGTTTATCTTTTGGAATTTCATCTAAAATTGATTGCAGCCAACTATCACGTGTTTGCAAAAATTTCAAACGTAATTCTGCTTCAGTAAATATATTCATACAACGTAGATATCCTACAGCTTGTAAACATTTTGGAAGTTGAATATCTGAACGTAATTGTGTTAATAATTTTTGTACGATAATTAACCATAACTTTTCAACTTCACTTAATAATATCTATAACAGAAGAAACATTACAATATTTAACTAGTCTTTGTCCAGGATATTTTACAAGTTAATTAATGAATAATTAATTTAATGACAATACACGTATAAATCTCATATCCAAATTCACTTTATCAAATATGGAAAAATAAATGGTTCATATTGCATTAAAATATGATAATGAATGAATTACGTTAAACTTTCGCTTTAAATTCGATACATTGTCTAATAATAATTTACAGTGACCTTAGAAAATACACATTTTAGAGGATACTAAAGACAATATAAAACAAATATACAATTCGCATGTGTATTCTTTGAGAAAAAAAAATTTGAGATGATTAATCTTAATAGTATTAAACCCAAAAAAAATCTAGCACCTATAACATATCGAGTTATTAAAATCGAAAAATCTCAAAAATTGTATGGCTTTTCAATTGTATAGAAAAAACGACTTACTGAAAATATTTGAATATCTGGGTATTTATGAGATAATCTTCGTATAAAATCAACTATTTCTAATGCATCTTCATAATTGCCTTCAGCAATACTAATTTCCATTAATTCTGGTAGTTGTAAAAAATCAGTTAGTTGTGATGTCTTTTGAAACATTAATGTACTTAAACGTCGATGTAAACTTATGTCATTTGATTCGGTTGTAAAATTTGTATATTGCTGTTCAAAATCTGGTAATTTATCAACTAATTCATTTAAACGAGTTTCAGTTGTAGCGAATTCTTTATAAATATTTCGTGTATTCTCCGCTGTTTCAATAAACTTTTTATAATTACTTATTGCTAAGTCTTGTATTTGTTGTGCAATTTCAATTGATTCTTCTTGTAGATTTTGTTTTTCTTTTTGTAGTTGTTGTAAATTTAAATTACCTAATTCTTTACAATACTTTAAAAAGTCTTTTTGATCCGGCCAATTTGCTGTGAATACAATAAACAGTTAGGTTAATGTTTACAACTAATTGTGAATTATTAATATACCTTCTATGTCTTTTGGGAGGATTTTTAAAACATTTTCAATGTCATCTTCAATGTCTAATTTATTTTCTTCCATGGTTCTACCAAATTCTTAACAATTTTTTTATATTATTTATCACATTTACGATTTGACACATAATCAAATTTGATATTTTGACGTAACAATTTAACAATCATAGATGACAATACAATAATATTATTATTGATTCAATCACTTTAGGTGGCACAACTGATATAATAAAATTTAAATGTTTTGGCGGTGAATACAGCATGTAAAATTGTATATATATAAACTAATGTTAAATTTTTTGCTAATATACTTAAACATTATGAAACTAATATTGCAACGAAATCCACACATTATTTGAATAGTGAATAGGCATATAAACAAACACGTTTAAATTGACACAAAAAATGAGACCTTCATAATGTTCTAAGATCTTATAATTTAAATATTAATACACAGGGATCAATTTTTTCGGTATTTATTATTAAATAAAGTTAACGAAAGTCATACCATTTGAAAGGTATTGTGCCAAAGTATATATTGAGAAACGGTATTTGGCATATAGTGCACTATGTTTGTATTCCAATTGTTATTTGGAATCAGTTAAAAATTAGGCTGTATGTGCTGAATGCGGCAAATGGGCTCACTGTTAGTGTGGTAGTATATGAGATAAGGGAGGGGGCAATACCCCATCTTACCCAAGAGAGGAGGCAAGATGGAGATATTTGATTTTTTTACATTTTTGAGAATTTTCTAATTAATTACAACTTTGCACATTTAAAAAAGTTACAAAAGGTTAGTTTGGAATTGAATATTTTTAATTTTTTCATGTTTTTATAATTTATTTTTGTTTTAGAAACAATAGAAAGTTTTATAAATTATATGAAACAATCTAAAATACCAACACAAGTATTCTACACAGAAAATTTTTCTGGACTAAATTAAAAAAAAAAAAAAATTTTTGCTTAACGAGAAATGTAATCATGAAATGCAGTCAAGAAATTTTAACAATGGTAATTTCTTTAACAGGCAATTTGTTTTACAAATGTAAAATTATTTTAGTTTAAAAAAACTGCTAATATTAGAGATTGAATCACATTAAAGGCTACATTACAGATATTCTTTGTGTATTAATTTAAAATTATAAAATTTACGATATTGATTGTGTATTTTGTAATTTATTAATTCATTTTAAATCAATGTTTTACTTAAATAAACAAAATAAATCTGAGAAACAACTTAAAACACCATAAATAATGAACACAAAATTTCCTGGCCATGTTCAAATAAACTTACTTAAATATTTATATGTACAGTACGTCTCCAACGAATGAGTTGAAATTTGAATATAAGATGAAAAAATCTATTTTTAGATTTCAAATATATGACGTTTTTTATTTTTTTATTTTGTATGTAGATAATATTTTTGAGTTTTCTTCCCGTTTAAAAGGCAAATTTCCAAAAATCTCTTTCTTAATGGATTCTAATTTTTAACCAACTTCAAAAAAAAAGGTTTCTCATTTCAACAGCGTATATATTTTTTATGTGTTTTCGCGGATAACTTCGTCATTTATGAACCGATTTTACCATTTACGCATTTATGAATCGAAGATAAGAGAATGGGTGAAAAATGAAAAATATTTCGTGGTTATACAACACAAAGTGGAAAATAAAAGTTATTCAAAAGAGAACATGCCTTCAGAAAAATGATCTAAAAAGCAAAAAATTTAGATGAAAAACTTCTATAAATCATTTTCTTGCGACCAATAATCTTTCGAAGTCGGTGCCAATCTTATCCTTAGCTAAAAAGTTGATTGGTTGCAGGCGTCGACTCAGAAAGCCAATTGGTCACAAGGAAATTATTTATAGAAATGTTTTATTTAAAATTATTTCTTACTTTTTAGTTTATTTTTTTGAAGGTTTTTTTTTTTTTTTTTTAAATATTTTTTTCATTTTTTTAAAACCAATTCTATATTTTACAAGTAATATTCGACGATCCAGTGTTATATCTTAAAAATATTCTTATGCAAAAAAGAAGCCAGTACGTGCAGGTAAAATATATTAGAAAGAAAATTTGGAAAGAAACTTAAATAGGCAACAAGTATATTATGAAATAATACATTAATCATTGATGTAAAAGTAAAAGTACACCAAATTGCTACACCCAACGTAGCGCCTGCTGAATCGCCAAATCAAATGAAAAATGCAACGCCACCTTCCGGGCTATTTCAAAATTTCAACAAAATCGGATGAATAGTTCACGATATATCATCGGCATATTTATGATAATACTCATTATCGAATAAATTTATTTAAATAGCTATATCTCTGAAGCGGCTTGACCGATTGAGATGCAATTTGGATATGAACTAAAAAACATACTGCATGTGGATAACATAAAATTCTATGTCACAGTAATCTGGCTGTATATTTTACACGATTATTCGTTCTATTTAGAATTCGTTCTATATAGAACTAGAATAATAGGTGTGTATATGATGTTAGCTCCCGAATTGTCGAATTTTTGAAAATTAAGCGGCCCAATTATCGAAATTATGAACATTTTTTACATGAATCGTTTGCACACGTTTGAACAACCTTTATTTTCCTTAGGACAATAACCAATTGTATTGGAGATACAATTGTATTGGGGCTGGAAAAAATCTTGTATTACGAATTTTTGAAATTTTTTACATGAATCGTTTGCACATGTTTGCACACAATTGACTTTCGTTTGCATAATCATTGATTTCCATGAGCGTAAAAAATTTTTTTGCCATTCCTCCAAGTTGTGAATTTTTGAGATTTTTGACATGAATCGTTTGCATACCGTTTATTTAAGTTAACACAAGCACAAATTTTCTAGAAGCGTTACAAAAAAGAATTTTTGCTAGCCTCCTAAGTTATAAATTGTTAAGATTTTTTTACTTGATTCGTTTGCACATCCTTTATTTTCGTTTACACATACACCAATTTTCCATGCAAACAACAAAATTACGAAAATAAAATAACGAAAGTAAAATTTGTTCATAAATTCTTTAATAACATTTTTCACTGTTAAAATATTACATCATAAATTCCTTTATAGTAATTATGTACCGAATATGTTTTATACATTTCATTTATTTTCATCCCTGTTTAAGTTCAATCTAGTATCATTTTTCAGTTTAAAAATAATACATTATAAATTATTTAACAGTAATTATGTTTTTATTTTCTGTTTTGACCTCTAATTATTGTTTTGTGAAGTAATGAAAAATTTGTTCATAAATTCATAAATAATTTATTTACTTTTAAAATAATACATCATAAAATTTTTTTTATTGTAATTATGTATAGAATACATTTTATACACTGTATTTATTATCATCACTCTTTTGGCAAATAGTGAAAATTGACATTTGTCTATCGGAAATACAGGATAACAGAGTCGGATTTTACTTATTGGCAAAATCATTGCGGGTGGTGCATCTAGGTTAATGATAAAATTTTAGTCTAGAATTATTTACATGGTATATAATTCAAGAAGGGTATTAATGCACAGAATGAAAATGATGTACGTAAGTTACTAACTTGTTTATAACTATTGCACATATACATCTAATGAAAGTGTAAACTGCGATTTTCACTTTAAGTATTTATGAATTTTAATAAATTCTGCAAATTTGTACATCTGCAGCTCCAAAGATTCATTAATTAGGCTTTTGAACAAAAAATTTTTTTAAATAATTGGAAACATCATATTTAGATTTTATAACAAAACAATTTTTATTTTTTTCGTTATCATTAAAAATTTTTAAAAAATTTTTTAATTTTTAGATTCAGTACGAAGCACACCTCGGTAGTTCCCGGATCAAAGTTAATGTTATCAAGTTACGCGTTCGTAGTATTTATAGACCACGAAATTTGTGGGACAAAGTAGTGCTTGTATCTACTTTCACTGTATGCATGCTTGCAATGTTGTGCCTACGTCCAATTTACAGACAGAGGGTACGTGCCAGGCATTTGTCACTAAAATAGAAGAGATTTTCTTAGTAAGAAACGTTTAAACTTCAATTTGATTATAGTTTGAAGCGGTTACTCGATAGGTACGGTAACAACACAACAACAAAAATTTTCGTGCCATGGATTTAGCACCAGATTTCACGAGGCACTTATTCATAATAATTTTTTACTCACTCGAAACTAAATTTTAAATTCAGTGTCTTGCAGTTATTCGATTGGTACAGTTTATGTCCAAAAAATGTACCGTAGAAAAAATATAGCAATGTTATGCACCATATTTGCCCTGGCACTAAATGATTTTTTCAATAGTTACAGTGAGTAGTATCATTTAAAAAATACTTTATCCGGTTACTCGAAAGTTCAGATTTTTTGCAGCCAGCTCTTGGACCATGAGTAGTCAGATGAGTATAAAAATAAGATTGTTCTATAATATATAATATAACTTTATTAATTAAGCTTAACATGTGCCTGGGGGATGCGATTATGGCCGCTGCAATTGGTCTGGTGCCTTATTGACGGTGTTGAAATAGTTCCCTGAGTATGATACATAAAAATCATGACCGACAATATAAGTAGGATTTTTTTTGAGTTTTAAAGCGTCTGGTAAAGGTTATCGCCAACCGAAATATATTTGGCAGTATTGATTGTGATTTTAAAAAATATTCTTTTACTCATAAATAAAAATCAGACCAGAGACTGTAAGAAAAGTGAGCTGTTTTTTTACTTATCTTTAGCACCCTGTACCTGTAACTTGGCCATAGGCTCAATATTATAGGTTTGTATACAATAAAAGTACATCACTATCATATCCTACACATATGTGAGAAAATAACAATTGAATAGCATACCTTAATTTCGAGCAGGTTACTGGTATTTTCGAGCAGTCTGTAGCTAAAAGTTTTCTCTGGAAAATAAAGGGAAATTTTTTCAATATAATGGAAATACCATAAAAAATTTGATTTTAAAATATACTCATATTTTATAGATAATTTCAAGCTGTGTATGCATTCTTCAAATCTACTTTTACTGAACAAATTTTGAAATTAAAATAGGCTCATATTTTCAAGCTAATTTAGAGATGATTAATTGTAGTTTCACGAAAATCCTAGCTTATCAATTTTCTTAGCAAATGGAAAATCATAAGCATGGTATACAAAGTACATTAAATGAAAAAATTTTCATTATAAATTATACTCATATTTTAGAGCTAATTTTAAACTGTTTGCCAATATCTTCGAGCGATTTGTATCAAAACGCTTACTATAGGAATTAGACGAAAAAGCTTTATAGTCATTCCCCTATCGCAGTAATTTTCTTCAACAGTTAAAGAAAACTTTTCAGAGGAAATGTCTTGAAAATTCATTAAATTGCAAAACTTTGAAAGGAAAATATATATTAATATTTGATAAATATCTTTTTTTTTCCAACATTATTTTTAAATTACGATATACAATTGTAAAGATTTTATTTTCAAAATTATGAACGTTAACGAATTAAGGAATATTAGTTGTTCTAATTATTTTATATCTGTATTACAAATTTAAGCTGCTATCGTGATATAAATAAAACTCACATTTGCATATTTTAAATATATTTATGTTAAATATATTGTACCCCATCTATTTACGGCAATTAAGTCATCCTTTAAATGAGAAAATTCCTTTTTTCATAATTTATATTTCATCGAAAGTATAATTATAAACATTCGTAATATTTATTTTATTTACCTTTAATGTTTCTACATTCGATTTTCATTCTAAATTCATATATAAATCATACTTTCGTAGGAGCATTTTAAGATAATTGGAAAATTACAATTGTTTTTTTTTTGTTATTGCAATTAAATTCTGAGAAATAAATGGATGGTTATTAATAATATCCAAATTCAGTCATTTCCGAGAAATTTGTTAAATATTCATCAATTCGAAACGTTCATAATTTTGAAAATAACATTTATAACATGATAACTTTATTATACTACAAAGATACTTTCTAGTATCTCATACGCTAGTAGGGTGGCCGATAACGGAAGTACAAGTAGCTCTATGAACATAAATTTTCCTATTGGATTGTCTCCCTAGATTTTTGCATACAATAAATTGATATTTTTAAATTCAAAGAAAGGGGATATAAAAAATAAGTTATTCTAGTACCCTGGTAGAAAGTGCCAGACCACTGCCCGATTTGAAACCAGCACCCAATCGGGGAATAAAAAAAAGACCCAATAATATGAACCATGGAAGGTGCCGAATCGGGACAGATGTTATTACCCCTACTTTCGAGAACCTAGTTAGGTTACTCATTAGAGATGATATAAGGCCCACAACACATGAGCATAGTCAAGAACCAGGCGAGGTAAAATATAATTACCCTAGTGAATATGGACCAGATCGGGTCGCTGGCCATAGAAATTTACGTTTGCCCAATATCCTACGCTCCGCCAGGATTCTGTCGAGGTTAAAACTATGTATCCCGAGATCCATCTACCCTGTTGGGCGGCTGACCTAGATGAGCTTGTGTATAAATGCTCCATCAGGCACCCGTTATCGTTAAACACAACTGTCCCCGATAAAGTTCTACCCGGTCAGGGAGTTATCTGGTCAGATAACAATTGAATCTGGAGATATAAAAATTTTTTATTTTAATTTCATGATGGAAAAATTTTATAATTTTATAATTGTGTCAAATTTAAAAACTATTTATCAAATATGAATATATTTTCCATTCAAGCTTTGCAATTTAATATAATTCAAGACATTCCTTTTCCTTTGAGGTGCAAGGAAATTTCTGCAACAGGGAAAAAGCACTTTTATTATTTTGAAAGTATTAAACTATTTGAAATTTCTTTTATTTGAAGCAATTTCGAATAATGCTATAAAATTTTTTGCAATAATGACAACAGCTAGAAATAAGCTAAATAATATGATACTGATACAACGTTTTTTCATCTAACATATTTTCAATATAAACACAAAGGGCTTCCCGATTGTCTAGGATAATTGATCACCTGTTAATTAGCTTGAAATATGAGCCTATTTTGAATTCAAAATCTGTCATTAAAAGAAGTTTTGAAGAATTTATACACGTTTTCCTACGATATCGCAAGGAAATGTTGTGATACTAATTGCTCAAAAATACTGGACAGCAACTTGAAATTAATTCTAAAATATGAATATAAATTAAAATCAAAATTTTTTCATTTAACGTATTTGCAGTATAAAACAAAAAGGGTTTTCCCAGATTTTCTATGAAAATTGATAAACTAGGAATTGTTTGAAATTGTGATTGTTCACCGTTAAATTAGCTATAAAATATGAGCTTGGTTTTATTTCATAATGTGCCCATTAAAATGTCATTTCGAAGAATATATACACGTTTTCCGACGGTTTTCAAAGTTAAACAAATTACTCGAAAATACTGACCAATAGCTTGAAATTTGTTCTAAAATGTCATCGTGCGTTTTTAGTTTTTTAAATTGTATCACTTTTAAAGTGCTCGTAATTAATTAAAAACAATTTTTTTAAGATTTTGTACACTCAATCAATGTTGTTTATTATAAAGTTTTGAAATTCATTAAAAAATAGATTTTTTTTAAAACCAATTCTGAATTATGTTAAAAAATTTCAAAACTAAATAAAATGTATAAAAAAAATTTTTAATCTAAAAAAGATACTTTCTGGTTTTTCATACGCTAGTAGGGTTTTTTTTTTTTTTTTTTTATATAGCGAAGGAAATTATTTTACGAATCTCTGGCTTAGATGTTTTGCCTGGTATGTCGGACTCGAACATTAACTTAGTGGCTAATACCGACTAAAACCTCCGCTATCCTCTGAACTCTGATCCCCCACGGTATCCGCCGTTAGGCATTACTTCGTGGGGGGAGGATATAGCTACTGCTCTTTCTTCTGGTAGCTAAGGTGTTATTTTACCTTTCTTCTAGTTGTTGTCCTTTGCCCTTTTTCTTTCGATGGAACGCAAGTATATAAGGACTTCTGTTGCAAATTTGCTGATGGCGGTCCAAGAGGCTCTTGATGACAGCATTACTTCGATAACTGTCTCTGGTTGGATACTCCGGTGTAAGATAATCTCGAGTAGATCACGCTGTCGATTAAATCGTGGGCAGTCAAAGAAAACATGCTCCGCATCTTCGATTACTTCTGGGCAGGACGGGCACTCCGGGGAATTATCGTGCTTAAAACGGTGTAGATAAGCCCGAAAACAACCATGTCCTGATAACATCTGCGTGAGATAATAGTTGACTTCTCCGTGACTACGGTTCAGCCAGACATCAATCCGTGGTATGAGTCGATGAGTCCACCTACCCTTCTCTGCAGCATCCCATTGAAACTGCCAACGTGCATAACTATTCAGTCATTCTTCTACCCTGAGTTCTTCAGCGCTCAGTGTGCAAGTAGGGTGGCCGATAACGGATGTAAAAGTAGCTCTATGAACATAAATTTTCCTATTGGATGTGTCTCTCTAGATTTTTGCATACAATAAATTGATATTTTTAATCCAAAGAAACGGGATATAATAAATAAGTTATTCTAGTATGTATAGAAAAAACTGTATGACGATATTGTTTGATATTTCTTCATGGATCCCCAGGGGATACTTATGGTTTGTAGATATATCCGCGAATACTTCAAGGGATTGGTGAGAATAATATGTTTTTTCGCCAATAATGGGCCAAAAAATAAAAACACACATGACACGAACTGATACATTACACATAGTATTTACTGTGACGTTAGATATGCAACTTGTATTGTACTTACGTCTGCACTTTGCATATATATCGTTCTTTAATTTATATTTAACTAGTATCTATTTTTTTTTTATTTTACATCACTTAAATTTTTACTTTGCCTCTAATAATCAAAATTATGTATCGCCTCTAGAATAATAAATCATTCATCTAAAAGTTTCATCTCGGAATACAACGGAATAAGCGGAAGATTTTTACAAACGTTTATTTTGGTATTATAAAAGTTGTTTTAAAAATCACAATTGGTCATGTGTAAGGAAGCTTAGATATTCAAAATCAAGAGTCCTAAGAATAAGTTTTTTGAGAATATCTCGTTTCCTCTACATCCAATCGTATTTGTGTATATTATTAAAGTTGCAGAGGATAAAAATCTCTACAAATCTTGCCTGATAAGATTTTTTATACGTTAAACCTTTTTTGAAATAGAGTATTTAGCTATACGTACCTCAGCGAAAGTTCAATCGTTAATCTATTTTACATTTTTTTACTTTATTTTATATTAAATGTTACTTAACTAACTATTTAGTACCTTAACTTTATAAATATTCCTTAAAAGTCAAGTAGCAAATTGAAAAGGTCAGATATTGGGGTATAAATAAAATTACATTTAATATAAATTTGATTTATTTCCTGGCTACCTATTTATATGGCATGTAATTATCTTTAATAAAAATAAGCTCAAAATAGATTTTCACTGTATTATTTCATTATTTGTATGCAAAAGATAAGTGATATTAAATGACTACTTGATTTATAAGGAATATTTGTAAATTTAAGGTATTAAGAAGTTAAGTAATTTAATTAATCAAGTTAAAAAACCTTATAATAGATTGGTATTAACGATTGAACTTGCGTTGGGGTACGTATGGCTCAGCGCTTAACATCAATATATAAAAAATGGTTTCAGACAAAATTTCTAGACAATTTTATCCTCTACAATTTTATTTTGAAATACAAATATGAATGGAGAGAAAACGAGATATTCTAAAAAAGCTGCTTTTTGGGACCTTCGATCTTGAATATCTAAGGTGCATTTGATTTATAATTTTAAAAGGAGTTAAATATAATAATTATTTTTGAAAATTTTTCATGATGAAGCCCTTAATGGCCCGATTGGTCTCAAAAACTATACAGTAAATTTCCTGAATACAATAATAATAAGTTTCATAAAAATTGGAGCATGGTTTTGAAGGTTACAGGCAAACCTCACTACTTTCGATCAAATATTGCAACTGAATAGAAATTCTTTTACGATATTTAAGTGAAAGATAGACAAAATTGAAAACATCTGCCGGGAATCAAACTCGAAACTTTCCAACTACCAGTTGAAAGTGCTGCCAGAAAGCTTATTTTGAATACAAGCGAATTGTGCATTTTTGTGTGTTATTCTCAATAATTAATAAACAATCAAAAAACATGTTTATGTATAAGTATGACTATATATACGATAGGTAATATTTTCAATTATATCTACCTTTCAACACAGTTTTTGTTATTTATGTTTATTTAAGCATCATTAACCATGGTAAAATACCAAACGAGAAATACATCTATAGCTTATTATTTACTTGAAGATGGAAAAGAGACAGATAATATGGCGAAATTTTGTTTCCAAATATTTCAATTGTTGTATGAGATTCATAATTTTCTATGAAAGAGAAGATCCTTCCATTGCACAGAAATAGTCCTAGTCATGAATATCATAATTTATTCACTATGAATACTTTTTATGTAAACATTACTATTTACAGGAAAATAGCAATTATCTTTAAAATGTATATGTAGGTATACATATAGTTATTTCTAATTAAGGAAGTACGAGCGCCAGGCGGTGTGGGGATAGGTATCGACTCTAGCGCGGTAAGGGGAACGCAGTAACCATATGATTTTTTTCAATATATAGATATACATTTAACATTGGCTAGTGGCGGCATTTATTTTTCTTTTAATTAATACACTTTAATTAGTCGGGCAAGTGTAAATGTTTTTGAATTAAATTTATCACTAATATATTTACTTTCATCTATAAGTTTTTTAAAAATATTCACCGACAGTTTTACGAGAAAAATACAGAAATGTATCAATGTTTGAAGGTTACCCCATAAGACCAATGTTAAATTGCTCAACTTTAAAGTTAATTATTTATTTAAATGATCGGGCAATCTCCTTCAAATTTTTGGAATTTGTTTAGACATATTTAAACTTTGCATTAAAAAAAAATCAAGCCTTTTATCAAAAGTCGCCTTGGTGCTCGTACTTCCTTAATTAATGTTCATTTCCAATTTACTATCTTTTCTTGTAAAAAGCTGCCAAAAAGCAAACGTCAAATCTTTCGGATTTTCAAAGGGCTCTGGAATTAAAAAAAAATATTTGTTGCGAAAAAAACACGAGCATTAACAATACGCATTGTTTTAAAATTTTTACTCAAACTACTATAATGTTAATTTTTGGAAATGGATATAATTACATTTAGTACTAAAATTCAAAATTTGTTTCTTAAAATTGGGGTACGATATTCTTCTGATGTGAACTTATAATTTTATTGTCAACATCGTATACTACTATTGCATTAAGTATTTTATTGTAAATATGCCTTATATTGGATTTTTAAATAATTGCGCAACACAGAGTCCATCTATGACACTGCCACCTGCGTCGAGCTTGACAAAAACGGATCTCCATTATATTTCGTTAGAAAAAATAATTTCACAGAATACCAGAGTCATTTTTTCAGGATAAAATGTTAATTTATCTTAGCAATAAGGTGAGATGTCAGCTTTTACACATCATCATTGAGTATACTGCGAGGCCCCTTCGTTTTTACAACTGGATAACTGTACCTGTAACTTTGTAATCAAATATTAATTAACTAGCTAGCCTGACAATACTCAGAGATGATGTGTAACAACTGACACAAAAAACATTCCTAATTTTTATGCAATTTTTTCAAATAATGTGCACTAGTGTTACATCACTTCCGTAAAAAATATAAATCCGTCCCTTTTCAAGAAATCACTCTCATACATGCATACGGGGTGGAAAGATATCACACATCAAAAATTGATTGATCAGAATTTATACAAAAATATTTCTCATTTCCAGCCAATCTCGTGTGGTAACTAATGGAATATACATATAACCGATTTTTAAAATACTATAACCATACGAAACCGGGTTGTCTTTCAAATTCTTTACTTTCCTTTGGAATGATTGCTGCTACAATTATATTTTTATTTGAAAATCATTATATAATTCGTGTTAAATGACAATATGCTTTACAAAAACTAAGAATTAAGATCTAATTTGGAAAAAATAACATTAAATTCAAAGTAAATAGTTACATTTTTTATTAGTACACTCCATAAAAAAACATATTATACAGAAAATAAAATAGATTCGTCATATCTTTCTGACAGGATAATGAGAAGTTAATCAAAGGAAAATTTATGCAAATGATGTTACTTGTAAATTCAATAAATAGTTTAGTAAGCATTAAAAAGTGGGTTTTCCTTGGATAACCTTAAAATAATTTAAAGTTTATTTGTTCTAAAATTTTGGGTTTCAATGTTAGACCTGTATAATGAAATACTCCTTTTAGGATTAAATGCTATTACAAACTTGAACACCATACCTGACTAAAGAAAAAAACAAACAGCTGCAACGCCTGCTTGTGATAATTACATTATGCTGTTGGGGTAAATGTGTAGTTTTTTAAAACGAAATATTTATTAATTTTTAACAACTTGTCGTAAAAGCCTCTGTATCAAATTTGTCCTACCTAACTACAGCAAAGCCCAAATGAAGGATAACAATTTTTTCAAGAAAGTTTAATGACCAGAACAATGTAAAATTTTATTGCCTTTTTGTAAAACTTATCGATTACATTAACATAGCAACAGTTTTGAGTCTCTTTGATTTTAATTTTTCGTCATTTTTAGATAAGATCTTTTTAAGCTTAATAAATTAATATATCTATAAACAACAATAGTACCACATTGCTTTCAAGTACGATTCCGAGTGACAAAACCTCTCATTTCCTGAGAGCTTATCAAAAAAAGTTCCTCGCTATCTTCTAGCTTATATTTTTGAAAACAGTTGTGACCTCCTTTCTTTTGATAAATCTTTGGATTCGTTTACTTAACCATTGAATTTTTTTTGACTTTTTCTTCGTAGAGTCTATTCAACAAATTACTATGTAAAATACTAAGTGTATTCTGTAAGAAAATGTTTTAAAATCTACGACATTAGAAAGAAGGTTAATATTAACCGTAAGGGTTAATAAAGCTGCAAATAAAGATTGTGGATCTGATATTATGCATAATGGCCTTAATCTACCTATTTTTTGTCTGAATGTCTCTGGTGACTTATACACTTGCGTTCTGATAAATTTTGTGTGCTGCCAGATTCTTCAAATTGGATATTTTTCACAACTTTGGTGTTTAAACACATTATATCCGTTAGACAAGTGAAGAAATTACATTTGCACCTTTTTATACAAGACGATTCAGGGTTCGATTCCGGGTAGATGTGTAATGTTTTCAATTCTAACCATCTTTCAATTGAAAATGACGTAATAAATGTTCTATCGATAGAGGTGCAATAATTATTTCTGTAAAATATTTACTTTTGTAAAACGAGTATAATGTGTTAATACAACAAAAGTTCTGCAAAATTTACAGGCTGTACAATATCTAATAATCACACCATACGAAACAGTTCGACTATGTGTTATAATAGCAATAATTAAAAATATTATTGATAATCAATCATATACAGAATATTAAGAATCTTTTGATAAAATGCATTTTTTCAAAGTTAAATATTAAAAATACAATAATTTGGTTTATGATTGAATGATAGTTATATTATGATTTGAAAATTGATTGTAATTTATTAATAAGACATTGTTGATAAATTGATTTTGTCAAATTATTAAATATATAATGTAACAGTAATTTAGTTAATAAAGTTATTACTTAAATAATGGTAAACATTAGACAAATAAAATTGGTACTTTTCAGACTTGTTAAAATGTCAATCAATTGAAACATGTGTGCCAATTTTTAGGTTTTCTGTGGAAATTTTGAAAAATAAGTTTTGAAAATTATCACAAATTTTAGCGAATTTTGTATTTATAAAAATGCGAAATGGTTTTATATTGATGATTGCTCAAAATAAATTTCAGGAATTGCAGACTATAATATTTATTATAAATTTTAATATAATGTATTCACTGTTTATGTTCGACGTACCATTAATGAGGGAAAATTAATGAGGTGACGTTAGGCATCGGTGATTATTATATGTTTAAAACAGTTTGTTCAGCTGTTCATTGCAATCAGTTTAAGTGATATGATAGTTTGTTAAATTGAAAGTTTACTTAAATCGATTTCTATCGATACTTTACGTTCATTTCATTACTAGTTTCAACAATTCGGGATTTAATACAGGATTTTAAACAATCTTAGTAGAATTCCTTACACAATTAGGATTTTGGAAAAAAGTAATATAACAAAACAATTTTTATTTTTTTCGTTATTATTAAAAAGTTAAATCAAATTGAATAAATTCTAGATTCAATACGGAGTACACTTCGATATTTTCAGGAACAAAATTTAACATTTTTACATCACACGTTGATTATGTATGTGTTGCGAAAATATAACATCATGGATAGCATCCATATATGATGTCATTAGTATTGTATATTAGCCCATTACAATGTTGATATCATATTTTGATGACGTCATATGTGGACGACCATCCATGATGTTATACTTTCGAAATAAATTTTGGTTTCGAAATAAAATTATTTATAAGAAAATCATAGAAACAATGAAATTATTTTAAACATTATTACGTCATTGTACCTTTTTATCACTTCGAGTGTTCATAATTAAAAAAGTTTTACGCACAGCCTGGAACCTTTATTAGTGAAATACATTTATATCACGTCGTACTCTAGCTTTAACAGACCAATTTAACGACGTAATAATCTTTATTCAGTACGTTTCTGTGTTTAGAAGAATTATATCCAAATGTTAACATAAAGATCAGAATAGTGTTTAAATTTTCAGCTATGAAAAGTTTTGCTCGGAGAAGTTATTAAAGTTAAAGTTAATTTTGATGTATTTGAGAAGTACCAGGAATACTAGCAAACGAAACTATTATTTTAATTTAAGATTGATTTTGTATTTATTTGATAACCAATACTTGCATCGTACTCTTATAAAATATGTGTATAATTTTGCTATATAACTAATATATCCGGTCACTGGCACCCGGGGCAGTATATCCCTTAGCACAACTACGTCCATCGCTGTTCACTTATTATGAAAATATTTCGAACAAAACATTTATGATAGACTCATAATAATACTATTTGTTAGACATCGAAATTACCCTGTTTGATGCCTATGATACATTAAAACTAGTGAACATAAATTCATCAATCTTATTTGTGTATATAAACACTTTTATGAAATGTTATTTTAGAACAATAACAATTTTTCAAAATGAAATTAATTTTTTGTTTGATTGTATACTTTTATTGGATTCATTTTGTTCAAAGTCATGAAAATTTCCAATTTATACGTCACTTTTTTGAATATAAACAAGTGTCTATTGTGTCAATATTTACATGTAAAAGTGCAAACGGTTGTTACGAAATTGATAAACATAAATTTATTTGAGTTTTTTGTTAAAAAATATTTTTTATTTCAGATTCAATGAAAAGTTATATAAACTACATGAAAAAGTCTAAAATACCCACACAAATTTATAATGTAGATAACTTTTGTGGACCATATTTAAATAAAATTGTTGATTACCGCGAAAAATATATAAATCATGGGATTTATTTAAATTTATTTTGTTCATGCAGCCAAAAAATATTCACTATGGTAAATGTCTTGTGATATGCAACTTGTTTTACACATATGTTAATATTTGATTAAAAACAGAAGA
This sequence comes from Chrysopa pallens, assembly GCA_020423425.1. Lineage (NCBI taxonomy): Eukaryota > Metazoa > Arthropoda > Insecta > Neuroptera > Chrysopidae > Chrysopa > Chrysopa pallens. Next base: position 27,511,804 of record CM035591.1, read on the forward strand.
AATTAATTTTTTTTTTTTTTTTTTTTTTTTTAATTTTTGGCTTCAGCTACTTTCAGCTATACAGCCATTAACTAAAGGGGATTATTATTTTTTTTTTTATACAACAACAGTTCACAGTACTGCTAGGTGGTCACCCATCCAAATACAGATTGTGACTGCTGTTGCTTAACTTCATTGATTGGTCTATGCATGTCATTACGGTACGTCAGTCCGGGGTCAAGAAATTAATTGGCTAACATTTTATTCAAAAGCGTGTTTAATAAAAATTTAACAGTGCAATTTTATAGATGGGAAAATATGATCTTAAAACATTAGCATAAATTTTGATTTGACAAATCTTTATAAATAAATAATTGGCGCTTGTTAAAAATGCTACCAGTATCTTAATATTTCGTTACTTTGTAGAACTAGGTGTCATATTAATGTTTTTAGGAAAACTGAAAATTGTTACCAATAAATTATATATCATTTATTCAAACTTTGTATTGATTTCAGGTATCAATTTATGGATACTTCCATAATTTCTATAAATGGTTATTGATCGATTACTATAGGAATAACCATACAGAATCTTTGATTGCTAAAACACTTGCCGAATTAAATGTTACATTAAATTCAGATATCACACTAGCCATACAAAATAATCCAAATTCGTTTCAATTATTTGATGTCTATAATCCAGGATATTTACAGGGTGGAAATTTGACAATATCTTATTTTGGAACATGGAATAATGACAAATTTATTGAATTATTACAATTTTCAAAATATTTTCAACGTATTGATTTCAAGAAAATTACATTGAAAGGTGCAACTGTTGTAAGTATGGATGTGTTTGTTTATTTAGTTTAGTTTATTGTCATTCATTCTGTTTGAAAACACCCGATTAAATCCTTTTCATTGCATTTAAAGATAAAATGTTTGTTATAAAACTTCGAGATAGTTGAATAGTTTTTAAGGGAAATCCTTTCTCAAAATGTCGAGATCATTTTTAAAAAATTTTCAAAGACATAAATAATATTAACGTAATTTTTATTTTGTCTGAGATCTGAGTCAATACTTTAATGAAAATTTAATTGTTTCCATTTCGAATATTAAAGGTTTAAAATGGAATCCATTTTAGATATATAATTTCATGGACGAATTTTATTCCAATTTATTTATTAAAAATCGCCGCTGGTCTAAATTTTATTACAATTAAAAAACTATTTATTAAGTGTTATATAACCAAGAAAAAAATCAACAAAAAAGCCCTTTAATTTATTTTGTTCCAGAACCCCAAATTACGTACAAAAAGCAATTAATTTTTTTTCTAAAAAACCAGGGGTTTTATAACGATACACCGCAAAGATCAAAATATCGTTTAAAAACGATAAGATATTCTGCCTTAAAGAAACATCGATGTTTTTATGAAAGTTGTTGCATCTCACGTAAAAAATTTTGAAAAATCGAATATAGTTTAACTAAATTGCATTTGATTATATTTTAATCGAGATAATTTAACAAAACCTTTAAATATTTTGCCCTAATATTAGATTTATTATAATTGGTTAAAAGAAACCAACCTTTTTATATTTGTAATTTTTCAAAATCCTTCCATACTGATTTTAAAAAAAACATTTCTTTTTAGTTTAGTAAAATACCTGGGAAAAATTGTTAGAAATGTTGAAAATTATTGGAGAGCTTATTCAACGCGGAATAACATTCGTAGAAGATTCTTAGTTTATTTATTTTTTTTAAATTTAATTTTTTTTATTTACTGCAAAGAAAAATTGCAATTGTTATAAACATAAAGTGAAAAAAAATACGGCCTCTGGTGCATAAATTATAAAAGTGATTTTTGAAATCAGAACAGGGACTAATGTTGAAGTAGGGAAGAGATTGTTTACCATTTAAATTTTATAATTTTTCCCTTCTAGAAAAAAATTTAATAGCATTTTTATTTCAGGGCTATTTTAAATTTTAAAGCCTCCGCGAACTATGGCTGTGATGAACTTGGTTCATACACATGATCGAATAGCTCGTAAGTTGAGAAATCTTGTTCGACAGAATATCTGTGCTGATTTCGATCCTTGTTAGTTCTGGTTCAACTCTCTTCATAAATATACGATTATTACAAGTGATTCTATAGCAACGATACCGACAGTTTACTATAAAAAAATCAATCGATAAATTATCTGAACAAAATTATTTACCCATAATTCAAAAGACACAATTAATTTAATTAGTTATTAACAAATAAACATTTAAACAAAATTAAATTCAAAGTATTATTCTTAAAAATTTTTTTTTCTAATCTTGTGATTATTATATCATTTTTTTATTATTGAAAGTCAGATAAACATTTTTTTTTAAATTACAATTGTTTAAATAATTGTTATAAACAAATGCATTGTATATGATACTATTTAAAAAATTTTGTAATCTAATCATTGAAGGCATATGAAAATATTCCCCTTAGAAAAATTTAAAAATTTTGATTTTTCACTGTCTTATGAACAACTTAAAAGATTCAAAAATGTAGCAAAAAATTGTTTGCCTAATTTTCCGATTACTTCATTTTCTTATTGTTTAAAATCTTATAAAAATACTTTTTATAATTTTTTTTTTACTGCCGCAGGAGTGAAGTCATTTTTTAGGAAATTTTCTATTCTTTAAGAATCTTTTTTACTATTTCAAATATCACTTTTCTTTTTTAATTTTTTTAAAATTTGAGATCGTATTTTTTCCATTTCTTTGTTAATAACTATTGCAATTTTTTTTGCAGAAAATTTATTTTCTGCAGATTTTTCTCATTTCACTTTTCGACTATTTACTTTAAATATATTACTAATTCTCTTTCAGTTATTTATAAAATATTATTAATTTTTAGGCAAAATACCAAACCAAAAATACCTCTTTGGCTAATTATTTACTGGAAGATCGGAAAAATGTAGATAATATGGCGAAATTTTCTTTTCAGATATTTCAATTATTATATGAGATCCATAATTTTCGGTAACTATGAAAACGTATAGTATAGTAGAGCCACAGTTTAGCTGATAATATAAAGCCCTTCTTGATAACTATAAAGGTTAAATTGTTGTTTATAATTTAATTATTTAAGTAAATAAGATTCGCTTTTTGTGGATTTTGAATTTTAAGAAAATAAACCGTTATCGAGGTTGCAAGTTCAAACCAAAATATGATAACTAAATAGCAATGCATTAATTTTATAGGAAAGAACATAAACAAAAAATTATTATCGGAGTCGCAGTTTCTTCATTCAAAAATATAATTCATTAAATTTTGAGTATAATAAAGCATACATTCAACTAATAACATATACGGAATGACAATAATGTTTCATTTTTGTAAAAAATCTAGGATCCATGTTTAATATCCGGCAACGTATGAAGGCTGTAATTTTTCTTTACGTTCTCGATAGTATAGCAACCAATGTTTCGGGTTTAAAAATTTCCAGATCTACTGCTTTTCGTTGGATGCATTTTGAATGCTTAATTAAAGTTTTTTTTTAAGTTTCAAATAAGAATTGTAGGGTTTATAATTTTACGTAAAACAGATTATTTGTACATGAAAATAGCAGAGCTAACATATATATTATAATATTAGCAGATTCCAATGGGACCGATCTCGAAGTGTATTCTTTCCAATTAAAAAAACCAGACAAATTGGATTACTATGTAAAATGTTATGCGTGGTGCATACATAAGAAAATGCAATATTCGACTTGAGAACTCAACCTTACTTTTGCATTAATGTTTATATTTTTATACATTGTTTTTAATATTTTTTTTTATAACATTATATTAGTACTTAGTTATAACTGACCCTTTTCCCCACCATCTATGAGGTAGAGTCTGTAGGCGCGTTTATGTGGTATCCCCAGTAGGCCTAATCCACAGATAACTTTTAAAAGAGATAATCTTGGGGATAATTATATATTTTAACCATTATTTTACAACTATTTCTGATGCTGTTCAGGATCTAATTCAGTGTCGCAAGTGAAGGTTTGGGAAATGACGGGAGTTAATATCGAAACCAATGGTTGGTAATTCATCTTCAAATTTATTTTCTTCCATTCATTTCGATAACTCCATGATGTTGGTACAAGATCTTACAAAAATTTCAAACTCATTGCCAATAAAATCCCACATTATCTTTTTTGTTCGTCTCGGTTGTCATGGACAATAAATGTGTAGGAGAAAAGGCTTTTAATGACAATATGTTCACTGTTGGCCACTGTGGTTCACGGTTGTCGACTGAGGTTTCTCCAGAACAATTGAGGCACACTGCAGAGCATTTCAGACCGGCTTTGCTGCAACCACACATGCTTGCATAAATCCCTTTGTATCTGTAGAAAATTAATTTAATTAGTTCGAGGGATGCAGGATGCTTCAAAGTTTGAATTCGGTTTTAATTTTTCAATGGACTGTTATATTTGTATAATATATTCGATATGTACAAATAAGAAGGGGGTAAGTAAAAATGATTGTAAGCAATATTTTGAAAATAAATATATATAAAAAAGAGAAAACTATTATTTTCGATAAAACAGAAGGAGATAAACAAGTATATATGGTCATTCAATCACAACTATTTTACAAATACTAAATAGTTGATATTAAATTAAGTTATTAAGAAAATTATGTATTTTTTTTATTATTTTTAATTATTATAAAATCTTTAGATCGTTGTATTATTAGATTCCTCAAACATACATAAATAAATAAACATATATCCAAAAAAAAAAAAAAAAAAAATTAGGATTAAATAATTTTAAAACAAATGTTTCAATAAAAACAATTATTCTTCGTTCCAAAAAATGATTTCAAAAAATACATTTTTTTCAAGATAAAATGTTAGTTTTGCTTATTAAGATGAGATGTCAAATGTTGCTTATTATCGGTGAGTACTGACTTTAAGGCTCATATACTATTTTTAATTTTTTTTTTCAGTGGACAACAGTGAACATATTGCCGTTAATAGCCTTTTCTACTATACATTGATTGTCCATGACAACTGTGACGAATAAATCAGTTCATGTGGGATTTTATTGTCAATGAGTTTGTATTTTTTTTAAGATCTTCGTCATATTAAGAGCGTTGAAATCTACGAATTAAAATAAATTAAACTTTAGTTTTATCAAGGAGGGTTTCTTCGTTTGGATATTGGAAATTTACTGCTATAAATGTTTATTTTTCAGACCTAATGTAACCGTCGAAGACAGATGGTTTGGTGATGATGGTGGTGAACCAAAAGGTGTACAAAAAGTTTTAATTGAACATAAAGTTGATACATCTGCTATTGTAGGCTTACTTAAAAAAGATCGTGTTCAAATGATGGATTGGTCCATACCACTATACCCATTTCGAACGTGCTTTGTGTTTCAAAATCCAGATACCTCGTCAATTTCAAATATTTTTCTAAGCCCGTTTACTTATGATTCTTGGTATGGGGTTTCGTTAAGTTTTATTCTGTTTGTGATTCTTTTTTCTATAAGTTATGGTATTGATCGGCAAATTCCAATAAGTGGAGTTCTTGATGCCATAACTGCAGCTGTTATTGTAACTTTGGGTGTATTCTGCCAACAAGGAACTTGGTTAGAGCCGCAACGAAATTCTGGGAAATTTTTATTATTTTCAATGCTCGTATCAAGTGTTTTAGTTTACAATTTTTACACTTCGAGTGTTGTTTCATCTTTATTGAGTGCAAAACCAAAAACACTAGATACATTGCATGATTTGGCACGAAGTTCTTTACAAATTGGAATGGAGGATCAACCCTACACAAGAACGATATTTCAAGTAAGATAATAATACTATTAGATTTAAATTTAAGAACTGATCAAAGGATAAAACATGTGCCTTAAGAGGTTTAATTTCTTAAATCTGGGTACTTACGTTACTATTTTTGTTCACGATTTTCCTACTGATATGAAAATATATTTGTCTTGAAAAGATCTTAGATTTTTGGGACTTGAATAAACAAATTAAAGAAATCATTCTCCCTATTAAAAATTGTATGTAACGTTTAATCATTTTTTTATGGTTTCATTTATAGGTAACAAAAATTCCAGATATAAAATATTTACATAAAATGAAGATCGAAAAATTTAAAACCGATCCATATAACATAAGCATTGCCGATGGCATTGAATTAATAAAGCAAGGTGGCTGGGCTTATCATGCTGAAAGTTCTTCTTTGTATCCATCAATTTCTCTGTTATTTGATCAAGATAAAATTTGTAAATTAGGCGAAATTAATCTATTTCCACCCACCTATTTACTATTCATGCAACCACGATTTAGTCCGTACACTGAGATCTTCAAAATAAGGTTAGTTTCAATCAGAAAACTTATTATTTTTTATATATTTATGAAAATTTTAAAGTTGGATGACATGTAATTTTTTTTGAGTTTTGCTACTGAGGTCATTTTACTGAGATCAGTTTTGCTACAGAATCAATGAACTGCCTAAAATACTTTTGAATCACCATTTACATCTTACGATACGTGCTACGCATTAATTAATCTTACAATTTAAAGATTGAGTTAGTTTAACTAATACATAATTAACTTTCCAGTGAGTCAGATTTTGTGTATTCCGAATTTTCATATATTTATACGTTTCAAGTGCTCTAGAATCCAAATCCATCATTTTAGAGATATGCCTATAACTGTGTATGCCTATATAATGCCTATATATATATATATATATATATATATATATATATATATATATATATATATATATATATATATATATAGTGTGTTCGTAATTTTTTTTCGTTTCGATTACTAGAGAACCAATAATTATACGCTTTCATTCGATATGTAACTACGTTATTTAAATTCGAATGACTTTTTATCAAAATCGGTTCAGCATTTTTGATAAGGATAAAAAAACAAAAAAAGGATAAAAAATAACTATTATCGTAAAAGTAAACAAATAGTTTTTTTATTATCCTCACTGAAAAGTTAGTCATGTGTGGACTTTGAGGATCGCACTTAGCCCACTTTTATAGTTATTTTTTAATCTTGCATGATCTTTAAACTTACAAATTTTAACAATAATTTTAAAGAGTAGTTATATCGCCCTTCCATTGGCATACAATTTTTTTCGATATAACGTATAATCGGCTTGTGTTATACAGTCGAATCAGTTTAAATTCAACATGCAAACAACGGTTTCCCAATGAAAAATACCCTAATTAAATTGTATGAAAAATATTAAATTTGTTGGCGTAGAATGGGGCTGGAGGTTTAAGTAATTAAGCAACTAGGTAGTTTAAGAATTTATAATAAAGCGATTCGATAAGTATTCTATAATAAGTGTTCTTTATCTTTTTAAAACACCATTTAAAGAATCTTGCTCTGGTATAAATATCTTAAAGTTGTAAGAAAATAATACTTTCAATGTTTAAAAATACAAATTTCGAGAGGGATAGTAAACTATTACAAAATTAAACTCTTACAAGAGTGAGTACATTTTCTATTTTAAACCCTCAAACTTCTTCAATAATGAATTGATATTAATTATAATTTACAAATGGGCTTATTTTACCTAAGTAGTAGATTTGACTGTTGACTTTCTATGTTTCGAGGAGTTTCACTAAAAACGAAGAAAGTCGACAAATCAAGTTAATGTCTACATTCTCAATTAAGGTAATGGCAAAAGTTCCTCTTAGTATTGTGACAAGAGCAGTGAAGACTATGAGACTCCTTCTGAATAGATTTTATAAGAATTTGCATTTTTAATGAAATGTTACATTGACTAATATTTAATTATGAATGCGTTTTCAAATTTAAATTTTATTTCCTGTAAAGGGTAATTTGAAATGTTTTCGAATTAAAATAGAGTGTTTTTAGTATAAAAACAATAAAAAGATTTATATTAAATTTATGAATAAGTAAAATAAAACAATTGGGTTAGATTCTACAATTTCAGCTCAAATTCAACTAATAATCGTACATGCATAATTTAATACACATATTATTGTATAACAATTATGTAATATTTAACTATATGTATATAACTATTTGGCCTGATATGAAGTATATTCTAAGAATATTTATGATTATAAATAGTTCCCTTTGATACTCAATCATGTGGCGTGTATTTAAATAATTAACCCTGTCAGTTGTTTTCTTCATTTGTTTACATGTGATAACATTGATGTTTATTTGAAAAATGATCATATTTGAAAGCATCATCATCGATTCAAAAGTAGTAGAACGTATACGAAGTATTTCCTTGAAAATTAAGACAATATACCCTATAGTAGAAATATGGATAACATATATATATATATATATATATATATATATATATATATATATATATATATATATATATATATAAATATTTCATATAATTTTTATTTCTAGCCAAATTCGCCTCATGAATAATGGTATTTATAAACGCTTTAAAAAGTATTATTATCATGAGAAACCAGAATGTTTTTCAACAACCCTATTAGTTAAAGTAAATTTGGGTCCAATATCATCTGCATTTTTTTTACTTTTATTTGGAATGATTGCTGCAATAACTGTATTTATATTTGAATGTCGTCATCAAATTCGATATAAACTAATGGCGGTGATTGGAAAACGAATATTATACTTTGAATGGAAATTGAAATCGGCCAACTGATGTTAAAGAATAGCAAACTGTTGTTCTGTTTACATAAAGAAAATAAACTAAAAAGCAAATTGTATACAAATTATGTCAATTAGAATTAAATTCAATAAATAGTTTAAAAATCACTGAAAATTGTATGGTATGTCTTTGAAATCCAAAAATTAATTTTTATCTCTTTATCATAGATAAAAAATTTGGTTAAAAACCTAAATGAACTCAAATTTTATAATTTTTTGCTTTTATTTGTCCACAATATTAAATTTTTTAATTAGTTAAATCCTCCAACTCTTTTCTTTTATTTCAACGCAATCCTTTTATCTTCAACAGATAAAACAGATTTTTTTAATCATTGCTAAGAACATTATCATAAGTGTACTTTCAAACAAGGTAGATAAATCTAGTTTCTATTCTTCTTACTCATAACTTTTTGGTAACGTCCTATTTCAGTATAATAGGCATGATGACAAATTTTGATCTAAAATATAAACATATACTATTTTCGAAAAATTATTAAATTTTTATCTATTAAATTTGAATCAACCACAAAAACGCTTCTAGTTATAATGGTGTCGATCTTGTGACGTAAAAGTACAGCTAGCATTGTGATTACAGTCGAGATAAATTAAGTCTTTTTTGTGGATGGATTTAAATATCTAACGGTTTTTCGAATTCCTTATACTTATTAAAAAGATTCCGCTTTTAGTTTTTTTCCAGCAAAGGTTTGTTTCGCCATGAAAATAATGAAGTTTTAATAATTTTTTTATAACTAAATTTGATTGGCTTTTCAACGATAACTTTCTGTAACTTTCTTAATCATTAAGCTATCCAATCGAAATAAAAATCAGTTTGAAAATCATTTTGAGAGCTATAGAAAAGTCTATGGAAAATAAAAATTGGTTTAAAGTTTAATAAATTTTTTTTTATACTAAACATTTTAAACACGTACTTTGCAATGAATTTCAACATTTAGAGTCCATAACTCCCTTTGAAAGACATTTAACTTATCGAACGTTAAATTCCAGTATTTGAATTTGGGTTGAACTAAACCCATAACGAATTATAATTTGGTTATTGCATTTACAGAAATGGAAAACAATTTTTTCCAAAATATTTTTTAATAAAATATAAGGTTTTCGACATATTTATGAGAAATATTCAATTATTATTATTTTTAATTGTGAATCGGCATTATTTATGCGGTATTACTCAAAAAGTATTCACATTTTGAAAAAAATTTATGTGCTTTAAATTAGTTATTTTATCAAACTTTTTAATATGTGGCATTAGAAACAACAAAAAATTCATTCAAATCCGTTCACAATTACTGAATTTTGTCATTTTGTACTTATATTGAATAAGTTCACCCGACTAATATTGCTAATAGCAGAGAAAAGAGAAATTGTATACATACTATACCTCTTCTGGGGTATTATTTAATACATTATGGCGTCATTATTCTTAGATTGATGTGGTTGGAGTTTCAATCAAGATGGTAGAATGAAGTAAATTTTAATTTTATTATATTAAATATCGTATTAATCTCCAATTTCCTAGATCAAATTATTTTGTATTTTTATAAATGCGTATTTCGACTACAAAGTAGTCATTATCAGTATGAATTAGCTAGTTGTAATGATTCTCTGAGGAGATGTTACTCGTTGCCAATTTGGTGACAGTCAGGTGCACTTTATATTTAAATGCATAATAAATGTTTTTATTTAAATGCATAAACTTGTTTGCTTCACAAACTAGCTTGTTTGTTTGTTGAATAAACTAGAAATCTTCAGAAATCTCGTCATCCATTGCCGAACACTTAAGACAGTTTCTACCCCCTGCATGACACCACTAAACTTTAATCTTATATATAAAAATGAATTGCAAAATGTGTTGGTAAGCGCATAACTCGAGAATGGCTGGACCGATTTGGCTAATTTTGGTCTTGAAATATTCGTGAAAGTTCAGGGAAGGTTTTAACGGTGAGAAACATAAATAATAAGTAAAGGAAAATACTATAAACGACAATTTAATTTTCGAATACAAAATGTTCTTAGCTGTGAAACATATTTTGTCTTTTTTTTTCTCACATGTTACAAATCATAATTTCCATAGAAACCAAAATCTAATTTTGAAATTCAAAATAAAACTTCTTTATCTATTCAAAATAAAACTTCTTTATCTCTTCTCACTAGCAGTATGACGAACTGTCAACTATATAAAGTGTGCATATCGCATTGTTCAAGTATTACCGGAATCATTCTTGGTTCAGGAGGTCCATATACCTTTCATCAAGTGTATGTGTACCACAGCAAAAATTATCGGGTGAACGCGGTCCCGGATGTACCCCAGCAAATACCAGGTAAATACCGGGTGGATACAATGTACCGGGTGCACACTAAATACCGGGAATCCGATAAGAAAGGATTTGAAATTCTTCCCCTAAGGATAGAATTGCATCCGCATGTAAACGATGTAATATCATTTATTAAAATGTGAAAAATAACACAGCAACGGGTGGGTATGCTTCAAAATATAAATTAATATCATAATTTATTCTGATTTGCCCCAGCTTCATTATTTAGTTATAGACAGTTGAGAATATTTTATTATACTTAGGAGATATTGATGTTGATTAGAAATAATTTATATAACAAAACAATGTTTACCCGGGTCAGCTATTCAAAATAGAATTTATTTATCTCTTCTTTTCTATATTAGTGGTTCTGGACTTCCTTTTACTATTTTTCATCAGGTATATGAGAACCACAGCACAATTTGTTTATAAAACACAATTGTAAATATAAATATTTCGTATCACGGGTATCCCACACCAAATAGTGGGTTACACATCAAATACCGGACATCCCATAAGAAAAGATTTTACTGAAATTCTACCCCTAATGGGATGAAAAGCAGAGGCAAAGTTTGTATGGGACAACGGAATTCCTTCGTCCAATCTGCTTCAAATTTTGCATGCAATCGATGTAATATCAATTGTCACCGCAACGTGTCCGGGTATGCTTTAAAATATATATTAATATCAATATTTATTCTAATTTGCCTTAGCTTTCAGTATTAAGAAATAGAGGAAAGTTGTTAAGAATATGTTATTATACTTAATAAATGTTTAAGTTAATTAGAAATATGTGGCAAAACGACGTTTGCCGGGCCAGCTAGTAAATTATAATTATACTTTCGTTATAGAAACGGGTAGCAACTGTCATAAGTGTCCGGCAATGGATGATGAGATTTCTGAAGTTATCTCGAATAAAAAAATTGAGCTTTATACTCGAACAAATTTTAAGTACTATTTTTGACACCTTTACTACCTGTTACCTGCCCAGGTAACCACAACCCAAACTCTATAATCGCTGGTCGTTCTTACCTGTATAGGACACATATACAGAGAAACTTTCAAGTTCTATAAAGTAACGAAGGTCTGGCCGTCGTGGGCTGTTAGGCTACAATCAATTTATTATAACAACGTTCAACTTGAGTTCTATTGAAACCGATGGTCCCAGTTAAACTAACTGCCGTCGATTGACGAATTACTAACATATTGGAATGTTTAAAAATACTTGCAATCATGATCCGTCATTTTGCGTACTTTAAGTAGTTGAGGATCCATCCCAAATATCTTTGAACCATTTCTTTACAATGAGATATAAATCATCTTCTTGTTTCATTTTTGCTTTATCTATAATATGAGCTGTAGATGGTTTAATTAATATACAGATTTATTCTTATATAATGTCGTGGCGTTATATTTTATTATAAATTAAAAAAATAAAAAAAAATAAAAAAAAATATTATAACTTAATAATATCTAAATTTCAATTAAATATTAAAAATAATTTAAAATATGTAAAAAATTATTAATTTTGATAAAATGTGTCCTCTTTTTATATAGCAATATAGTTAGCGTATACTTAAGCGAAATTGTTTTTGTTGCACATTGATCACATTAATGGAACAACAACAAAAATATCTATTAATTTTTTCATTAAAATTAAATATATTAGTTATTAGAAAAAATCAATCTTACCTTTGACAAACCAAAAATAGGGATTTGAAATGTTTTTCCAAGAGTCACTAAACTTTTTGTAATATAGAAATTAAAATTTCAATTACAAAACATCTCTTTAAAAATAATATACTCATATGCGCATGTGTAGATGTAGTATATGCGTTGAGTTTTCAGGTTCAATCTCTTTATCCTTTCTACGCTCAAAAAAATTTCACACCTCCAAGAAATTTCACTATCAAAAAGTTATGAAAATTTAAATTTGAAGATTAAATAAATCATTTAATAAAAACAGACAGCTATATTATTTTCGAATATACAAATAGCGCCAGTAATTTTCCAATTTAACTTTTATAATAAAATTCTTCCAAATAATGTTACTTGTCACAATCATTTGTAGTTTTAAAGATATTTGCAATTAAAAGAACATCTAAAGACTGTTTTTTGCATTTTCTCAATTTTCTTTGTGGTGAATAGATGGTCATTCGGCCATCTATTCGTTATTATTTGTCACAATAAATACCACCATTTGGTGCAAATGTTATTAAAGCATTCGTTTTGGTTTGGTTATTTGCAGGTTTCATATTTTTTCTAAATTAAAAAAAATATTTTCTATATAATTCAGTTTTTCACTGATAGATGGTAATGAAAGAGAGTTAAGTTCCATTCATTAAAAATCCGTTTTACAGTTCGACATACTACTAAAAGGTGGTCATGTGATTTAAATTCATAACAATATGTTCTTTTCATGTATCCAAATTACTTCCTTATATTTGATTTATTTTAAACCTAATTTTCATGAAAAAGAGTAGATGAAAAATATTATTTTAGCCACTGTTCGAGTAAATCAATAAACGAAACTGATTAAATCGTATGAAACTGCAATTTTGACAGATTGTATATTAATAAAGTTTTTCCAAAATTAAAGACAGTAAATTTTTGTAAAACTTTGGAGGCTTTTGAAAAAATTGAAAAAATACATAAAAATCCAAATTTGATAAAATCGTATATATTGTAATTTTGATCCAAAAATTTCAAAAATACGATTTAATGACAACAGATTGATTAAAAATAAGATGCATTAAACGGCGTAATTTTTGAGATGCCGTCTATAATTCTATCCGAAGGTCAATATCTCATAAAATTGTAAAATAAATTAATTTTTTTTAGAATGCTTTAATTCAGGCGCAGTATGTGGCACTGTCACCGTTTAAAATTTAGTAATAAAATAAAATAGAACATTCAAAATATAAATTTCGTAATTGAATGTTCGCAAATTTTTAAATAGGTTTCTCCATATCTATATTTCTTCAAGTCATTTTCTATGTTCATTATCGGCAGGGTTTTCAAACATTCTTGTTCGATTGTGGCCCTGAAAACATTTTAAATTCGTTTTGATGTTGAAATAATTATTAAACAACTAGCTGGCCCGGCAAACGTCGTTTTGCCACATATTTCTAATTAACTTAAACATTTATTAAGTATAATAACATATTCTTAACAACTTTCCTCTATTTCTTAATACTGAAAGCTAAGGCAAATTAGAATAAATATTGATATTAATATATATTTTAAAGCATACCCGGACACGTTGCGGTGACAATTGATATTACATCGATTGCATGCAAAATTTGAAGCAGATTGGACGAAGGAATTCCGTTGTCCCATACAAACTTTGCCTCTGCTTTTCATCCCATTAGGGGTAGAATTTCAGTAAAATCTTTTCTTATGGGATGTCCGGTATTTGATGTGTAACCCACTATTTGGTGTGGGATACCCGTGATACGAAATATTTATATTTACAATTGTGTTTTATAAACAAATTGTGCTGTGGTTCTCATATACCTGATGAAAAATAGTAAAAGGAAGTCCAGAACCACTAATATAGAAAAGAAGAGATTAATAAATTCTATTTTGAATAGCTGACCCGGGTAAACATTGTTTGGTTATATAAATTATTTCTAATCAACATCAATATCTCCTAAGTATAATAAAATATTCTCAACTGTCTATAACTAAATAATGAAGCTGGGGCAAATCAGAATACATTATGATATTAATTTATATTTTGAAGCATACCCACCCGTTGCTGTGTTATTTTTCACATTTTAATAAATGATATTACATCGTTTACATGCGGATGCAATTCTATCCTTAGGGGAAGAATTTCAAATCCTTTCTTATCGGATTCCCGGTATTTAGTGTGCACCCGGTACATTGTATCCACCCGGTATTTACCTGGTATTTGCTGGGGTACATCCGGGACCGCGTTCACCCGATAATTTTTGCTGTGGTACACATACACTTGATGAAAGGTATATGGACGTCCTGAACCAAGAATGATTCCGGTAATACTTGAACAATGCGATATGCACACTTTATATAGTTGACAGTTCGTCATACTGCTAGTGAGAAGAGATAAAGAAGTTTTATTTTGAATTTCAAAATTAGATTTTGGTTTCTATGGAAATTATGATTTGTAACATGTGAGAAAAAAAAAGACAAAATATGTTTCACAGCTAGGAACATTTTGTATTCGAAAATTAAATTGTCGTTTATAGTATTTTCCTTTACTTATTATTTATGTTTCTCACCGTTAAAACCTTCCCTGAACTTTCACGAATATTTCAAGACCAAAATTAGCCAAATCGGTCCAGCCATTCTCGAGTTATGCGCTTACCAACACATTTTGCAATTCATTTTTATATATAAGATATTCTGATAGAAAAAATTAATTAAAATGAAATTTTTTCATATTAAGTTCATAAGATTGAAGTTCAAGAACCTCGTGCTTTTTACCTTCAATATCATCTGCAATATTTTTATTGGCAAAATTAGCAAAATATAGTTCATGGCTTCAACTATACTTCGCAAAATTCTCCGTAAATGACTTTAATAGCTTAGGAATTCCGAATATCCTAAAAACTTGCTCATTAACCACTATACGTATATTTAATACAACCAGTATCGATGACAATAATCATTTGAATTTCAAATCGTTGTCTATGTGTTTGATTTTAAATTAGAGCCGCTGAAACGGTCGTACTTTATATTTGCGTTTTCTTGTAGTGAAATGTCAGAATTCTTCACATTCAATCGAGATATTGGATTTTGTCATTATATACGATCACATTGCTTGGGTATCGCCTTGTAATTGTTTATACAGAGCATATTCTGTAAAAAGGACTTGGACTAACGACTGTAATGAAGCGTAACTTGGTTGAAAGCGATCTAGAAATCTAATTATTTTTATATATTTTATATTGGTGCCATTTCTAGCTTACTCATCAGTTTTACAGTCTGGTGGCCAAAATGGATGGAATGTTTTTATGGCAAATCCCCTTCATGTTTAACATTTTAAAAATTAACGAAAAAATAAAAAGCTTCTTTAATTATATTTTATAATATAACTTTTTAATGTTAACTACAAAAAAGCATATTAATTAATGGACAAACAGGGAACTTTCATGTTGCCCCTGAAATATATAAGATAAGGTTAAGATAAAAATATATAAATTCACAAGAAGAGGTCCACATACACCATTGGTCTAGAATACGGAATTATAGTTCTGACCTACTAGAATATTGAATACTCACTCTATCATCTAGCATTGAGCCAGATCTATGAAATTGAAAATAATAAAATTGGGGAAAACAGCAAATGATCTGAAAAACAGAAAATGCTCAAACGCTGGAAGGTAGTAGCACATCATGATCAAATGATTTCTGGAAGAAAAAATGGAAAAATCTTACAAAGAAGAGGAATATATTTTGAGCTTTGCGTATGGTGTAGGTACTCAATATACTATTGTATCTAATTGTAAATAAATAAACCCGAAAATTTTTATATTTGAAAAATAAGGTATTACTCTTATGAATTGAGTATCGAATACTTAATAAAATGCAAATTATCTTTGAATAATTTGCATTTGTTTAGGGCTCAAGGGTAATTTAAAGTATGTAAAAAAATCCCTCACAAATCGGCTACCTAAGTATATAATTTTATTTACACGTTAAATGTAATAAATTACTAATCTCTATATAATTTACATGATAAATTTATAAGTCACGCGAAGGTCGTATGCTTGTGTGTTTAAAGAGGATATGAATTTGATAACAGGGCGTTTCTGTTTTTCTTCTTTTTTCCGTTGTGCTATGTTATTTTATTCATATCATGCAAAATCAAACCAATGTATAAAAATACTCTGTTATTTGTATGTGCTTCGAATCGAGGTTGGCCAGATAAATAAATGTATTATTTCAATAATAGTTTTTTAAACAATGCTTTCAACGTAGATGTGATACACTTAAATCTTTGTCTTAATCGGAACACTACTGATTGTTAGCCAATTTTGATAAAAATCTCATTATTCTCTTAATTATTGTAATTCGTCTTCTAGTATCTGAAGCTAGTAAAAAATGAAATTATTCCATTAGTTTTCTATGTTGTTTTGTCTGTTTGTATGTTAATCCAAAAATGTATATTATTGTAAATAAATAAACTTTATTCAGACAAGATGCCTCAAAAAAAATGAAAAGGCCATTTTTAACAAAAACAAGTCATATGTTTTTTTCTTGTTACTGGAGTGCTAATATTTTCTCTCCCCTCGTATTGTCTATTCAAGAGCTTCAACAATGCAATAAAAGCGAAGTTGAATTAAACTGACAAATTTTAAATCTGAAATGTCATGTATTTGAGCTTCTGAGGCAGACAAACGCCGGGTACCAGCTAGTATTTAATATTTAAATAATCAATATTTTTACATTATATCACAAGGTTTTATCGTTTTGGTGCATATAAACTTGTTCTATTATACATTTAATAAAATAGGCAGTGTGTTCCTGAATATACATTTGGATCTACATCTCGTTGCATTGTCTTGCAGTCTATTCTGTACCCCTAATTTTACGGCTTAAATATTTTATTATTTTTAAATTTAGTAAAAACAAAAAAATTGATAGAGCGCTTGATATTTATTTTGTATTACAATTTGTTTTGGATAGTTATCTTTAGCTACAAATTGTGAAAAAACTCGATGACATGAAAAATATGGAATTTGAAAGATGAAGGTGGCAGAAGTTATATATATTATCCAATGAT
This sequence comes from Chrysopa pallens, assembly GCA_020423425.1. Lineage (NCBI taxonomy): Eukaryota > Metazoa > Arthropoda > Insecta > Neuroptera > Chrysopidae > Chrysopa > Chrysopa pallens. The sequence continues at coordinate 27,529,569 of CM035591.1, forward strand.
TTTATTTACAACAGCATGGGGATACATTTTCAAATTTTATACTACTACAAGATTAATCACGTAATTTCAACAAAAGAAAATAAGTTCAACATTTCGAGCAGTAAAAGAAATTTCAAGAATTTGCCAGTCAGTGTTCCCTTTATGTTTAGGTTAAGAACGAAACCTAAAGATTTAGTTTGTGTTAATTTTTATTTTCAAGTTTGTATTTATATGGGTGAAATAGATGGGAACTTATCTATTGAAAAATTACATTTATTACTTTATAGGGAACATTTATATCTATTTGTGTTCGCTAATCTTGAGAACGGCTTGAAATTTAATGAAAGGTGCATGAGATTGTACGCTCCTTTCTTATAAGTTCTTTTAAATACCGAACTGTTTTATAAGCGAAATCAGATAAATGTGTTAGGTAAAAAGCCTTTGGTAAAGTAAAGCTAAATTATAGATGAAACCGTTTTAGAAAGTAAAAGGCGTAAGCACAGCCATGTTCTTTTCTCTAGTTTGATTGTTATTATTGACAGAGATGTTTGAAACTAGAAGCCGTGTAAAAATTTCTTGTACCACGTTGTATATAAACCCTTAACATTTTATATACTCGCCTTTAACACTCACAACGTCTTTGATCCTTCGTTGTAAAAGTTTTTTTATATTGTCAAATAAGATTCAACATTTTGATAATAATCTCGTCAACCTAAATTATATTATTTTATATCTAAAAGGACCTTCTTTTATGTCTAAATAGCGATCAGTTCCCTTTGCAGAGTGTCACTGAAAAAATAACCAACTTAAAAAATAAGCTTTTATTTACATGCTCTAAAAAGATGAAAATAAACATTAAATTAAACCCAGTAATTTATTACGTTCCAAAATAATATACATAATATAAAAGCTTGTCGCGAGGTTTGTCTATGTAGATAAACAAGAATGCAGTATGTAATTTGATCTTGGCATACAGCTTACTCACGCTTTTGATATTAAAAGCTTTTATATCAAATCAATTGTGTAATGTAATAAATTGATGGATTTGATTTAATTTAATGAGAATAAAGAACAGAAAAATTATCATCGTGGTGAAATTACAAATATATTTTACTCTGATTTCTCCTTATCATTTTATATAGATTGCAAAAAACCGCATGTTCTTAGCTTGCATAGATAAAAAGCTAGTATTTTTCCTTAATGAAGATGTTTATTCATTTCGAGTTTGTCATTAAAGTGCATTGAAATGTACAATTTAAAATCTAGTATTATAAATTTATTGGCAATGGGTGAAATATTGATTTTAAAACATACTTACAGTAGTTAAATAAAAGCTTTAAAAATAGAAGGCCATTGACAATTTATCGCAATTAAATGGTCACTTCGTATACTAGAATATGTTTAATTGGTGCATTGATTTAGGAAGGTTGTGCTCAATATTTTAAGTAGTAAAATACTGTGGTAAATATATAGTCTTTGGTAAAATGAAATACTGCCTATAATGTCGGTTGAAAAAAAATACCACGGTAAATTTATAAGTAGCAAAATTAATAGTTTAATTTTAATTAGACGAAAAATTTAAGTGTAAATCAAGATATTCTAAAAATTTATAAAGGCTTATCTTAATCTAAAAAATGATTCCTTATCGTAAAATTATAGATCTGGAAATGTCTTATTTAATTTTCAGTTTAAAAGTGGCTGTTACTGGCACCTTTTTAGTGATAATTTTTGTGCTGATCATTCAATATATTTTCTATTTTGATTATGCTTAATGTTTTATGCGTGGTTCATCTGGGATAAAATTTGTTCATCTCCTCTTGCAAACAAAAATAATAAAATACTTTTTTCAACAAGTTTAATTTAACATGCAATATTATCAGAATTTCAAATAAGTGATCACAAATAATTATTCCGTTGTCATAAAGGTGAGGAATTTTGAAATGGTTGGAAAAAGCTGGAAAACAACGATATATTGTTATTTGGCGTCATCATTTAGTAAAATTCTTCATTCTGTTTCGGGTAATGACAGTCGATGTGAATGAATCTATTTTTTCCAACAACATTATTCTTTGAACTCTCTGAAGCACCGGTTTTAAATTATAATATTTCACTCTAATATATGTATATATGTTTATTCGATACATCGATACATCATAGCTGGGGAGTGTAATATATGGGAAAAACAGGTCAAAATATCAGAAAATTGCGGGCCTGTCGTTATTTGACGCGGAATAATTCTGACAAAGGCGTCTTATTTTGTTGTCTGCAAATTTGTGTTCTCCAAATTTTGCGATGTTTTCATTTTCTTATTGTACGACATAAAAATATTTTTTTTAAATTTAGATTTTTTATTTTAATTGTTATAAATTAATACATAATTAGCGTTATTATTATGTTTTTTTTGAGAATTTAACCATTGAAAGCTTAAGAATATATTTATGCTGTAAAAGTTTTGATTTTTTATGATTTCATAAACAGTTGAAGGGATTCAAAAATGGGAATCTCGAATACTTATCATTTTTCTCCTAAATATTTTACTATTATATTAATTTATTGTTTAAACTTAGTATTTAAACATAATTTCTAAAATATTTATTGCTATATAATTTTTAAGTTATCAACCTAAATTTGAGGCTGTATTTTTTCCAGGTTTTACTTATAATAATAACAATTTTTATGTGAACAAAAATAAAATAACATTCTTCTCGCAGTTTTATTTCGAGTTGAACGATTGACAATTTTTATACGATTTTTCGTAAATATGGCTCATATTAACTACACATTAAAAGTTTTGATCGCTGAATAGTGTTTTAATTGAGAAATATTTACGAAAACAAAAATGGTATGAGTATAAAACCGTACTTACTAAACCTTGCATGTGTATAAAAAACTTAACATGATATAAGAATAAAATTGACAAAAAAAATGAGAGTTTATACATAATCAAATTTATATTATGATTTGAATGTTATTACTTATTCCTTCTAAATCTGGTTTCTCTATCCACCTACAGTTATCTTATTAAATTTCGAGGTAAATTTACCCTGAAAATTTTGAAAATTGTTTATTGCATTAGAAATTCGAAACTCCATTGAGATTTGTAACAAGTACATTATACCCAACAAATTCAATTTTTAAAACTGTTTATCTGTTACTAAATGCTAAGTAAAATAAAAAAGTATATTTTCTATATGTTATTATAATGTTATATATGTTATAACATAAAAAACGTATAGTGTATAAAATTATTTATGTTGGTGAAAACATAAATTAAAATATTTTCACTAAATTAAATAGATAACATATATGAATGAACTGGAAAAATATCTAAAAATATGGATAAGAACAATATACGAAAATGGTTGTGATTCTTCTATTTTATTATTATGAAATAGAATGTTTTATGAATAAGACCATAAATGTTTTGGAACCGTTACCATATATTTTATTGATATATACTAGATTAGGCTAGATATATTAGGATATATTAGAGGGAAGTTTCGGAATAGTTTTGATTTTAACACATTCCATAGTTATAGGGTCACTCAAAGCGATTTGGAAGTTTGCGAGCAAATTGAGGTTATTTTTGGGCACATTCTAGCGGCAGAATTGTTAGTCTTTCAAATAAACGTATGAATAAGAAATATTAGAAATTATGTCTACAAGAATTTTGTAAACGTCGAAAAAACGTTTCGTTTATGACATTTAAGCCAAAAATATGAAGTGTGAGAAAGTCAAAACTACGCAAAACTTTGAGCTCCAACTTCCTTTTCCTTTTTTCTTCACGAAAAATCAAACATTTGTAATTGTATTTGGAATGACCCTTTTATTATAATTCATAAGCTGGATATGATTCGATGAATTATAAAAGCTTTATTTAAATACGTAGCCCGATTTGTCTCATTTTTTATCCCAATAAAAATATGAATTCAGATTGACATCCTTGCAACATCTCCCTCAAAATCATGAAAATAAAGGTTATAACTGAACCAAATTCAAAGATAATTTCAAGTATGAAGAGGAGGTTATTGAGAGTGGCTTAGGCTACTTTCGACTGAGTTACCCTACGACAAAGTACACTTCTACTACATTTTTTTTTTATATAAGTTGATTGTTGTAAAATAGTAGTACAAAATATTAAAGTTTTGCCTTAAAACTAAAAACTTTTCGAATTTTTGACAATTAAAGTATGAAATATAATATACATATGGCATACATTTAAAGATTTAAATGATGTTAGGCGGTAATAATATTCATTATAAACTGTTAGTAGCTTGTACCTTGTTGTATTGCTTAGCACGATGCTATATAAAAGTAAAATAAAATATTAGTGATAATAAATTTGGAACAATTATGAAATGAAAGCTTCTGCCTGAGTACAACAACCATTACTTATCTACGCAAACCATTTACGATATATTTATAAAAAGTCTCCAGTTGATTTCTTTAAATACTAATTTTAACATTACCGAAGTGATAAAAGTATTAGCACGTTTATATACTCGACATATGACATACACGCCAGTGAACAAAAATTAAAAGAGATAGTGTGTTGAAATTTCGGTTGCGTAATCTATATCTAAAAAGTGAGTAAAAGTACGTGAACAAAATCGACCTATTTGATTCATGACCCCATTTTTGAACCATAAAATTCAAAAACAAAAATGTTCGGAGCAAATTTTTGATGAATTATACGATGGTGATATCAGTTGCTACGTGAAATGGTTCCATCGGGGCTCGCTTTTTTAATATAAATATTTATTGCTCACCTACAATTAGCCATTATTATTATAATGAAACCATATACGTATTTACATACACTTTCAATGAAATTATTAAGGGCTTAGTACCAATAGGTCAGTTTGAGTTTGAGAAGTAATAATAATGTTAAAAGCGGAATCAAACGAACCATATCTTTTTTGCTTTTGGTTGGTTTTTCAGGAGAAAGGTAGAAAATATTTTCTCACAAATGTTGTACTACGTATATCTATGTATATAAATGTATATTAAAGCTATCCTTTATTAACATACACTGTTATTGGATATATGCTAACTCTTTTTAATTATTTAGTGACTTTCTTCTCAGCTATAACATGTTACTTTTACTTAGGTTTTTAGATTATACAAGGAGGCTCAAAAAAAGTCCTTTTTATATTTGGGAAATCATTCGAATTAACTGACATATATTTGGGCAAATCTTTTTGTTCTGTTTTATACAATAATAATATAGACAATGTAAGAGCCCATTTGCATCTGTTCTTTGCCGATATGCCAAACTTCCTTCAGCTTTCATTCAGTAATGCAGTCAGTAAACTGTCTTTCTCTTTTATACGCCCACTAACGCTCTGCGAAAGCTAGGGTCTGACACCTGTAGATTAGGGTGGGGATAATCTTGGCTAAAAAAAATTAACAATTTAGTTCAACGAAATGCTGATTTTGATTACTTGATTTAATGTTCAGCATTTCTTTCAATCATTGATATCTTATATTTATCTCCTCATTTGACTTATATTAATTTTTCCCTGGATATGTAAATTCATTTACTTAAAATTTTAAATTATTGAAAACCAAGGAGAAGACTTTTTTTATTTTATTATTGATTATTATTTTTTATTTTATTATTGATTTATTTGTTATTGATTTTAGTTCTAACTGTAATATTACTTGTGTTATGAACTTTAAAATAATATAGTATCATTCAAGAATCGGAAGTCCGATACGAAACTACCATTTCTATTTTCAAAGCTGTTTCCTACTTAAAATGAAAACTTCATCAAATACGACATAAAATGTCATTGGTGAAAACGAATCTCTGAACCTCTGGTTAAATTTCTGCATTTTTATTTAGTTTTGAGATATATAAAGGCTAAATGTAGGATAATATTACCGTACTTATACAGAGTTGCATCATTTTTTTTATCACTTCAAGTCAAACGTCTTTGGTTCTCGAACATGGATCTAAAGCACAATATTGAACATTAAAAAATCCTGATTAAACAAAAAGATCCATACGATATTATGACCTATCTACATAAGATTGAAAACATTGTTTTTCAAAAAAGAGAGAGAAAAAATTTTCTTTGATAAAAAGTCCATTCTTAAACGTTCCTGTGGAGATGGTTGAATAAAGCCCAATTAGTTTTCAATTATTTTCAAAATTATTTTTTAACCGACTTTCAAAAGTTGGGGTAAAGGTAATTAATTGAACCAATATGTCAATCAACGCCTAAAAAACGCACCCACCTGAATGCGTCTTGTTTATTTAAAATTAAAAAATTACAATTTTTATAGTATATTTTTTAATTTTGTTGTTTAAAGTGAACGTTTTACTTAGAAACTAAATACACAATACTATATCTGATAAAGACCTCAAAATCCCATCAAAATCCTGTATTTGGTATTTTAAATAAACATGAAGGTTCAGGTCGACCCGTTTTTTTTATATTCAATATGTTAGTCTATTAGTCGTCTGAATAAGTATGCTTGTACTTATTATATATTTAACTTATATTTCGAGTTATTTGCATATCTCAAGTTTAGCTAAATACCATGTATAGGTATAATAATGATTTTAATCTTTTCACTTAGTAATTTGGTCCAAAGGTCAGCTAGCTTTCGTTGATGTTTAGGCCGACGTTATCAAAGTGACAAAACAAAATGGCATAGATATATTTGAGGTGGATCATTTTTTGTATACCAAATGTAAAAATTTTGTATGCCATATATTTTACAAAGAAAATGACTACATATAGAAAGTACTAAGTACTTGAACAGTTATAGCGGAACCCATACCATTAAAGTACTCTGACTAAAATATATTTATTTCACTGCTTCTAATATGTTTTACAATTTTACAGGATGATAAAAAAGTTTTACGTAGATATGTGAATGAAAAGACAATATGAATCGTCATGTGTCGTTGCTTTTTAACTTAGTTTTCTACATATTCAAGTATATTCTAAAGCATATTCTCATTGCATACATAAGGGAATTTTGTACAAAATCACCAGTAGACTTAAGATTTTGGTCTGATAGTACCATGTATTTTTTTAAGAAGTCTGTAAATTTTTATTTCTTTGTCCTCTCCCTTTGCATTTTCGATCATATAATAGGCTCTAGTGATATTATAAATAGTTGTAGTTATAATCGATTGTCTGATCGCCCTTAGAAACTGTCTTGAGGAGTTCCCATCTTTATATAATACTTGAATAGCTATATCTCGGACGATAGTAGCTCAGCTATATGAGAATCTTATTTTGTTTTCTGCTTTAAACAACTCATTGGAAGAAGTATTGGTTATTTTGCTTCCGTGTTGTCCTTGTCAGCTCTGAATATTGCATGTGAATTATATTTGTCCGAATATTCCCGTTCAAGTTATTGTGGCATATTCAAGTTATCAAATATAAATCTTTAATGAAACTCAACGAGAAGCAGAAGGTATATCTAATGAAAATTGAAAGAATGAGTGAGCTATGCTTACACGTGTATGATTCAATAAAGCCATTCATATTTTATTTCAAAATGACCCAAATAATAATGCTAGGAATTAACTGACCCATTATCGTTAAACTACCCATTTTTCATTGTAACCCTGCAACTTTACCCTTGTTTTATGTTATTTTCCAAGACACCTTCATTAGCTTGAGCCTTAAAATTGTCTAACACTGAACTGGAGACAACTTGGTATTTTACTAAGAAATTCAAGTAACCTTTGCTTATAAAGATACTATAAACTTTGATGTTATTAAGATTGGTAAAAGATTCATTTAATTGTTTAGATAATTCAATCATACAAATGATTTTCTCAAAATTTTAGGGAAAAGAAAATTTTTTTTGACAAAATTAATAGAAATAACTTCGATAAAAAAACGATTGCTATTTTTAACGTCAACTAATTTATTGGAAAAAACAGAAAGGAATTTACTTGAAGTACCAAGATGCATGTGGAAAAATCCATTTCTTTTGGAGACGATTTGTATATGCTGTGGTGAAATGGATGGTACATATTGACATACCCTTAATTTCAAAACCATGGGTTCCAGGTTATATGAGGATCAAAATTCATTTTTTTAAATCGAATATCATATTTTTATTGTTAATTCGTATTTTATAAAGCAAACAAAGTAAACTTTCACTTAAAAACTTTTTATGCTTTGAGAAAACATTCGCTTTTACAGAGCTTTTTAAAAAAATTCCTCACAAATTTGCTTAGATTTTAATAAAAAAACTACACAATTAAGTTTTTGACATGCGAATTTTTATTTTGAACCTGGGACATTGATACAAAAAAAAAAAAGTAGTGGCACTCCGGTTACCGAGAGAAGTGAAAACATGAACAATCACGTGTGTTTTACGAAAATACAATCTATTATATAAATTTTTTCATTTTTATTACGTGGTGATGTTAGATGTTTGATTGAAAACTAGTAAATGAAAGAAGTAAGAAATAATCTGCAATCGTTAATAGTTTTTGGATGAATATAACAAAAAAGTAAATAAAATATATTATGAATTTTACAAAATTAGAAACTATGATAATCATAGGCCTGATGCTCCTATAAATATAGAATATATATTACATGTACATATTTATATAAAGTAGTGTTGTAACAGTTTCGCTAGTTCAATGGTCTTTTCCTATTTCAAAAAATGCCCAACGTGCCTCCACTTCAAAAATTAATAACTATATAAAAAATCAATTTGTATTATTTCTTTTTCAAAATATAAGAAAACGTTCTGCATATCTACACACAATAAAAATGTTTATGATGCCCGAATTGCTCAGGAATATCTGCTGCGATTTTACAAAATTATGTGAGGACTTCTGCCTGAACTCCAGCGGCTATTCATATTATTTATAAACTTGCATTTGTTTGTAAACTTGAGTATAGAACCTAATATAATACGTGTGTCGGTTATTCGTAAATGTAGCAATAAAAAACTGTTAAATCCCTCTAAAATAGGTTTTATTTCTTAAAAATTATATATTTGGTTAAAATTTAATATTTCAACCCTTAGTGTAGTGAGCTAATAGTTGACTACCTTATATGGTAATATATAATTAAACTATCTTAATTCAAATTTATTTTTAAATGTGTTACTGTTTACATCAAATAATATTGCTGTGATATCACAACTCGCAACCAATATCATTCGATAAACAATCACTTTTTATGGAAAATGAATAATTATATCGCTTCATTGAGTAAAAAGTCTCAACCTACGTTCATGTTGGCAATAAATTTTAACTTCAAAACATTTTTATTGTTAACTTTTACTCGATCTTCACTATAAAATTTTACCTCTATGACAGTTAATTTAAATTTTGCGGTATATTGTATGGAGTATCTTCGTGTGGTTTTACCTTTAGATAATTTTGTTGTGACGTGTAATAATTTTGTGATCGTAATTGAATAGAAAACACCTACGCACGCATAAATTTACTTTATGTATTTTAATTAACTTGTGAATACAATTTTTTCTCGTTACAGTTTTATTCGTAACAAACTTTTCAAGAAAATAACTTGATTTACACCTTTTTATATTTCAAAATTATATAGAAAAACATAAGAGCTGAAGGTAGTTCTTTCTACTGCTAAAATATTAGTCAAAATGTTATAAATCATATACGCAGTAAGAGTAGATTAGCTTGTAGTGAAAATGGCCCAAAATGTTTGCCTGATACTACACAAGTAGAAAAGATACTCATATATGCGTATACACACACATATCTACTAGTATCTTTTTTCACGTATTGTTGATCTTTCAGTGGCTATATCTTAACAACACAACGGTTAATAATTTTTTTGCTTTATTTTTTTTTCCAAAAGTTACTAACTGTTAATTTTTGTATTAGTATCGCAAAATTTACTAACTGTTAGTTTTTGTATTAGTATCGCAAATGTTAATTAAAACTCATACTCGTCTTTGTAATGTAAATTATCCGAACTTTGATAATAAATACCTCAAATTTAATTCGGTCAATCGACTTCAAATTTGAATGGTAATTGTATTTGAATACGCTTTATGAATATAAAAAAATTTACAATTTTCCGACACTATGACTTCAGCAGCACAACTTCCTTAACTGGTGGTAGTAACCTATTTTACATTTTATCTTAATTTTTGGTCTGACAGTGAATTTTGGAATTAATTCTTCACTCGCTGATGTTATCAAAGCATGCATCTAATTTTATAAAAAAAAGAGAGTGTAGATAAAAATAAAAAAATGTGGCTATTACGAAAATATTATGTTTGAAAAATTGTTTCAGTTATCTATTTTATAGTAATTTGAATAAAATGAGATAAATGCTTGTCTAAGCTAAATATTTACAGGTATGGCTCTTAAAATACTGGAATGGTGGCAGAATAAGTGTGATTTTGTCGAAGTTTTTTCAATAACCTATTAATCGTACAGGTTTACAGGAAAAATATAATCGTTATCTTTGTAAAGAAGATTAAATTTGCTTTAAAACTCGCGCAATTATTGATATTCTGGCGAAAATCCGAAAAAATGCGATAAGATCACAATTACTCGCCACCATTCCAATACTTTATAAGCCATATCTCTGTAAATATTTGACTTAGAAATTAGGCGTTTATCTCATTTATAAAATTTAAATTACTTAAAGAATGATTATTATAAAAATTTTCCAAACTAGTACAGTTAAGGAGTTTTTGATGAAAATCCAAAAAAACTGCTACAAAATCACAGTTTTCGGTCGTCATTTTGTAAGCACGGCATCCCGAGGGTTTCAAATTAGGATTTAGACTGAGAGTAATGGTCGAAAACTGATTTAAAAAAATCAGTAATACTCCATTTAACGTAAGCTTATACCTTTTTTTGTACGTTTCGCTTGGATTATTAGACTAAAATATCATACCATGTGTTTCATTATCCAGCTTTCGTATATGTTGAAATACGGAAAATAATGTCAAAATATTACAATTTTACCTATATATTAAAATTTTATTCACACATCAATAAAATATTTACAGTGATAACAAATACATACAAATGTATGCTATCATGCATGCGAGTAAGCACATTCATGCGTTATGTATTTTTTAAAGCTTTTATTAGTGGGTATATTTTAACAACTGAATGTCGGGTATGATCACAAAATTATGTTATTCAAAACAAAATATAAACTTTGAAGGTCATAACAAAAACAATAAAACCGATGTGAACTGAAGTTAGATGCGGTATCTATAATTCATTCAAAAAATAATTTTTGAGTTTCATGCTTTTATCACAAAGTGCACATTTTTGATTATATCCCGCAACACTAATGAATATTAGAGCGACAGTCAAAGCAAGTGCCAAATACAATTTCTAAGGTCTATAAATAAATTCATAGATACAAGTCAATGTAAAAAGTTTGATTCATTTATATCTTTGAGTACCTAAGTTTGAATCATTCAAGTGCAAGTGCAAGATTACATTCATTTTACTTGAAAAACAAAGTATAAACTTGAAATTAAGTGCTTTGAGTTTTATTTTATATTTAAACATTGCTAACTAAACATATATCTTTTATATTTTGTAAAGTCTGTATTATAATCTTACCATCATATTATTGATAATAGTATAATAACATATGTTCGTTAGACCCCCATTTCGTCACGTAATTACCAATCTCAACGATCACGAAACATATAGATTGAATGTATACTCACTGGAGTCACTATATAACTTTAGTTGTTGATAAAATTGCAAAGTGACTTAAAAAAAAAACAGTTGTTCGTTCGTAGTTCCACTTTCATACATGCAGGAGAATAAAATGAAGTTGTTTTGGAAACACGATAATTTAATGGAAACCATTCGTTTAATCCTATAAAAAGGTCAAAATTGAGTTTTTTTTTAGTTTCAATTATTTGAGATTATATTTTTCTTAACTGAAGGTAAATTAAAACAAATTTTTACATTCGACATATTGGGTATATTAGTTTGAGTCTTAAGTTTGTAACGCTAGTAATTATTGACCGCATAAACAAAGTAAGTTTAATTTTGTGAATGAGCAAAATTGGTTCATTGAATCGAATGGATCCATGACCCAGCTTCGGAATCATAAAAGAAAAATTGAAATGTAAAAAATTTCATTTTTTATAAAACGAACATATTATAAATATATTGAATATATTTATAACTGTACCGACTGCTTATTTAGTATATTTTATGAAAGCCAATGATTAAAAATAGTTCAAGTAATGATACTCAACCATATGTTGAGCATCTAAACAGTTGACTGTGTTAATTATTATCTTCACTTGTTTCAAGGAAAGTTGTATTTATTTTAAGTGTATTTAATTTAATTCTACCGTAGTAACCCACAGGTTACTACTAACCCACTGGTTACTACTAACCCACTAGTTACTACTAACCCACTTGATACACTTATCTACATATGTCCGCCGCGTGTCACTTTATTTACAGTTCAGTATTCGTCCTATTCTTGTCCTTTAATGGTTTATGTATTCCAACAGTATACAGCACAAATTCTGTGAATAAATATAAAAATATCGTAGGCGACGAAATTAAAATTGACGAGATCTGTGACTGAAGCCGCACTGATTAACTAAAACTGATGCATAATAATAGTTCTAAGTGCAATAATACAAGCAAATCTCAAAGAAAAAAGAAACTTAGTTTAAATAAATTACGTGTATTCATATTTATACAAATTTTATTTTGTAGTTATTTGTTTGTCAGTTTACTTCACATTTCGTGCATAAAGTGCAAAAATTGGCTGGAAGTAAATCAAGAATATATATATATATATATATATATATATATATATATATATATATATATATATATATATATATATATATATATATATATATATATATATTATTTTTTCTTTGTGAAAATATCATCAAAATCGGATACTGATTACTTTCCCGATATGCGTGTAATACATCAAAAACATAAATGCGAGAATATCTTCATTATTATATTTATTAACACTAGTCATTCGCCCTTCACGATTTTCTTCCCTTCATTTAATAATTAATCGCCAAACTGCAAAACTTGAAGAACGTATGACTCATAGTATTAATGAATATATTTTTCAAAGTTAGAATTATCAATAAGTAGTTAGTATTTGCTAATAGCCCGGGAGGTAGCGTTGCAAATGACACAATCATTTCAAGTCCATTAATTCATGCTGGAATTGAATATTTATTAGCAGTCATACACTGTTATGAAAGACTGCAGGCCCCCCGAGAGAGTGGACGGGCGGGATAAAAATTTCTGTTGAGTAGTCATGCAAGCTCCATCTAAGGCAATCAAATGTCATATTCATCTGACAATTATTCCACCTGTAAATATTCTGCTGACTATTTTTTTTTATTTACTACATTATTGAAACTATTTCTATTATTATTATTTTTTATTAAGTGACCTGAAATATATTTTATTATTCCTCCACCTTGGGTGAACCGTCATTCGATTATCAACTTCATATAAACTTTCAATAAAATCGAAAATTGATCGGCCTGAAATCACCATAAAATATGCAACGCTATCTGCCGGAATATAAGTACTATATTGAATAATCAAAACAAATAATTTTTTTATACTGATGTCTTTATTTATGAAAAACGTGAATATATTTATAATTTCTGTTTTTTATACTAACTACACAATTTTGTTCCTGTGTTATTTATATTTCTTGTAAGTATAATAATTTATGCGCTTTTATTTTAATGTCGTCGTAAAAAACAGATTGAAAATATATTTAATCTCATAGAAATGAATTGTATTATATATCAAAATATTATATTTTCATTAAATATTAATATTACTTTCAAATAAACAATATCATCTCTCTCCATGTGTAAACCACAACTATTTAATTATTGATCGTGGCTTAATTTCTTCTTTTTTTATAGGCATAGTCTATTGTGGGTGTTATTTATATACACTATTTTAATTAATCTAAATTCATGGTGTTCATTTAAAACGTGTGAAAATCTTAAATCTAATTTTTATCAAAACTGTTTATTTTAAAGTACATGTTGACTGTTGTTTTAATATATGTGTTGACATTCTGAAAAAGTAGAAACTTTTAAAACAATATTTCAATCATTAATTTTGATGAGTATTAAAGGAGCTATTAAATAAAATTAATTTTGAGAAATAACATTGTTACTTTACTTTTCTGAAATTATATATATATTAATAAATATTTTTATTATTTAGATTTATTCTAATAATTTATTGTTGTATTTTAAATTATATATTGTAAGTATTTATTTCCACTTGTTAAATAATAAACGCATTAATTTTATAATCAAATAAAATACTGATTTGCATATACAATAAATGTCCTTACTTCTATTAATTCTCAGCGCAAGCTACCAAACCATTGAATTCGCCACACAATTATGGCTCATCTATTTATAATTTTCTACCTACATTTGGCACGTTTACACGACAATTCAATATAAACCTACAGTATCAGTTTTAGAATATAATGATAATAATGAAGATGATGCAAGAGTTGTTAAAATTGTGGATGAATATTCATAAGTCTCATTGGTATTGATTTCAGAAAATACTAATAAATTAAATTTCCTATTTCATGATTTTGTTAATTTACGTTTTAAGCAATGTTTTACAATTTTTTAATGTAAAATAATATGTATTATTTTCTATGTATTAAATGATAATTGTAATATAATTTTTGTAGTAGTAGTTTATAATAATGAATAAAAACAGCACTTAATTTAAAAGCATTTCCTCTATAATAAATTATTTCCTGACGATTAAAAAAATACACACGTAATTGTTCAAGTTTTCACTTCTGTCGGCACTTCCGGAGTGATTTTGCTTTTTATTTTTTATTTTAACGTAACGGTATAAGAGGAATTAATATCGCGAAAAATCATGATATACCTTATTTTATGAAGTAAATAAAATAGAATTAATTTTTTGTACTTCATAATAAATATTTATTAATGTTTTTTATGCCTTTTAAATTTTCACTGTAATACTGTAACACTGCATTTTTGCAACTAACTATTTGCAAATATTTTTTTACCGTTATTTTTCTATTTAAGCATATAATATATTTCAAAATAATATATTTTTTATTTTTCAAGATTTATAGTTAATATTTTTATGGCAGAAATATATATCGGTAGACATTTTTGTGAGATAGAATTCTTTTGTGTAATATTATACTCTTAAAAAGAAGAAATACATTACGGTCCATTGATAATAATGGCAACATTTTTAAATTGATGAATACTGATGAATAAAACGTAGAATAGAAAATAGACATCTGACTTGCGGCTGATGCCAATTTAAATAAAATCATTTAGCTCGTCAATTATCAACTGAATATTATTTGGTTCATTTAAATTGGCCTTTATATACTTTTTCATATACATGTAGTATATATATATATACTACATGTATCCGTTATATCGTAATTTATCGTTTGTTCTTCCTTAAACTACCAGATATGTACATCCTTACAACGAACGAATTATTTTCTATATACATTCTGGTTATCTTTGTGTATATGTTGGGTAACAAATCGTAAAATTAAATCCGTTTATATCAGTTTATGTTATAATATGATGCTATTATTACTGATTTGATTTACGATTTCAATATAACTTTAATTAACGAAGATTTTGGTTGGTTTTCGTTCATATACCTTTTAAGAGGTAGTGAAGCAGGGGTGCAAGGTGCATGCATGTGTGATGTTGTTAGCTGTAAACATGCTAATATTTATTGATAAAAAAGAATTTTATTAATTTTTGATAGGATATATTTTATATTTACAAAAATATTTTATATTTCGTGGAAAACTTATAAGTGTAATTATTGGTAGAAAAAAAAATATTGGGGATCATCAAAAAGTATCCACCTTTCAAATTAGAAAAATATTAGATTCAAAACCTATGAACTTTAAATCGAGAAGTTGGGTAGATACCCAACCAAAAAAATCTAAAATTTGTTCACTCAAAGTAAATTTCCTCCATAATTTCGAGCTAATAGTAGGACATTAGTGGGTGAATGTGGGTACTGTAAATCCCACAAAATCACATGCATGCAGTTTTGTCAAGGGGGTGGTGAAAGTCAATCATAGTCGATCGTGATTTTTGCCGATTAGAGGAAGATTCAGTTTCAGAAAATTGTAAAATAAATGGTTATATTTTAGGTTTTGAAAGTAAGGGTACACATTACGTTTGGTTTTGAAGGGGGTGATTGAGCTACTTCAGTGATATCAATTGAAGTTCTGTCAAAAATGATCTCTGTCTCTGTCAAAAACAATAGCCTTTATAAATATAGTGTAGGAAACAGTTATCTGTAAATATTAAAATCATTGTAAAGTCCGATAATATCAATTTTAGTCATACTTTCTACGAAAGTAAAGGCACTTCACTGGGGAGACGCGGAGGTGCTCTTTGGGAATGTTAACTTCTTAGACCCCTTATCACCTTTTTACAAAGGAAACATCATTAGGTGGGTTTTTTGCGGTTTGCGCACTCAGCTCCTCCAAATTGAGTTGGAGATTTGAAAATTTTTATTTAGTTTAAGCTTGTGTCTAGGGAGTGCTTTTTGGAGTGCTTCAAAAAAACTGCCTTGTACTAAGACTCAATTAAGGAATCAAAAATATGACTTTAGTAGCAATTCTGTTCAATAATTTTTGTTTCCAATTGATAAGTTTTGCTTTACAGATAGCTACGTCGGGTCATAAAAGCTTTTATCTCAAGGTACGAAAATAAAAACTGAAAAAATTATACTGTACGAGTTTAGAAAGTAAAACTATTGAAAATATGAGTTTTTTCAAAATGATACTAAGATCATAAACTAGTTTTAGAAAGAAAGGACTTTATTGATGTTGGGTAAAGATTATTATTAAATACTAAAACGTGTCTACATCCTTAATTCGAATAAGTTATTATTGAATTAATTATCTTGGTATTAATAAAGCCATTTTAGTGGAATACCTTGGATGTCTACCAAAACTATGTAAATGTATTTGAAAATTTTTAGTATAATTAATATCGTTCAAATATTTGCCTCGTCAATATTTAGCGTATACGATATGTGAGCAGTTAAGAAAAAAATTTTGAAACCATAAGCGTATATTAAGGATGTTTGAAAAATGTAATTAAGCTTAATGGAAAAATTGTAAAACCTTATTTGCTTTGCTGAAAGAGATGCATGAGAAATTTACCCAATTGGTAAAGGTAAGATCTAGAAAAAACGACGACCAGTCATGGCATCACTATATAAAGGCCTTGCTAGGTCGACCAAAATGTGGGAAAAGTATAATCACTGGGTTAAGGTAAGTACTATAAAACCTGTTGATACTTTTTCAGTCTTATAAACGCAGACCAGTGCTATTCCCACCCAAATTAAGACGCGCAGGAATAAAAACCCGCAGCCTTAAATTCTTCCAACACTTTCTCCAGCCAAATTCGAATTAGTGAAGTTCAATCATAAATAAAAATCACAAGATCAGGTGTAAGCACTGAAAATCCGGAGGATCGAAGTTTTTAAGGATGGGAGAGAATATATATATATATATATATATATATATATATATATATATATATATATATATATATATATATATATACATAAACATATATACATATATATATATATGTATATATATATATATATATATATATATATATATATATATATATATACATATATACATATATATATATATATTTTTTATTTTTTATTTTTTTATTTTTTAAAAATATTTTTTTTTATTAACCTTAACCTGTAACGTTAACTTTATGCTTCTAGCAACTAAATTTATTTACAGGTGATCAATAACCGCAAGTAATGAATCTGATTGATCACCGTCTCAAAGTCTACATTCTCGACGGCTCGTTCAATTAATTATATTAATTATAGTAATACATATTAATTCTGTCACTCATTAATTTATCAAAACAATATATTAATCAAAATGTTTACATAATTTATTTACGTAATAAAAGAACAAAAATAAAATAATATGAAATCACTTACCAACTCACACACAAGGAAAAGTAGGGTATCGACAATTAACGTTAATGATAATGTTATACCATTAAAGTAAGAGGTACTTTTTATTTTTGGATAAAAACATAGATAAGTCAGCCGTTGTGGATATGTCTGTTAGGGACAAATTCAATGATTTTCTAATAAGGAACCATTCTTAAATTAAGGTTTAATTATCCAAACTTCGATGTAATATTATTTGACGTGTATTTATCAAATTATTTCAGTATTTGCAAATTGCAATACATGTCTATTTTTTCCAAAAGTTTTACTAACTGATATATTTCACGTTTTTAGATTTTACGATCCAAAACATTTTACAGCCGTTCATCGCAAATGGAAAGCTCCATAGGTCCTTCAATTTATCCTTTCTAATGGTAGTGGTTTAACGAACACGATAATAGCTTATTTGATGTTATTGACTGTTTCAATGTTTGTTAAGACCCTTTTTAGAATTTGAAATAAATGGAGATGAAATATTATGGTCACTTATAGTATATTATTGTAAAACGAGACACAATAGGTACTTTCATTTTTATATTTTCAGATTTTACGTAGGATGTATCATTCTACGAAAAATTTTAAGCTCTTTAATTTTAATACTTAATAATTTTTTCGTATGATACGTCGTTTTCAAGTAATAGGAGTTGAAAATTTAGGTTTGTCAACTTTAAAAAAAATCGTTCAGGTTTTTAAATCTATAGCGGCCAAACACCTGGACCTATATTAACTTTAAGGAGCTCATTCGAAAAATTTTGTTCTTTTGTTTTTATGTTTGCCAATTTTCTTGTCCATCTGGAGCGATAACAGTCATCTCCAATTTTCTACCAATTAATTCTAAATAGTCTTTCTATTATTGGCCTAGTCAACATATATCAATTCTTAAGAATAATAATAATGAAATCATCAAATTCTCAGAACCAGTAAGAACTGGTTGTGAACCTCAATAAAATATTAAGTGTAAATGTTTTGCAAAAAATACGGGATCCAGGTGATACTTAATAACGTGAGAAGCTTACATGAATATCCCCTTCCCTATTATAATTTGAAGATATTATTCAATATTTTTTATTGTTCTTAGAAGATTTTGATTGTGCCTTTTATAGTAATTTTCTTAAGTCATTTACGTATTCACAAAATCAAATGATTGTAACATATTAACATATTCGTTATTCATTGTTATAGTTTCGTTAAGTTTTCATGACTAAAAATAAATATATGGTTTTGTACGTAGTTATAATTAATAACAGTTAATAATGCCTTCGCCCTTCCCTAATTTATGAACAAATTGCATTAATTTCGAAATGAAATTAACTTTTCAAAATGTATACGAAATACAAATCTCAATTTGATATTTTGATAATTTATATTTTTAAATACGGTTGCTTTAATATAATCTAAATTTTAAAACGCTTAAAATTATTTACTCCAGAAACAAAATTATGGTACGGAAATTGCGTGCTCCTAAAATCACATTACAAGCCGACTTTGTACGCTTGTGTTCATAAAATAATATTATAGTTTCTTCGATTTTTATCTCTAGCAATAGTTTTAAAAAAGTTCTTATTTTTATACTGTAGACATCTAAGTACGCAAGGATATTTTAAAACTTTCGTTTTTCGAGATGAAAACAATCAATTGTCTGCAATCAGTTAAAAATTCAACAGATTGGATTTTTAATTGAATAATAAAAGATATAAATAAAATAAAAAACACATAATATATAAAATAGAAAACTTCGGTAACAATAAACATTAGTTTTAGAATGTTATGTTTGTCATGTTAAACAAATTAGAATGTTTATAAAAGCCATTAAAAGGTAGTAGTGAATGTACCAAGCAAGTAACATTTAATTACCTACATGGTACGTGTGTGTGTGAAAGTACTATCGAGTTCATCGAAATTGAATGAATTCGAATAAAATTGCGATTAAATTTGTTCATTAACTAAGCATTTAATTGAAGTAAAAATTCTGCAGAAATCAAAATCACGGAATCACACTATTTTTTAATTATCAGGAAACTTTAATCTGCTAATAATCTAAATATTATTTCTTAACTGGCTAACAATAATTAAAGATTCCATTATATTCATTCTTATAATTATAAAAAATATTCATTCTTATAATTTATTGTTTCTTGTGGTCAGTTCGGAAGCAAAAATATCAGTCACAGTTATGCGTGAAATATATCATTTTAAAATTCACGATAATTTTTACTTTTTTACCATAGATCAGGCCCAATGACTACTTAGTATGGCCAAGCACCTTGCTACGCTAAGCTATATTTCTTTGACGTTGACACTGGCGTTAATTATAGATTGCCAGAACCGTCGTATAATTACGATTTAATGTGTGAAATTTCTTTGAAATTGGAACGCGATAATCCTTTGGTACATTATTTTACTATAATGAAAGATTATTGTCCAAGAATGGAAAATGGAAATACAGAAATTTGTATGCTAATTGCAGTTAGTTTAAATTAAGGCCATCGGTATTACAATGATGCAGTGCAAACTGATTAAATGGTAAACCACTATTTGAATGAAATATCATTTCCTTTTCTAAAACCAATGATATTGTGAAAAACGTATCATTTTTGGATTCATATTTTTTTGGGCAGGTGAAAAGGTTTTATCCATGAATTGGGGCAAATTAAATTTTATAAGAAAAACTGGCTCGACCAGCCTCGCGATGTTGTGCACAAATTTTTGTAATAAATGATACCATGGAGGCAATCAATGTTTGAAATTTAAAGGATGCTGAATTCATATTCCAATAGACTCCCCGACGACATCGGTGAAGAATTTACTATTATACATACACTATTATTTATGTAAAGAAGATTATTGGCATGTGCTGATTCAGTAGAATTACACCATCCAAAATAGAATATTCAATTGTTTTTGGTTATTATGTTATTGGTCCAGCTGAAACTGACATCAAATGAACTATTACTGATTTTTGACTATGATAAAAATTTGAAAACTTCCCCTGCTCTCTTTAAGGGTTGAATTAAAAACATCTTTTCATAATCCTCACCTACGTTATAAGGAGATACTCAAAATTTCAAGCATTCTCACTTAGCAGTGTGGCCTGTACCTTGATTGAAATTAAAAAATTAGAAACGAACCTTCCCCCATTTAGATGAATTAAAAAAAAACCTTAAGGCAGATAAACAGACACGTATACGATAGCGTTACAAACTTTAGATTAAACTTATTATAGTCACAAACTCTTTCTCTATATATTTGGTATAAAATATTCTCGAATTTTTTTCTCACGTGAAATGAATGAATTTTATACACAAAGCAAGAAAATGCTTGCCAATATACGATTACTCTATGATTTCATAAGATTTTTATCAGCGATTATGAATAATTTTATTAATATTCAAAGAGTAAATCTGCTAAAAGAAAAATAAATTTTAAAAAGACAGAGAAATGAATGAACAGTGTCATATGATGCGTGACTTTCAATCACCACTATTATTTAGTGGTATTTCATTGTTTTTCGACTATTGTAAACTTTTTTTTGATTTCTTAATGCTGATGATGGACTTAACGTGAAAATTGTTCGATAAAACAATGTTTCAGTATATTTTGAACAAGATAGTTGTGTCAAAAACCATTTTCTGTAAAATAAAATTGCTCGTTCTATGCTCATTATTGTGTCTGTATACGTGTACTTTAAAATAATAAATTATGTTTGGTAAAATAAAATGGAAAATGTCTTTCAAATTATAATATACCATGCCATGCAATTATTTACTTTCGAATTTAATGAATTTTATAATGTAGTACCAGAACTTTTGTATACTGCATGGAAACTAACCACTACTTCGACTTGTTCGGTTCTGAAGACAATAGGTTATTATATAAAATTAATGCAAGAATGATAACTTTTAATAAGAGTGGTCTTTTCATTCAATAAAAGACCATTTTCTTTCAAAGATAAGGTAATTTTGTTTAAAATATAAAAAACCTTTCGAAGTCAAACTGGAATTGCCGTCTTTTATACTATGAAGATGTTATTTTATATAATATTTCAACTACTAAAATCAAAATAATAACTATACTAAAATGAAAAAAATAACTTCATGTAAGGGCTTAAAAGTTAAATTAATATCTAAGTTAAATTAATATCTTGAACGACAAAACGCTCTAACGCCCTTCTAAAAGTGTAATTTTCATTTCAGTCAAATAAAAATATTGTATTGAAGCTTGCTTTAAAAAGTTTAATTTTTTGCATAAATGGTTCTGAAATATTAATAATGTATGAGCCAATGCATCATCACGATGCCCAAGAAAAATATTGTGTATCCATAATTTCCATAATTTCCGTGCTTAACCCTATAACTTTCATCTGATTACAGCTACCATATCTAATTATAACTTTGAAAAACTATTAAATTTCCAACCTACAACAGCCATTAAAATATTTCAAAACGGAAACATGAAAGCTTATTAAAAAATTTTTTTTCTCCTGAAATTTCAATTCATTTTTCAAAACCATTCCTTATCTTGAATAATGAAATTGGTAACCGTTCAAGACGAAAATATCTGCAGATAATGAACTTTCTAAAATATATCATTTATTGAGAATGCTTTGTTCTCTGATGGGCAAAAGCAAGTTTTAATCTGTAGAGACGGTTATCGAGTTTTCCATATACACCCATATATTAATCTGACTGTTTTTAGTTTTCACCACCAAAGAAAGAATAATCTGAATAAATTATGCAAATACATTTTTTTCTGAAAAACACAGCTTTCAATAATTAAAATACTTTTTTCTTACTAAACAAAAAATATTATAAATTTTAAATAGTTACCTGTACATGTTTTACCTGAAGTCGTTCACAATTCAAAATAGGGATAGTTATGGGGAAAGTTTTTGTTGCTAAAGTTCTGGAGAATATATGAGATATTGATAAACTTTTAGGTTTCGGCATTGAAAAACCTTTTTTAATTCAAAGAGAAATGCTGGTTAGTTTCTTAGGTAGGAAATTTAATTTTTTTCACCATTTGCTGTAGCTCTAGCCAAATTGATGCTTACATTGTCATTCTCAGAAAAAACTTCTATATAATATTTTTTTTGATATGAAGAAAACATTCCTATATCTTGGTCAGTAATTCTAAAAAACTTACGATAAATACTATTCTGCTATGATAAAAGCGAGGGAATGTAGATCAAGAGAAATTGCAAAAATTTATATTTTCTTTAAAACAATCCCCTCCATTTCTTTGAAGGGAGATTCGGGTTTTTTAGCTTAGTTTTTTAGTTTACTTTTCATTCTAAGGCCTACAATTCAAGGGTGTACTAGTATTATTACAAGGGTATACTAGTATTATTAAAACAGGGATATTTCGATTAGAATCTTTCTTTGATCGAAATTTTTCCTCTTAGAAAAAGGACATTTAAAGAATAATTTTTGAGAAAACATTTTATCAGTTTTAACAGAATGTTTTTAAAAAGTTTTCTGTTCATTAAATTATAAGATTTGTAAACATTAACTGTTCAAGGAATTTTTTTTTTTATTAAAAAAATGCTTGTGTGAAAAATGTTAGTCTTAATTTTAATATATTGTGTAATCTTAAAGGATCTAAGATAATTTATCCCAAGATATAGAGCAGTATCGGAAAAACTTTGCCACTTCTTCCACTCCATGCTAAAAAAAATTTTGAAAAATTCCGCCTTATCTCCCGATCAAGTTTTGAGGAGAATATGTATGCGAAATTTCATGGTTCTACCATAAATAGTTTACGATCTACATTGATTTTGCAAAAAAAGTTTACACTTATAGAATTATCGGATATTATATACATTACGTGTATGGTAACCAAAAAAGCTTATGTGAGAATATATAATATGTAACTGTGGAATGGAAAACTAAACAGAGGTTCTCATTATATGCCAAATAAAAGTTTTTATCGTGCAATTTTCATCAATTTCAAAAAACATCATTTGATAAGAACGATATATTTTGATTCTGGATATTTGTAAGCATCTTCAAAAGCTTATTCAGTTAAATAACTATATAACGACATAGAGAGATTAATCCAAAAGTTCAGTAATTCAGTAATTCGATTATTAGAAAGTTAACTCCGATGATTGTAAAAGCGTGGTAAATTTCAAAATGGTAAACAAGTCGTTTTTCTACTAAAAATCAAAAACTGTATCTTTTCCGTGGAAAATGTCTGACCATTTTTCTAGACCAGTCATCAACTGCCTTATGCTACTGTTGTAGTAGTGTTTGAGCGAGTGAATGATTTTTTATTTCCAATGATTGCCATATCGTCTGCATATAAGTAATATTTTATGGGGAGGGAGGTTTTATGACACATCATTAAGAGTACAAAGAAATTAGGAGGGGCTTAAAATGGATTCTTGTAGTCGTCGATTTTTGAATTTTTATTCACACTGTATTTCCAATGCGTACTGTCTTCCTTTTAGAAAATTTTGAATGAAGTAAACTAAGCGAACACGTAATCATATAGTTGAAAGTGTAGACAAGATTTTATTACGACAGTTCTTTCCAAAAGCTCTATTTATATCAAAGAAAATTGAATAGATGTTTTCATTCATTTGGAATGCCCAAATACAGATTTTCAATATCTGTTAAATGATAGATCGATTTGACAAAGCCATTTGGTCTAAAATATTGTAGTTTTCACTTTAATCCTGTGTTAACAATTATTTCAAGTAGTTTTCAGCTTGCCAACACATTTTTTTTTATTGCTACTGTTTCTCTTTTAGGAGCTTCTTTAACTTTTGCTTGCATAACGTTTTTGATTTAAGAGATTATGGTGCTATTATAAATTTACAGCCAACTGTTGTTGAAGTTTTATTTGAAATGCAGCGTCCCATCAAGTATTGTTCATTTTCAATGCTTTTCAATGCTTTCAAAACGTTCAATGCTTTTCTTTATCACATAAGAAAGTATAAAAAAGGACACAGGGAGTGCAAAAATGTTTCAGGTGGCTAAGATCTTGCAGTTTTAACACTGTTGGTGTAACAGTTGGTAAAATAGTCCCAATATATCTTATATCTTTAAATGAGCAATTCTTGTATATATATATATATATATATATATATTTATATATATATTTATATATATATTTATATATATATTTATATATATATTTATATATATATTTATATATATATTTATATATATATATATATATATATATATATAGATATATATATATATATATATAAATATATATATATATATATATATATATATATAATTGGAATCTCGGAATCGGCTCCAACGATTTTCATGAAATTCAGTATATAGGGGGTTTCGGGGGCGATAAATCGATCTAGCTAGGAATCATATTTAGAAAATGTCATTTTATTTTTTCATTTAAAATGTCATGTTTTATCGATAATTTTTTATAATGTAATGATATATTTGTTTAATATTTATAGTCATATAGTCATTGGAGTGGCTCTGTGATCCCGTGTTCGAATCCCGGCTCGACCGACGAGTAAAATTAATTTTTTTTAAATTTTATTAATTTTAAACCCAACACAACCCAACAAAACAACACAATAAAGTGAATAATATTTTTCAAATAAGATTTTGTTATTATAATTGTATAATTTTTTTATAATGTAATGATATATTTGTTTAATATTTAAAGTCATTGGAGTGGCTAAGTGTTAGCGTGCTGGACTCGTCTTCCGCCTCGACGTAATATAATTTTCAAAAAACACCATTTAAAAAAAAAAAAAAAATCGGTCATCCAGATATTATATTTAATTCACAAAATGTCTACATGTAAACAAACAATCAATGTAACGGACTAAAGCAAACATAATTTAAGAGCGTTAAAATTTTGTGAGGGTTCGTCTAAAAGTTAATCCATTACGAAAATTAATTAAATATTAACGAATTAATTTCCATACTTGACATTTGGTATAAGAATTTCATGAGATAGAACAAATAAATTCATTGTTTGATTTGATTTATACGTTTTTTTCCCATTATCTACTGGTTTAAAATTATTTAAGAAGTAAATTTTGTTTCCATTTTATCACATAATTAACAGACGAATATTCGATATAATATTTATATATTCTACATGTTTTCATGGTTTTTTGTTGTTGTTGTAAAAAACTAAGAATTTTTATTTTTTTATTTTTAATGTATCAAAACCGAAAACTTTAAAATGATAATACACTCAGTACAACATAAAACAATTTTAAAACACATTATTAATATTCTTAAAACTTATTATCCTAAAATATAAATAGCTTACATGTTATATTGTTTTATAATATAAAATAATGAATATTTTAACATTATTTTCTGTATAAAATAATATTATTAATGTTTTTCTTAAATAAATCATCTTTGCATGTTACGAAACTTAAAACTATCTAAAAGTTTTACTTAATAACAATAAAGTAAAATTTAAAACATAATTTGAAGTAGCTCTATATTATATGTAGAGTTGGTTACAAAACTGTTATCGTACATATTATCAAAAACTATATATTTATATTAATATATATATATATATATATATATATATATATATATATATATATATATATATATATATATATATATATATATATATATATATATATATATATATATATATTTATATATATATAATTTTTGTAATATACCAAAATTTAAAATTATATTTCTAAAAATATACTTATAAATTTCGCCAAAAGTAGTTCATAGAATTAAGTGAATCATTAATAACAATTTTGTGGTAAAAATAATACCTATAAAATTAGTGAAGATAACAACTACTACTCGGCTGAGTATCAATGATTTGCAATTTTGTATCATTAGCATATATTATATTCAGGTATATTCACACATATCAGTAACGTCACTGTCCAGTCATTCCCTCTCAGTCAGGAATGATATTCTTCTGTGAAATATATTATATAGTATCTACATATGCGGCTTCAATCACAGTTCAGTCATTTCTAAATTCGTCGCCAGCGATATTTGTACAATTTGAGTGACATAATTTATTGTTGTGTATTGGTGTGGCAATGCACAAAACATTGAAGAAACAAGGATAGCACGAATACTGAACCCATACGTAATGGACATGTGTAGACAGACTGGTTATTTCATAAGGGCTAAGAAACCCTTGCTTAATCGACGATAAAGGGTGGCGGCTCTAAATATCGCATTGACATTTTAATCACAAGGGGAAAGCATGGCTTTTTACCAATGAGAAATTATTACTCAAATCTATCATCAAACCATGTATAGATAACCATTTTTTAAATATGCATACCTCTTAGGATAAACAGCTTAAAGACAAGTCTGCCGCCAATTATGAATCTCGCTGACCAAGTAATTATTTTGCAACGCGATTGTTTAGTAAGCAGACACATATCAGTACATGCTGGCTTTATTTAAATTACATTGTTGGCCAATTGACCTTTGTCCAACAAATGTGAATGTCTAATAAGTTAGTGCTAACAAAGTATACAAAAAAACATGCTGTAACATAAACAGTAAGAAAAAAATTAATTGTTAAGGTAATGATTTCATTGATTTTAATGCCGATGTTTTCTTATAACTACAACTTTTTTCAATAACTACTCTATTTTATATCCTTCTCTATATAAACAAAAAAAGGCTTAAATCAAAGAATTTGTTCTTTTTTATAGAATTTGTTATTATTTTTAATGGTAGTGTAAGATGTTCATAATTATAATAATGATCAGTAATGACAGTAATGATCTAAATGTAAATTAAATTTTGTTTTGAATAAGATTCTCCCATTAAGTTTTTTTTAATGTTTTTTTCAAAAACGGTAAAAATATACATAGAAATTTGCTTATAAATGAATCTGTAAACTTCTTAATATCATTTTACAAAATGCGTGAAAATTCATTCAATTTACTTCTTAATTTTGAACCTTAATTTTCCAACTAAACTCTTTATAATTAACTCCCAAATTTTAGTATGATTCTTTGCTTCATTTGTTGTATTTAGATGTATTTAACGTCTCTTGTAAATTTAAATATTGTTTGATGATTTTCTTTGGTCTAAGCATTAATCATGCAGTAAATAAAAAACAACATTTGACATGTCGTCTGGCATATGACAATTTGTATTAATTATATTGGATAAGAAAACTATAAAAAATTCATGACATTTTATCTTGGGGATTGTGTACGTTGCCATTAAAATCAGGTGTTGAAATACAGTCTAACATTAGAAATTATTTTGTGAAAATAATGGGTTTCTGTAAACGACTGACTACAAAATCAGTTTTTAATCCTATAGTACTTCTAAAAAAACACATCATACATAATTTAAATTTATTGTGGAGACTTTCATTTCCGAAGTAAGTCTTTAATTAAATTTTATACGATAATTTCTAGGTTTTCGATTGATATTAAAACTTGCATATGTAAGTCGGGTGATAATACAGGAGTATGGAAGTATATAATAGTACAAATTATGTAACCATATGTTGATATATACTCTTTTTATACTCGACATACACAATATGTCAGAGTAAATTAATTTTGTAACGCTATCCGTCCGTCTATCTGTCCGTCATCTCAATAACTCAAAAACAAAAAGAGATTACGAGCTGAAATTTTAGTAGCATATTCTTAACGTAAAAACTTGTGAATGAGCAAAATCCGTCCATAAGGTCCAATGTATCCTCGACCAAACTTTTAAACTATATCAGATAGAAGAAAAATACAAAAAATGTTTATTTCTTAATACAAGAAATTTTTGTTTGAAATTTTTTTTCGTAACATGTTACGATTCGATTTATCGAATTATCATATATTGATAATTACAATACAAATAATTATACAAGTACTTATGTATAACTATATGTACTGGATATTTATAGTATTTATGAATGCTATAAATATCCAGTAGTAAATCACTATTAAAAATAGACCAAACAATGATATTCAAGCTTGTGTCGAGTATCTAAACAATTAAAAACTAACAATTAAACAGTTAGTTGTTATCTTCACTTGTTTTAATTTAATATTAAAAGTTCTAGTAAAAAATTGTACTGTACCCTTTTTTATTTATTGGAGAATTTCTTCTTTATATAATTATTTCAGTTGTTGTATCTCGTAGGTGTGAGTGGTGGTAAACATTGTAAAAAAATTCACAAACTTCCTTTACTCCACGAAACTACGGTAATTTAGCAGTGGGAATTTTTTTTTTTTTGCGCTTGGTTATTAAGGTTTTAAAAAAAATTGAAAAAAATAATTAACGCTATTGTTAAATTATAAACACTATTGTTTTTATTTCGCATTAAAATATTGTTTTATTTCAGTTGTTTATTAAATTATTTACGTTAGTTGAAAATAATGTATAAAATAAAATTTTATAACAATATATAATTTACGAAAAAATTGCTAATTCATTAAACAAATTAAATAAAAATTTTTTTAAGTATCTGATAGAATATGTATAAACCATAAAATAATTATTATTTCAAATATAATCTTTGCATTAAATGAAATTGTTTACAAAAATTAATTATATTCAAATTTCACCAGTTTAGTGAATAGCAATTTATTTTCTGAAGAAGTTCTTGTGATTAAATTTGTCAAACACTACAGCGTACACACGCTCAACATAAATTACGAATTGAGTCACACACAGATAAAGTCGTAATACAAACGACGCTACGAGATGCTGGTTAAGATACTCGAGCTACTCTAAACGTTAATCGACTTAAATGCTCACAGTGATTGTATTATTTAACTATTTATTGCTGTGTTAATTGTCGTAATTCACATCACTCATAGGCGTTTTTGCAATACCTAGAAAATCCATGAAAAATTGCTATTGTTTCATCCAGTAACCATGTGTTTGTTGCTTAAATCAGTTTTTTTACTATGCTGTTGAATGGAATTACGATCTTCATACCCAAAAATTAGCCGAGATATCTGGAATTAGCTAGAGATATCTTCACGGATTATTACTTCATCATGCTGGTTTATTTACAATGTATTGACTACAGTTGGTCCATTAACGTCGCATATTATTAGCATCGTTGTGGCACATCCACTAATATCCGGATTTATACATCATCGTATTGAAATCCTTGGTTGTGAATTGAATGGCGTTGGTTAAGGTATTTCCGAAAAATATTCATTATTTAGGCTTCTTGGATTCAGATCATAACCCACTGTGGAGAAAATGTGGCCCCAGTCGATGCTGGCCTAAGAAGAAATTTTTTGACACACGTTCATGAATAAAGATGGTTTTTTCTTTTTCTTTTTCTTTTTCTTTTTCTTTTTCTTTTTCTGTTTTATTATTATTTATTCGTGTGCATTTAGAGTTATTTCTCTCGTCAATAATTATCTCGTCAATAAGATAATGTGAACACGTCTTTGTGTTTTCGTGCATTATCTATATGATTAATTGAAAAAAAACTTCTTAATTGTTAAAAAGGTTAAATTATTATATATTTATTTAATTTTTACTGAAATTATATGTGATATTAACAAAATTAGAACGTAAAACTATGAAAAAATATTCACATTTTAATATATGTAGTCATTTAGAAAATATTCACTGAGTAAAAATTTATATTTTCATGAAAATTAAAGAAAACAATACCGTCGGTTTAGAGTGTAAGCCTTCTAGCACTACATTTTGTAATACAAAAAACATTATTAAAAAGAAATTTGTAGCAGTTCAGAGAGCAGGTATAAACGGTGAGAAATATAAATTAAAAGCATTCAAAACAATTTTGTGGATTTATTTTTATGTTTTCTGGTGTTACCGCCTCATTTGGACGTCCACTGCGTTCGGCATCATCTGTGTCTCTTATACGACCGCGTTTGAAGTCAGTAAACCAACGTTTTATTATTGTTTCTGATGGAGCGGAGTCCCCATAACACTTTTCAAGCCATTTTTTCGCTTGAACGATATTTTTTCCCATCAAGAAGCAGTGAAAAATTAAAACACGAAATTGTTTTTGATCCATTGTTTTGAAAATAACAAAAGTAGCGTCACTCTTAGCACAATAACTCACAAACTAATGAATGGAATATCATGAAATTTTAACAGCTGTCTTTTGAAGGTTAGTATTAACTGAAAAAAAGGTGACTGCAATTAAACTAGAACCATCTATGTGTTAGGCCAGGGACTTTTCAGTCCATGTAATATTTACTTATTTGAGTACAATTAAATAATTATTTTATTGTTTCTAATAAATGAAAATAGACGCTGGAAGATGGTCGGATTTATTTAGTGTTTCTCGTCTATTGGTTTAATGAATGTGCTGTACTCTTCATGGTTAAGATTTGGAAATTTTATAAGGATTTTGTTGCGAATCTCTCAGAGATTAGCAGGTGTAAGTTGTTTTCGATCCCACTAGGGATTACTATATGACAAATGCCTTTCTTTGCTTCATTGTAGGTTTCTTCTTTAAATTTTTATCCGCAATAACAATGATGTATATTATTCTAAGCTTACTTGTAGAAGCACGACCAATTTTTGTTTGATTTGTTGCTTATGGCTAATTTTGGATGCTGATTTCTACGATACAAAATTGTTTTGCTTGATTGGAATTCGAAAATATTTTTGTAAAATTACACAATCAAGGGATATTTTCAAATAATAAGAAAACACAATATTATCAATTTTCTTAATGCACTCAATCCCAAAGTTTTAAAAAGAAAAGTTATTATTACATATGAATGTATCGTTTATAATGAGCTTATGTGTACTTGAAAATTATATGATTGATCAAAATTTAATACCATAAGTATTATAAAGTATTAGCCTGCACGTAGAGAAAGTTGGAACAATAAAATATTAAAATAAATTATTTTTAAGAATTAAGATTATGATTTGGATAATAGGGAAAAATAAAAATGAATATACATTTTTCAATACATTTCATATTTTATATGTTTATTTCCATATATAACCAAAAAATGCGATAGTAGGTATTTTAAATGTCCAGGGTAGTGATCGTATTAACGATGTTATTTATTGAGATATATACTGCACAGGCGTAATGAAATGCTATAAATATCCTATCAGTTCTTATTATTATTATTTTTTATAATATATTTTTTTGTACTAAATATTTTTTTTTTTCATTAATAGTTAGCTAATAATTTTTGTAATTAATTTTTCGATTTTGATTTGAGTCAATTTGTTAATTATAATAAATTGATTTGTACTTATTTTAATGTATTAAATAAATAACCAAATTAAATAAAATTTATAAAGTGGTATGTCTCGGTATGCAGGATAACTAGCTAAAAACTAACTTTTTGTATTCAGACAGTTGCAACAAAACTCTGATAACAGTTCGTGTTCTCGTCACAATATATTAGTATTGTGAAAATCCAAAAAGTTATAGATATAAACATCTTAATATGTTTTGCAAATTTATATGGTTATTAGCTAACTTTAAACTCAAATTTTGGCGAATCGAAACAGTTCGCGTAGAAATGTTTCAATAGAATATGTTTCGTTTAAAATACAAAGTACCTGGATGACCGAGCTTTGCTCGGTATTTTTTTTAAATTTTTATAAATTGTGTTGCAAACCCTCATTGACTTCGTGTTACTTAACAACGCCATCTGCTGTTGTGTCGTTAAAGCAATTAGTTGCTCACAAAAAATAGTATTATTATTCGCCAATAGATGTCAGGAAGAGTCATATTTTTCACTTGAGACTACTCGAACGCGTTGATTATCGAATAAAATGACATTTTCTAAAAATGATTCCTAGCTAGATCGATTTATCGCCCCCGAAACCCCCTATATACTAAATTTCATGAAAATCGTTGGAGCCGATTCCGAGATTCCAATTTTATATATATATATATATATATATATATATATATATATATATATATATATATATATATATATATACAAGAATTGCTCATTTAAAGATATAAGATATGATTTATTTATAAATTTTTCTTCTATATTTAATAGTTAGAAATCTGAGTCTTGGAATTATTGGAACTCATTCACGAACTTAAGGTCTTTTTTTAGTTCTTGAATATATCATCAAAATTTCAGCTCACTTACTGTTTTTGTTTTTGAGTTTCTTGGATGACGCACGGATATCTGGACGGGTAGATGAACAGAAATGGACTAATTAGCTTATTCTATTAATAACTTGGTATAAAATATATAAACAAAATAAAATAAACAAATATTAAAAAAAAAAACTAATGACAACTGTCCGTCCGTCCGCCCTTCCGTCATTACGATCTGAAAAAGAAAAGAGATAACGATCTGAAATTTTGGTGACGTAGTCAAAACATATAAAGTGAGTTTAATTTCGTGAGCAAAATCGGTCGTAAAATGTTTGAGTTTTCCACAATTTGAGCTGAAATTTTAATAAACACATATTGGTAATAACAATACATGTTATTATTAGACGTTATAACAATAAAACATATATTATTACTATACATAATTAACTAACTGGATAGACTGGATATTTATAGTATTTTATGAATGCCAATTATAAACAGTTCAAAAAATTAAAATCAATCATTTGTCGAGTATCTAAACAATGAATTCTGTAAGTTTTATTTATATTTTATTATTAAACGTGAAAAAAGATAAAAAAAATAAATCTAATTTGATACGAATAAACATTAAACTTTAGAAACTGAAATGTTTGCGGTATGTGGTAGCGTATATTTTATAATGTATGCTAAGGCTCAGTAGAATTATCAATGGATATTTTTCCATGAATTAATAATGATATATAGAACATTATTTATGAATATTAATTAAAGTAAAAGCAAATTTTAATGTATTTTTATGTATTCACATTATCATAATCATAATTATTTATATTAATGATTTTCATCCCAAATTATCAGTTCATACTATAGACAATAATGCTATCAAAAACGCGTGGTGGGTATCCTATTTGGTGTGTACATAATCTTTTATATTATATGACATGCAGTTAAGAAACTCGAAAGATGTGCATTTAGGATTCGAATTGGAATTAAGAATGAAACAATAAAAGTAAAAGAAAATATTTTTTTGTTCCATTTCAGTTATAATCGTAATGCGAAATAAGTTTTTTAAAGATTACTTTATGTTAAACATTTAGCATAAACTTTTAACCATAAAAACAGGTTCGATTTTAAACCATAAAATAATTAATACCTCATGTTCAATACTGAACTATCCGCAGCAAGAACACAGTGATCCGCCAGTTTACATACTCCTTACAACATGGCAGCATCTCTCCAGCTTATTTAAGTTATGAAGAAAATAAGATAGAGATATTATCTAAATTGAGATTCATATATCAAGACTGAGGTTACACTAGCGTCTAATGTGATGCAGCAACACTCCTCAATTCAAAAGAATTGTACACCACTATTTTATGATTTAGCAAAAAACCAGTGTAAAAAATTGGCTTTTGAGGCGGCAATAGTTAATTAAACAAAGATCCCAGACTTTTGGACCCAAAATATAAGCACTACTTTTGAATAGATTTTTTGGGCAGTAACAAACAGATTGAATTAAGGTTTAGGTTTGTTGTCTAAGGAGTTTAGAAAATTTAAGTTTTTGACTTTCGTGTTTTGGTGATTCACTGTATCCACCACCCAGTACACATTGAATCACTTTGGCCGCTTTACAAATACTTACCCAATATTTTACAAAAATAAATAATTAGTATCTAATTAAATACAGAGATTGCAAGTTAAAACTATAAGGTTAACAATGAGTGTATTTTTCAAAGTATAGTTCAACAACTTCAGAAGTTATATCCAAGGAAGTAAAAATTTGTTCACTGTTTGACAGTTTACCCGACACCAGTATTTTTTGAAATAATATTTTTTAATTTATTTAGTGTTTGAGTTGTTAAGGCTATTTACTTTTGTAAATTAAAAGTTTGTAATTCTGAAATTTGGTGAATGTCAATAAGTTAATTTAAATATAGTTTATCAATATTAAATTCTTCAAAACTTTTAAATAATTATAATTTGTCAACAAAAAACCCTTTTCGTCTAGCAGTTCAAATAATTCACAATCTGGTACACCGATTTTTCGCAATAAATATAATATTTGGAGCATTCTTATACAATGTGCATTACAGTGAACTTTTTATTACAAGATTAACATTCGTTGTTATTTACTTTCAATAGCAGATACTGATGAGATATCTTTGCGTTACCTCCACGTAGTCTTGTTAGCATAAATTTTGTAGACATATTCGGTGTAGTTATGGGTTTTATGTATATCAATTTTTCCAATGATAAATCCCATTGTTTTATTATCATAAAACAATGTATATAAGAAGCATATAAGTATAAATTTCCCATAGAGCTGTAAATTTTCTACCTTCTGTTGATAAATAGTGTATTTTTCTTTCAAGGAAATAGAAGCCATAAATAGAAAAAAAGAATTTTTCTTTACTGAAAATAATTTAACCATACATCATACCATTAAAACAGGCCGTATATAATAAGAAAACTATGATTTTATTTGCAGATTTTGGTGATAAGTGTGGGTATGACTTTTAAACATGAAGATTTTATGGGATAATTAAATAAATAATAAACTTTTTACTTTTAAATATCCTCATTTTGTATACGAATGTGTCAATGGGTCTATAGCCAACGTTACCGATCATGAATACAACAAAAAAGAATGGACATTATAAAAAATGAAACACAGGATACGAAAGACGCATAATTTAAATTTCTACAATAATGATCTCAATGACTTTTGTCATAAAGTGCATAGTTTGCAAGATAACGACCAAAAGTATTTATTTAAGATGGCGTCTGAATCTCCACCAGAATTTGTGACATTTTGTGATGATATACTCAGTAAGTGATCCTAAACCTTATGAAAAATTGGATCGAAAATTTAGTGCAAGGTTAAATTCTAATTTTACTGTAGTAATAATTATTACAACGTGTAAAGATGAAAAAAAATAAAATAAAATAATCGTATTTATGTCGTTCGTTTAATCAAAAAAATAGTTAAATATTCATACTGAAAATTAAACATCCTTCTAAAAATTGATGCGAACATATTAATACAAGCAAAGTGATTAAATCGTAAAGAGATATATTAATCTTACACTTTGCAAAACTTCCATTTTTTATTTTATTTCAAAAATGACTACTTAAATCGTTTTATTAAAATTAAGTTAATTTAGTTTTGCTGATATTGATTACTAAAAGTATGGAATTAATAATATTTTAAATTCTATATATTAATTAAATTCAAAACTTCATTTTAATTTAATATAAAAAAAGTTGAAAATGAAAATTTGTCTAGGGTGGCATTTAACTTCAATCCACCATTGGGATCAGATATAAAAGGTCCTTAAGTGATTTCACTCTTAATTGTGATCTAAGAAGAAACAGCTAAAACATTTCACATTATATTTAAAAACCCAAATTTTCGTTTGGGAGGGTATAAATTTATAGTTAAAAGATTGAATAAATGAAAGTATAGAATAAAAAATTTGATTAATTTCGAGCTTTGAGATATCATTGGGTTTTTTAGACAAAGAAATGATATACAGATTGATATGGTTATGTTATTGACGTGAATACATCTGTGTTTTAGTTTATAAACGAGACCAATTCGTAAACAGGGAAGTATTTAGCATTGCCATTGGTTGGTGCCATAACAAGTTTACCATATTGAAAAACTAATGCCATATGTTGGTGCATTACTAATGAAGTATGGGATATATTATATCAATAATATAAAGAAACACGCACACACAAATAGAGTGATTTCTGAGTGATATCTTAAGACATGTTTTTCCCGCTTAAACTTGAAATCAAAATTTTGACACCACAACAATACTCAGTTTGAAACAACAACTTCAATTTTTAAATTAATAAACTCTTTCATAGCAACAAAAATTGGTTGTCAATTGGTTATTTACATAAAAAAATATAATACATTCTTGTACAAAGGTTTATGATTACTTATAAACAGGGGCGTAGGAACGAAATTTTTGCTGGTTGGGCAGGTACGAAATTTTAACCCCCCCCCTAAATTTTCGATGATAATAATTTTGTATGAAAGATGTTTGTGATTGTTAATTAATATTATACCAGACAGTTTTTGTTAGTTGTAAATAATTTTTGCAAAATTTTTCTTTTTATTTTCTTCAATTTTATTTACATGTATCTCTTATTTGTATGTAATTACATTTTTAGTTTTTACAAACTTTTTCGTTTTACAAGTGCTTGCTAAAATTAAAAAGTCAATACAAAAGGCTTAAATTATACTTCAACTTTTCTCAACCTTAAACCTAGATTTTGCCAAACACAGATTTGCGTTTTTCTGACCGTGCCACAAATTCTTTCATTATAATATTTAAATCTAAAGCAGCTGTAAGTTCTTTATGTACATGTAATAGCAAAAGGTTTGTGAGGCGCTTTTGGGACATCGAATTCCTTAAATAAGTTTTCAATTTTCTCAAAGCGCTAAAAGATCGTTCAGAAGTCGCGGCAGACGCAGGTACGGTTAGGATCAAAATTATCAGTAAAATTACTTCATCTAACATATCCCTGGTTGTCGACGGTAGATTCGCGAGTTTTTCGCTCAATTCGGAACAGTTGGAACTTGCAATATCGGGCACGCTTTGGAGCAGAAAAAGTTGAGCATGCAATCTGCTAATATTGAAATCTTCAGCAAAGACACCGAGTTCTTCCGCGAGCTTGGTTTCGTCGCCAACTAAACCTTTAGTCGCGTTCAACAGTACAGTTTCGAGTGACACTAGAATAGCTAAACCACTTTGGTCGAACCTTTCATTCAATTCTGATATTTGCAAATCTAAAATTTCGAAATAGATTTTTCTCAACGAATCTTTGGCTGAAAGTCGCACCAGTGGAGCAGATTTGGAAGTATGCTCGTACCGTTTGTTTGGTTGTCTCACGCGGGGTTCTTTGAAAGGATTCAAGTCTAACTCGTGCGATTCTTCAACTGTTTTTTCAAATAAACGGTCGAACTCGGTGTCTGTGCGCAACGATTGCAATCTCGAAGATAGTAAATCAGCAGCTTGTTTCGCACCTGTAGCTGTTAGACCAGGAGCTTGAAGCGCTCGCGCAAGTTGTTCGCAAGGAGCAAAAATTTGAATGCTGAGGTTAAGAAAAAAAAGGGTCTCAGACTGCTCAAGTTTCAGCAACCACCCGCGAATTTGAGCTTTTTTTCCGGCCTTACAGATTCGCAATTTTCGAACTTAACTAATGTTCCCTGCACTCGTGGATAATTTTCTTTGAATCTTTTGAAAGATTTTACACGTGTGGTCCATCGCGTAGGACACAGAGCGGCTAATCGAGTCGGTTTTTCAACCGGCAAATCATCATCTGAAGATGCTGAATCGTCTTCGTATGCTTGTAGATCGACTTTATCGTACATTTTCTTTCTTTTTGCCGATTCTAGAATGCAATTCGAAACATCTTTAACTAAGCACATAACATCGCATACCCCGCTTTGTAGTTTAGCTGTTTCTTGGAGGACAAGATCCAGTGAATGGTTGGCACAATGGACGTAGATTGATTTTGGTTGCTCGTCTTGCAACAACTTCTGCACGCCATTGTGACGTCCAGCCATGGTAGGTGCTCCATCAAAGCACTTACATTGACACTCGTTCGATGATCACTCTCAAGACACAAGACACAATTTTAACTTTTAATTTGTAACTAACAGTGCACTTGAACAAAATAAACTGAAGTAAACTCGCACGATGCATGCTTTTAAATTTGAAGTAATGTACGCGAACAACATGACATATCATTTTAAAAAATAGTTTCACTTACATTGACACTCGTTCGATGATCACTCTCAAGACACAAGACACAATTTTAACTTTTAATTTGTAACTAACAGTGCACTTGAACAAAATAAACTGAAGTAAACTCGCACGATGCATGCTTTTAAAGTAGTTTGACGATTGTTTAAACAGGGGATACTTACAATAGTGGCAATAAAACTGTCCATCTCGGTTGTCCTATTGGCTATGAAAATAAGTTGTTATTCCGAAGGTAAAAATAAGCATCAGTTACAAACCATCGAAAGTACTATCCAGAGGATTATCGATGAGTCATCTAATCCTCTCTTAGACTAGAAAGGTCAATTTTTTATGTAATAGAAGTTTGGCGCGATCCATGGCGCGCACGCCACTTATAAATTTAGTCAAATAGAAGAGACTTAGGCAAAACATTTTAGTAAAGGATTTACGTATAAAAATGCTACTTGTTTTCAATAGAATGCATATTCAGATATCATTTAAAACAAAAAAAAACGTTAATAAAAATTAATTAAATTATACCCGACTTCATTATAATATAACCTACCACCACCTACCCTTCAAAAACGTGTTTCAGTTTTATATTCGAAACAAAGAAAAACACATAAAAGTAGTATAGATTTTTTGAAGTTATTTTTTTTTGTCAAATGGCGCATGACCCCGCGAATTACTATTCGATTAGGCAATTAACATGAACTGGCGTTAATACAAACCATTTTCGTAAAATTTTCTTTGTCGGAAAACTTTCTATAACAACCCTAAAAATTGAATTTTTTAACTATTAATATTTAAGGTAAAATGACTTGTGACCCCTCAAATTATGATCAAAATACTCGTTTAAGATCAAAAAACGGTAGTAAAAACCATTTTATCGAATTTCACCCCATCGGAAAATCGTCCAAAACCAACCCACCAATACAACTTTTTTTAGAAAATAATTTTTTCGGCTTAAATGCCCTATGACCCCGCGAATTATTATTGGATTATGCAATAAACATGAACTGGCGTTGATTTAAACCATTTTCATAAAAGTTTCTTTGTCGGAAAACTTTCTATAACAACCCTAAAAATTGAATTTTTTAACTATTAATATTTAAGGTAAAATGACTTGTGACCCCTCAAATTATGATCAAAATACTCGTTTAAGATCAAAAAACGGTAGTAAAAACCATTTTATCGAAGTTCACTCCATCGGAACATTCAAATCAGGTCAAAATATTTATATTATTTCATATGAATTGGTGGTACCTCCAGTATCTACTATACCTACCAATAATTAATAGATATTACCTAATACCTAAAAATTACCTACCATATTGGTGTATTTTCTGCCATTTCATTTGTCTACTCTACATGATTAAATGTTCCATGACTATAATAAAAACATTAAAATATCCCAATTAAACGATCAATTATTTCAACGGTGAAATATCGAAATTATTACAAAATATCTCCTCATCAAAATAGTTTCAAATAAAAATAATCCTTACATGATTGTTTTTAGTTTAAAATTAATGTAATACCAATTAATTTAATCCCAAATTCAACCCAATATTATCACGATCCTAAGATACCTTTGGTTTTTTAATAACAGGGGAGTACATATCAGGACGTACATATCCAAAAACAGTAGTGAAATATAATGAAATAATGACTAACACTTTAATTTTAAATTTTTTATTTTTTACAAAATTTTACAAAAGTGAGAAACATTGATTTTAATTATTTATTTTACAGTCTTATACAAACAAAAATATATACAAATTTTATTATCAAAATTAATACACCAATATTAGAGAAAAATTGATTTAATTATTAATAGAAAATAAAATTAAAAAACAAACGGGATCTGCAATATAATTAAATAATCAAATCAAATTAATAAATATTTTAATATATCTCACCGAATTATCGCGTCTTGTAAAACTAACCTTACTCTGTTCACAGTTATATATTTCTATTACTCTTTTAAATAATAGAAGTTGCTGCTTGAATATGTTTTACAGGAACTGAAAAATAATAAAATGATACTATAAAATTTTTCAAATTAATAAATATTTTAATATGACTCACCGAATTACCGCCTCTTGTGAAGCTAACCTTCCATTGTTCTTCCATGGCACTTCATTAAACACAAATATAAAGTCAAACTCTAACACTATCCAGTTTTATGTCACTTAGGTTGTTACAGTTGGAATTGATTTTCTTTTAAAAATAAAAACCAAACATTCTCTACAAGAATGTGTATGTTTTATATACCTAAGCCATAGAGATAACTGCCGAAGTTTCAGTCCGGGCTTACAAATATCATGACTTGGTACGATCATCCTTTGCAGAACTACTTCATTAGTACACACACAATCATCGGAGAAATAATGATTTTTATAATTAGTATAAAGTCTAATTCAAACAAAAACCTATTCAAGTATGGTCAGTCACTTAAGTTATAGTTGGAATTGATTTTCATTTAAAAATAAAAACCAAACATTCTCTACAAGAATGTGTATGTTTTATATACCTAAGCCATAGAGATAACTGCCGAAGTTTCAGTCCGGGCTTACAAATATCATGACTTGGTACGATCATCCTTTGCAGAACTACTTCATTAGTACACACACAATCATCGGAGAAATAATGATTTTTATAATTAGTATAAAGTCTAATTCAAACAAAAACCTATTCAAGTATGGTCAGTCACTTAAGTTATAGTTGGAATTGATTTTCATTTAAAAATAAAAACCAAACATTCTCAAGAATAATGTGTATGTTTTATATACCTAAGCCATAGAGATAACTGCCGAAGTTTCAGTCCGGGCTTACAAATATCATGACTTGGTACGATCATCCTTTGCAGAACTACTTCATTAGTACACACACAATCATCGGAGAAATAATGATTTTTATGATTAGTATAAAATCTAATTCAAACAAAAACCTATTCAAGTATGGTCGGTCATTCAGTTTACAGGTCGAATTGATTTTCTTTTAAAAATAAAAACCAAACATTCTCAAGAATAATGTGTATGTTTTATATACCTAAGCCATAGAGATAACTGCCGAAGTTTCAGTCCGGGCTTACAAATATCATGACTTGGTACGATCATCCTTTGCAGAACTACTTCATTAGTAACACACACAATCATCGGAGAAATAATGATTTTTATGATTATTATAAAATCTAATTCAAACCGTCTAACCGAATTACCGCGTCTTGTCAATCTAATCTAACATTAGTCACAGTTAGTCACACTGTATTTAATTATTTAGAGGACCTGAAAAATAATGAAGTTATAATAATAATAGCAAATTTTTTTAAATTTTTAACATGACTCACCGAATTGCCGCGTCTTTTAAAACTAACCTTACAATGATCACTGTCAAATATTTCTAACACTGTTTTAAATTATAAATAGGACCTGAAAAAAATGAAATAAAAATAATAATAGCAAATTTTTTTTAAATTAATCAATATTTTATTTTGACTTACCGAATTGCCGCGTGTTTTAAAACTAACCCCACAATGTCACTGTCAAATATTTCTAACACTGTTTTTAATTATTGATGTGTTCACTTCAACTGTCACTATGAAACTGATAAAGTTCAAATCTGCAAATTATGAAATATTTGAATTTGACAATCGGAGTCTTTTAAAACTAACCTCACAATGATCACTGTCAAATATTTCTAACACTGTTTTTAATTATAAATAGGACCTGAAAAAAATGAAATAAAAATTATAATAGCAAATTTTTTTAAATTAATCAATATTTTAATATGACTTACCGAATTGCCGCGTCTTTAAAAACTAACCCCACAATGTCACTGTCAAATATTTCTAACACTGTTTTTAATTATTGATGTGTTCACTTCAACTGTCACTATGAAACTGATTAAGTTCAAATTTGCAAATTATGAAATATTTGAATTTGGCTCACCGAATTGCCGCGTCTTTTAAAACTAACCCCACAATGTCACTGTCAAATATTTCTAACACTGTTTTTAATTATTGATGTGTTCACTTCAACTGTCACTATGAAACTGATAAAGTTCAAATCTGCAAATTATGAAATATTTGAATTTGACAATCGGAGTCTTTTAAAACTAACCTCACAATGATCACTGTCAAATATTTCTAACACTGTTTTTAATTATAAATAGGACCTGAAAAAAATGAAATAAAAATTATAATAGCAAATTTTTTTAAATTAATCAATATTTTAATATGACTTACCGAATTGCCGCGTCTTTAAAAACTAACCCCACAATGTCACTGTCAAATATTTCTAACACTGTTTTTAATTATTGATGTGTTCACTTCAACTGTCACTATGAAACTGATTAAGTTCAAATTTGCAAATTATGAAATATTTGAATTTGGCTCACCGAATTGCCGCGTCTTTTAAAACTAACCCCACAATGTCACTGTCAAATATTTCTAACACTGTTTTTAATTATTGATGTGTTCACTTCAACTGTCACTATGAAACTGATTAAGTTCAAGGGGAAGTTGCTACTGATGGGTGCTTTACAGGACTGAAATATCATGAAACAATAACTTTAAAACTAAAAATTTTACGCCACTTAATAGGCTCGAACAACCTACTATTTGGTTAATAGATCAACGACCTAACGAATTGCGCCACGAATGCTTGTTACAGTGATCCAAATTAGTAGAGACATTTATATAATCATCAATTGCTCTATTAATATAAAAATTTATCGCCGCCAAAGAGGCTCGTAACCACGACCTTTTGGTTGTCAACACAACACTGTAACCAATTTCGCCACAGAGGCTTGTTGCAATGACTCCAAAACAATAGTGACATATACATATATAATCAATTAATCTAATTATAAAAATTTATCACTCCGGAATAGGAACCGAACCGCTGTCCTATCGGTTGACAACCCACGCCCTTAAACAAAAACGCTAAATTGTCTCTTTATATGATACAAAGAGAATAGTGACATATAAATCAATAATCAATTAATCTGAATAAAAAAATTATAAACCGCCCCCTAGATTCGAACCACCGACTTTTCGACTGAAAACTCTACACACTAACCAATTGTGCCACATAAGATTGCTATCAAAATCCAAAAACATAAATCCTAACTTTTTTCAAAACCATGTTTCATAATTATTTTTTTAAATTAAAAATTCAACTCGCCCAGCCCCCCATATTTTGACACATTGTTTCACTTACATATTTGATAACCTTTGACTGAAAAAAATGTTCAAAATACAAATATACACGAAAAAAGCTCAGTGTTATCTCTTTTTTCGTAGATAGAAAAAAAAGCTCTCC
Source organism: Chrysopa pallens (assembly GCA_020423425.1). Classification (NCBI taxonomy): domain Eukaryota; kingdom Metazoa; phylum Arthropoda; class Insecta; order Neuroptera; family Chrysopidae; genus Chrysopa; species Chrysopa pallens. The sequence continues at coordinate 27,573,659 of CM035591.1, forward strand.
AAATATACCTACTTTAATTATTAAAATAATTCTCAGTTGATTGAATTATACAACTATTATAGTATACAATTATTTAAATAATTAATATATTATGCAAATTTAAGGATGAAAAGTTATAAATGTTTTATTTCGTTGTTAGATTTTGATTAATATTAACAAATACTTTCTATAAAATTGCTTTTTTTTTATATATTCAGAAGTCTTCGACTTTATTCTATTTGATTTTTATACGTCTTTCAGTGCAAAACGCTTTTGTTTGATAATAAAATTTATGCATTTCATTTGTGTTAAACTTGTAGGATGATTAAAAAAATACATTGAAAATCGATTTATTTAGAAGTTGTAAACAATGCTTCCTCAAATTTGGTATATTGATTTCTTTTCTACCATTTAGTATACAAATGAAAACACTATTTCAAATTTTTCACAAAACCCAACCATAAATTTGGTGTTGTTTTTCAGATATTTTAAAGGATTACATGAACTTCAAAAGCTCAAAATAAAAGTATTATTTTTTTAAATGTTTTTCTTATATAAAATATATTTTGTATTTACATTTGGAAATATTTTGTGAATTTTAAATCAAAATTTTAAAAATGCTAATCTATTAGGACCATTGTCAACTCGATCGGTAAATATCGACAAAAAAGTTTACACATATTGGTATCAATTTTGAAAAGATGTGTTCATATCTAATGTCATTCATTATCTTTCAAATTTGGCGTACATATAACTCCAAAAAATAATTACCCAAACGTTTTGAATTGTGGAATGTATAATATTTACATCAAAGCGGTATGTTGAAACATTTTTTTTATCTAAAATCGAATTAAAATTGTTACTTTAGGAATGGTGGGTCCTTTACTAAAATGTTTTGCCTAAGTCTCTTCTATTTGACTAAATTTATAAGTGGCGTGCGCGCCATGGATCGCGCCAAACTTCTGTTACATAATTTTTCGTGAAAAACTATTGTTTTGCCCTTAAAATTATCCTACACGAAATTGTAATAGAGCAATAAAATTTTTAATCTCTTCAACAAAGGGGCATGACCCACCCAGGGAAATCCCTGGGTGGGCAGCTGCCCACCCTGCCCATACGGCTCCTACGCCCCTGCTTATAAATTACAATATAATGCTTATCTTTTAGAGCCAAACGTGTTAGACTGTTATTTGAAAATTGGCCAATTAAATCTTCACAGTCTAAGCGTCCGTTTTCACAGTCATGTTTAGTTGACTGATTATAGTGGGTCAAATAAGTTCAATAAGAAAATAAACTCAATAATTACAGACTAGTGGATTTGTGTGCTGCTCCACAGTGTTAATTGTTGATAATATTTTAATATATTAATTTGAGTCTTCAATTTCAAACAACTGTGACATTTTCCAAACAAACCTGATATCATTAATCAGTCAAACCACACAAAAAAAGTTTATGGGTGTGTTGTGTTGTGCTCTCAAAAATCTGCAAATAACTCAATTTGAGTGTTGATAAGCTCAAATGATATGCAATCAAATATCAAATGACACAATGTACTCAATTGCTCTCTCTAAGTGTTGTGGCATTTTTATTTGACCTATTAAACGATTTGACCTATTAAAAACTCATGATGAGATGAAGAAGAGTAAAGCGCCGACATTCAACTTTTCATGAATTTTTTTTATTTTATAGATGTATGGGTGACCAGTTGAAACCGAACTTGCCAATTGAACTGATTTCCCTCGTTCGCACGTTTGCAACTTGAAAAACATGGTATGATTGAACGATAAAGTTTGATTGAGTCATTCTTCTTTTGAACCTCTAAAAACTTGAACTTTATTGAAACAAAGGTTCTAGCTAGAAATTTATAACAATTATACTGATGATCACACCCACCCCCCTCCCCAAACCCTTAAAATTGCAAAATTTGAAATCAATTAAAAAATTTAGTGCTATTTAAGTGCAAATTATTTTCTTTAATTAAGATTTTTATGCTCCAACCGTTTAGGAGATAAATACATGTGAAATGGGGATCATAAATAGAAAAAAGTTTTTGATAGGACTCGAATAATTTTAATTTTAATAATCTGAAATTAGACTCCCTTTATAAAAAAATGTGACATTGGTTTTGTACCAATGATGGAAATTTGGTATTTAAAATGCTTCGAATATTAGGATTCTAAGGTCATTGACAATTTAAATCTATATTATACAAAGAACATTGTTTTTGGTATCATTTGTTTTGATATAATTTTACCATTGCATTAACAAGTAGGAGTATTGGTGAGAATCGCAAGGTCCACTCGACGAACTTCTTAAAGCGGAGAAAAACAATTTATAAACAATCATTTGTTTATAATTACGAATATAGATATTGATATATATATATTTTTTTTTTTTTACTTTCATTAGTTTGTTTAAGCTCAACAAAAAACATCAATTTTGCTGAAAAATCAGTCAGTTTTAAGTATCGTAATTATATAATTGATCAATAACACTAAAAATGTAATATTTGGGTTCAAAAGACCTTGAAATTTAAATACATGTCAAAATTCGAAATTCATAAAATTGGTTCCATTACAAGAACTTCCCACAGGGAGATTCGAAATATAAAGATTTAAGCCCTAAATCCCAACTTTTATCTATAAGACCGTACAGTCTAAGAATGAAAGGAAACTTTTATTCAATGAAATGTTGCGTAAAACTGACCACTTTAAATGTTTAGCCTCTTATCTCTACATTCTGTATATAAAAAGCTTTATAATTAACATATTTTATCTCATATCTTAGAAATTCCGAATTGTGGTATATTTTGTTCTGCTGTACAAGCGTTTCGAATACATATTACGAAGATGAAAAAAGCAAACCTATAATAATTCTTCGCCTTTAGATAACGAAGGAAAAACCACCTCATTTTTGTAGTTAATAGATTATTATTTTGTGAACAAAAGATTGAATTTGATCATTTCATTATGGACGACCACTATTATTTAAGTGAATAGTTACAGAATATACGTTTATACAGATCACTGATCTGATAAAATAAACATATTGAGCATACATAGAAAGATATAGTCTTCGAATATCCTAGAATATAACTTTTTAATGAGACTTACTTATTGACTATTATAAAAACTAATGGCTATCCATGGAAAAACTTTTCCATAATGATGATGGTATGAAATCAGCGCAGAGATTATATTAGCGTAAGAAAAAAAAGTAATACAGAAACATATGTTGTATAGTATAAGCTTTTATCCAAGTACATCCAATTTAATGTAATGTTTTTACGTAGGTAGATTTTTAATTGAAAATAAATACATTTCAACTAGATACAGATTTCTACACGAATTTCTGAAAAATAAATTTTATTATTTTTGTAAAGAATATGTTTCCATTAACATCCTAGAAATTTGTTCCTGAAATACGCTTGAACAATTAAAATTAAACTCATAGTATTGTAATCTGGATTGTAATTGTTTTTAAGAGGTGCCCATAAGCATATCATATCATTTATGAATCTACTTCTAAACATTTGTATATAGCTTAAATATGATTAGTGTTCGCTACGTGAAGAAACTAATGTTCAATATGAAAACCTAATGTTCAATGTGATATTCGTATGAAGAATATAATAAAATCTTCTTTCTCAATAGTCGTAATTAGGCGCGCTATGGTGAAATCTTATTTAGCGATTATGTAGGTGGAATGTGTAAGATTATTATAGCGATTTTGTTTCAAAGGATATCGATGATGCCAGGTTATTAAAGTAATTGCAAATAGATTGGCATGTAAAAATAAAAAATAAAACTAATTGTTCGATTATTTAGCTTGATAAATCGTTTTGGTATCTGATCAATAGACATTGAAGTTAATTATAAGAAATCTTCGAAACAACAACTGAAGCTGACACCGATAAGTTCAAGAAATATATTATTTTAAATTTTATGCGAATATAACCCTTCTGAATCGAACCCGGGACTTTCTAATTCCTATGAACTTGAAACTCCCGGGTTCGAACTACACCGCAGACCTTGGTAGTCACTATGGACCTGATAATCTTATGTATAATGTTATGTTTTATTTGTGGGTATAGTGTGTCTAATATGCAAACATGTTTCTTGATTATACCTATTATAAACATAGGCGAATTATTTCATTTTTCGTATAATTGTCACATTCTATAATCTAGATCAACTTCTTTTGCGTTAAAACATTATGTCCGTTTTACAGAAGGAGAAATGACATTTGCCCTACAGATAGAAAGCATAAGAAAATATAAACATATGTCGGGGATGGAGCTAAGGAACATCTAAAGACCCTTTATTGTGAATTGTGGATATTATACATTAGAACAGGCCAGGTCCATAGTTGGCTCCTAAGCATCTGAACTTTTTTTCCTTTATTCACGGACAGATAATATTTATAATGTTATGCATAATATGTAATGTATAATATAATGCGGGCAGGATTTATTTATAATAATTTTCAATTATACATCTATTTCCAAATTAAATAGCATAGTAGATGTTCTATTTATAACATACAGTTACAAATGTCATTTTCACTTTGGTAAAACGGATAAAATGTGTTATTGCAACAAAAGTTGATAAAAATATCTTGATTACAGAATCTGACGATCGTACACAAAAGTAAACAATACGAATGTGTTCATTATTGTAACTTTTATTGGAAATGTTGAAATCGTTGTACTCAGCAATTGCCACCATTTATTTTAAAAATTTGCCTGTAAGAAACTTCCATATAAAATAAAGTGAAATATAATATATTGCAACATTGATTACAATACATATTATGTTATAATTATTATGTTAGTTAGCTGTATTTGAATTGTCGAAATATGGCAAATCTTAACAGGCTATAAAAAATGGTAAAAAAAAAATTTAACATGTTTTTTTTTGTTCAAGCTTTTTTTTTTTTATTTCTAATGTTTGGTAATGGATCAATTGACCAATGGGGCCCAATGGACCAATTTCATAAAACGTAGTGAAACAGTTCCAATAATTTCCCTAATCAGGAAGTTAATAAAGTAAAGTAGTTGGCACATAGAAATATTTCTCATATTTCTTCGAAATGATTATTCTACTTCTATTCTTTGTTGATGAATATTATTCGAAGTACTTCAATGAAAATAGTAAATTGAAAAATTATATTTATGAAAAATATTCTTCATTATTTTCGTTTGACTATTATTTTCTTATTAAAATGAATAAGATGTATTAACTATCAATTTATCGTTCTCTCTCATATTTTACAAAATGTCATGAATCATGTTATACATTAGCTTTTAAAAAATTTTGTTTTAAGTCATATTATTCTTTTCTCAAAATATAAAATAAGGAAAAATCTCAAAATATAAAACAAAGAAAAGAGTAAATGTGCATCGGTATTGTATATTCAAGGTTCAATAGTTACTTAAAACATATTTTCGTGATAAGGTAAAATTATACGAAAAAAGATTATCTATACTGTAGCTTAATAATTGCAACATTTAATATGATTCGAACATTGAAAGGGCTTTTTGTGAATTAGAAATTTTCACATATCCTTACGTTTTAAGGTCACTAGATCCAATATTTAGCGATTTTAGATATGTTATTGAACAAATAATGCTATCGACATGGCACGATTAGTAAGAACATGTACACACAAGCGCTATTGGCACACAAACGCATTTAGTTACTTAATTATTATAGACAAAAAGTTGTTATTAATTATATTTTGCCTATATTAGGATTTATTGTTTAAAAATGATCAAATAAGTATTTTACTTTAATATCTCGAGAACAAAACGCAGTAGTACTATTTTTATTTATCTCCAAATATTTTGTCTTACTCTCGTAGTTTGTTTTTCTTCAATTCTGAGTTTTTTGTAATATAGTAGAAAATAGTTGGGAGGACAGTAAGTTATACATACTTTCAAGATGACTATCTAAATCGTGAACTTTGAGCTTGATTATCTTACAATCAAAATTTATGCATCTTCAGGATCACATATATACCGTTATTCTAAGTCTGTGAAAAATTAGCATAATTTGTCGAAAAGTGATTTCACGCTGGAAAATCCTTAAATATATATTACATCGTAACATCATTAATACCATATTAAATCCTAAGAAATAAATTTTGTTAATATATCCATTAAATTCAAATTTAATTATGAGGGTTAACAACAATCGAGTTTTCAATATCATAATAAATAAATATAAAATTATACATAAAAAGACATTATAAATTATAAGAATTTGAAACTAGAAGATTAAGGGTTTTTTATGTCGATGCGTACATATTATATTATGAATACAGTCGTTGAAGAAGCAATAAAATTCAGGCAAATTTTTTTTTTCTTGTCTTTTTGATTTTCTCCTGTGTAAATATAGGTGCGAATCTTCCGGTACGAAATGCTAAATATAAAAAAAATTATTTAAAAAAAAGAGTCAACATTTCTGACATTTTATTACGAACATGGAAACAAAAATAATTATATAAATTAGACTGTCACGTGAATATCAATTTTAATCTTCTAAATGTATCAGATATTCATTCATTCTTTCTTATACAAGGTAAAATTTATCTTTCTTTACCATTCAGGCACATGAAATAACGAACGAGTTCAATCTTATCCATTTTCGTTACATTTATATTCCATTAAAATTATATTGTATCGTTGCTATTATTGTATGAATAAATTACTAAAACAAAATATTATATGTTATGAAGTATTTGTTTAATTTAAAATGATTTTTTGCTTTTTAAGTTGGTTATATTTTTTTGAATAATTTTCATTTTTTGATTTTGTTGCATTGAACATTTTTTTAATCTTTTTTTTTTTTTTTTTAATTTTTTTTCTAAAAAATTTTTAATTAAACATTAGTTTTTGACAATTTAGTAGTGTTTTTTGTTCACTCACCCCTCTATCTTTGATAATAAATGATTTTGTATAAATTAATGTGTGCCGGAATCCTTTGTAAACAATATACGCGAACCAACATACAAAAAAAAATATGCATATTAACTAAGCTGGGCACACACTTATCTTGTTAATAATACATATCTTGAAAATAGTACTATCTTGAAAACTACTGATAAAAGTTCGACTATATTAAAAAATGGATTTAATAAATTTTAGAACTGTATTGTAGAACCGTATTGTAGAACTGTATAATATATACGTGTATTGGCTAAATGTGCGGCTAGTTGAATTGAATATCCTGTTTTCGTATATTTTTGTGCTATTAATTATTGTATGAATTATTAAATTTTTTAAGATAATACCTGAGAAATCTATAGGTGTGTCAATCTTGATTTTCTTTCCTGACTATTATAATTATTATGTTGTTCCTTGAGAGGTAACTCGTTGCTAATTTCATAGTAATTTCAGAGTAACTTCAATGAATATTATGGAATAAAACATAAATAAAATAGAAGACGTATGCTCATTATACAAGTAATTCCACTAGTGAAAAATCGTGAAATTAAATTTTTATCGAAGATAGTGACTTAATATATAAAATAAAAAAGCTCAAATTATTAAACAAAATGCGTTAAAAATAAGTGCTGTAAATTTTATTTTCCCGAACTCAACATACGTTTGAGACTAATAGTCTAGGGAAAATAATCGAAACACAATGCCAAATACGGAGAACTTCCCCGTGATATATGATTAGGTTTAATTAAATAGCTATGTGTCTGAAACGGCTTGATCGATTGCATATTGGATAAAATAATATCTACTGCATAATTCATAAATATTACTTGATATATAATAACCTAACTTCGTTTTCTTCGCTTTTCCAATTTTTGGCTTCTTTCTAAATATCGATTTTCTAAAACAATCCATTTAAGTAAATGCATGACTATGCAATTATAAAATCAACTTACTTATGAAATTATGAAATTTTGCCGTCTTAAGTATATGATTTTGTATTTATTTTGAGTTTTTAACCATCAAAACTAATTTCATAGATTAATCTAAGTATACCCAAGTAATTTTGAGTGGGCTTTACGTAACGCTCTAAGTAATTTATTAATTTGCTTGTTGGTCGCCGACTCAAAGTAAGGTATACCTAAGTATACTTAGGTATACTTACATTAGTTAAAGAACTTAGTTATTATTATTATTTTATGCTTTTTAGTTTTTTCTTTGCTAAGAAGTTTCAATTTAAGAATTTTTTGTGGCTATAATTAATCTACGTATTGGACTTATACTGTAAACAGTTATGCGTAGTTCAACATTACAATCAATAATCTTCGTATCCTTGGCTTAGAATTTTTTTCCATATTTATATTAGACCAATTTTGGGTTATACTCTTTCCTATATCAAAAGTGTGGTCATACATAAAAAAATTTGGAAAACGGTTGACCCTAAAGGCTATCCCTGCAACTACCCGCTTATTCCATACCTAAGCACTTAAAATTTAACATATTACAATGTTTAGCTTAAACTTTTGTTTTGAGATTTGATGTCAAAAACACTGGTTTCTGAATAGTTCGTCAAGAATATCTCTCGAACTAATAAACCGATTTTCACGTTTTTGGCGGCGATCGACGTGGTTTTTTCAGCTTTAAAAATTATGTTCTTTCATCAAAAATGGCCCGAAAGAAAATGTCGATGTTATGTAAAAAAAACATTTATGAAACAAACTTTTTTATGAAATTTTTCGTTTACTATATCTCTCGAATAAATAAACCGATTTTATTTTTTTTAAACCGACGAAGAGTTGATCGATAGACCCGATTAAGTTAAACCACATTAAAAAAAATTTTTTTCTTAGTTTTTTTGTTTGAGATTTCGCAAAATCGACTGGTCCAAGTTGTGTTCAAAATCTAAGTTTGGTCAAGTTCTTTCAAATGGCACCAAGCGCGATGAAATCGGTCGAGCCGTTCAAAAGTTATAAGTGGTTCACATACTTTCACACACACACACACACATATACAGACATAGTGACAACCTCGCAGGAGCAGTCAGGGAAGCTTCCTGTTACCTCAAAACGTCGAGTTTTCTTAGCGGGAAGTTAAAAACCCTGTTTTTTCATCGGTTAAAAATTACATTACTACTAATGTATTTAGATATTGCAGTTGAATTTGTATCTGTATCCTGTATCAACATATAGTTACTTATTGCTTCGACCATAAATTATTTAATTTTACAAGTTTGAGTCAAATTTTTTAAAATTTTTAACATACACATTATTGAACAATGTTTTGGCTACAATGTAAGTTTTTAGAATGATGCAGATTTAGAAGGATAAAAATTTTATTAATTTTTTTAACGACAGGCACTAAAATTTATAGGGCTAGCAGCAATAGAAAAAGATTAAACGCGAGATCTTTTTGAATTTAGGGGCTGAAAGTGTATTTTCGAATTTTCCGGTGAAATTTGGCCTCCTAGTGAAAATATTCAACACAAAACTTGTATATATAATAAAAAAATTATAACTTTTATGCAATATATTTTTCAAGATAGTAAATTTTCAGAGAAAATTGCACAAAACCGATTTTTTTGTTTTTAGTTTTTCTCTCGTAAAAAAAATTTTGTTTTTATGAAACTTATTACGTGAAAGTATGTCTTTTTTATTCTAAATATGCATTGTATTTTTGGAAACTGGAAAAGTTTTTTTTAAGTGCTTTAAATTTTCTTAAAATTGGTAAAATTACCACTAACTGAAGGATCAGATTCACAGCACTCCTATAAAGTTTATTATTTAGTGCTAATATGGCTTTGTTTTTTTAATTTGGCTGTGTTTTTTGAGCTGTAGCCGTGAAACTGGTTGTAATAACAGATGCGGATTGCCAATACTGCTTAAAATGTTGTAATTAGTGCGTTACTTGGCATGAAATTTGCTCCAATATAGAAAAAAAAAACGTTTGCCAGCGTCTTGCTAAAACAATATTGAAGGGCTCGAAGTTGAAGGTGATGTTGAAGATCATTCAGAAAATAAAAGTAATTTTATATAGCAAAATAACTATGACTTTGATAAATAACAAATAAATAAATTGTTTATATATCAATGATTCAGTATTAAAATTATTTTATTCAAAATGAGTATGCGACATTATAATTTAAGCCTAATACTAATTTTGTGGTTGGTTAATCAAAGGCTAATCATATCATCAAATATCAACAATATTATTGAAATACATAATTGTAACATCTACTAATTACATAAATTATAAAAAAAATTGAATATAATATAAAAAATGAAAAATTTGAGCCCGAAAAACTTTTTTTTCCTAACTTTAAGTTGCTTTCACCATAAACATAGACTGACCATTTTAACGAATAAAATGAGGGTGTAGAGTAGGAAAATTAAAAAAAAATCAAGTTCGAATATTACGGAAAAATTTGTTATTTTTGTAAATTTGTAAGTTGAAAATATTTTAAAAAATAATTTTTTTTTTCATTTCGCAAAATTATTGTGCATATTTAGTATAAAAAAAGCATAATTTAACCAAGTTTCATATCAGTTAAATTTAGTTTGGGACAGAAAATGATAAAAAATTATAAAAAATATCCTGGAAGGAGTGGCGTCCTCCCCCAGGGTAAAAGTAACACTCTGTATATTAAGAACTCTGAAATAGAGGGTACTAAAGCCAAATTTTGGTGCTAATTCATGCTGTTTCGTATAATTGTTGGGGAAACCATGCATAGGCTTGACTAATAAAATCAAGAAAAAATCAATATTTCCATTTAACAAATAATGTATAATTTAAAAATGTATAATTTTGTTTTATTCGTCATTTGAGCCCAAATTTAAATATCTAATTCGGTTTTCAGTATGGAAACAATAAGAATCTACCAGAATGTGAAAATTTGCTTGAAGTCATAAAAAAATAGTTTTAAGCAAATAATGATCCATTTTAATACTACCAAGTTTTTTTTATGAATAAATAGTTTTATTTTCCATTTAAAATTTTTAATTAATTATAATATTTGAACAATAATATATTAAATGTTCAGTAACTTTAACATTTTGATAATATTAGCAGCCAGTGAAAGAATTTACTACAGAAAATTATAATTAAAATAAACTTTTAATAATTCTCTTCATATTGAAATTTCTAAGATAGTTTTCGTTGTTTAATAAATATTTAAAATTATAGATAATGTTCAATTCGAAATTTTTTCATAGTAATTTTGCTCAAATTTTTAGTTAACAAAATTAATTAATTCAATTATTTTTATTTAAATTCAGATAACCATAAAATCGGCTACAAATTCGTTTCAAATATCTGCTGTAAGACGAACTCAAAATATAAGTTTCTTTCAGATCATTAAATTTCCGATCAGATAGATATTTAAAAGAACACTGAACGTTTTTAAGTCAATATTGTGCGTAACAAATTTCAAAACATTATGATATTTATTTTTTGAGTTATTGGTGCGATAAATTTGAATAATTTTTACATAATGGAGGGTGTTTCAGTGTTATGTTTCAATTAATACTTTGAGTCTCACTTCTTTGATGTCTGATTCAAAAGTAATGTTTGTATCTCCACTTTACACCTAATAAAGAAAATTACCAAAATAGCCATTGAGACAGTTTTCAATATTGATTTATTTCCTTTTTTTGCATATATTTTACTTTACAAAATATAGTTATCTATTTGTTGATTTTAATATCCTAAAATGCGTAATCAAGGATTTGAATAAAATAACTTATATATTTAATGTCATTATTCCAGTCTCTAACATATCAACAACAATTATAAACATTTTATTCAACTATTGATATAGGCAAAAACTTACTCCAGTTATGTAAAAATGATGGCCTATATTGAATCAATTATGCTAAATTGTTCATCAAATTGTGTTTTCTTTCTTATAGACATTTCATTATCTAATGAAATTTACATGAAATTCACATTTTTTTCATATATTACAATATTTGCAAATTTATTAAATGGGGTACAATAACCAACTATCAATCCGTAATCGTAAGTGCCGTTTCACGATAAAAATCAGAAGTATATTTTGAAAACTACTCGTATAATACATACTTCAAAATATTTTTTCTGTCTTGTTAAAATGTATAAGAGTCATTCAATTTCAATGTTATGTAATTACCGGGTGTAGGCTCTACAACTTAAAAAAAAATCATTTTTCATAGCCTCATTTATACTAGAAATTTCGTCAAATTGGAAATGTAATATGGAAATGATGAAAATGGTGAACATGAAAATGTGGTATACAGTTAAAATTTCAAATCTACCTTAAAATATAGCTTTGGCGGTCTCAAAAGGTCATTTGTATTATTAGATCACATTTTAGTTCACAGATTATTAAGTAAAAATGTTCCCAAATTCTAAGAAAAATAATTATTTTAAAAAGAAAAATTTCGTAATTTAGTTACAAAAAGAAATTTGTGTTCGTGAATCAGTTTCTTCTTCTAAATTTGTTTTATTGTACACTTTTGGCCACCATATATAAATGTCCGTATAAACCTTACGGATAATTTTCATCAACTAATATTATTTATAGTTCTTTAAAAAAATTTCAGTATGCACTATGTATATAAAATAATCGACTCTGCAGTATTTACTCACAGAGAGTACGTATAGTAATACGTTCCTCTTAATTTCATGCTGTATTTATTATAAATGGATACCTATATGAAACAATCGATGTTTGTGTAAGTACAGATTAAAGGCAAAGAAAATTATTAGCTTCACTTTAAACCTTTTCCTCGTACGTAAATTGGTATAACCTTAAAAGTTGTAAAACAACATTGATTGCAGCTGGAATTGAAAATTTTCTATAATTCAGGAATTTTTTCCATTTTTTCCCATGTGATAAATCGTGATTATTGTAAACTTCAAGACATAAAAAATTACAAATAAATATTTGTTAAAGTCGTTTATAGATAAAAAAATTCAAGATGTTAAAATATGTACCAAGTTGAGATGAAATAAACTACTAATGATTAAATGACAACCATAAATTGCTTTGAAATAATAAATAATACGACGAGGCTAAAAAGAAGAGTTATGATTTTAGCAGTCCATGTTTTATCTCCATACATAAAAGGGTCAAGACTGTCTGATATAATATTTTGGTCTATTAAATATAACGTAAGTAAGTACTAATAGAGGATATTTGGAAATTTATTCACTGAGGAGTTCAAGAGAAGGTTTCTTTTATAACTTAAGTGAGTACAATAGAAGGATTTAAAAAAAAATTCAATCCCTAAAAGGTGAAGAGGGAGTTTAAATTTTGAAATTTTTTGTATCAATCAAGATGCAATTAAACCCTATGAGCCAGAAAGTTTGTTATTTTGAACAGGTGACCCGAATAAAATAAAAAATTAAAAATCACTAATTAAAAAATAATATTTAAATTTTAAATTTCAAATGGATCAAATTTCTTGATTGTTTGCAGGGGGTTACGCTTTTAAATACAACATTGATTCTAAACTATATACCTTTACACTTTGAAATTTGAGTATTTAAAAAAAATTGAAGTCGGGAAATATCATAAATTGACCCCTTTCTTTGTCGGATTACACTGTACAAGTGCTTTTTAGTGTATAAAAACGTGTAATGTTGTGGGACACCAGTGTTGTGTTGTGCGATATCGTGATGTGATGTACAAACCTTATATAATTAACAGTTCGGCATTGTTAGTGAGAGGAGATGAATAAATTTTATTTGATTTTCAAATTTAGAATTTGGTTTCGATATATACGTGAGAGGAGATAAATAAATTTTATTTTGATTTTCAAGTATAGAATTTGGTTTCGATGGAAACGAAAAAATCATACTATACGCATTTTCGTTTCGTACGTTTTTTGCCGGCTGGCCCTCCCCATTGTTCCATAAAGAACTTCGTTTTTCGTTTAAACATTTTAGCCAAATTTAGGTATTTGATGTTAAAAATTCCTAAAATATTATGGGGTTATAATTAACATGAGTGTATCAACTTATTTAAGCACAATATATTTCCAATATATAATCGAAATAAATAATATCATCTTTTACTACAATTTTAGTCACTGCTTACCTATTAATAACCGGGAAAAGCCGGAACTGGTAAAGTTAGTTCGTAATTATAACCAATTATAACCAAATTATTGTTTTTTATGATCTTCAGTGGGAAGTACGCAGTATGGACCTTGCGAGTAGCAGCTTGGCCATTTAAAAAAAAATTAAAAATGGAAGGCCAGTTTAAAAAGAGTCTCTGTTACGTTTTGTTCAACTCAAAATTTTCTGTTTGTTTATGTGTCGTATAGAGATACAAAACCTTGAAAGTTGTAATTTTAAATAAATTAGTTGGTTTATAGAAACAAATTCATAATATATTTCTCTCAAAATATAACAATTTAAAAAAAAGCTTTAATTTACGGCAATTCAAGTGTGCCTAGGTCCATTCACTATAAGGAATGTTCAATGCTTTCAAATTTCTAATAGAATTTCGAGTAATATAAAAAAAAATTATTTTTATAGTAGGCAGTTTACTAATTAAAACATTTCGCCTAAAAATGAGTAGAGAAGTTCACTTTCTGTCTTCATGCGGTATGAAATAGATTGATATTAAATATATTTTCATGTTAGTTGATTAATGTAATAAAATAACGTTCCCATACTTAAATTTAGTAAAATCATATAATTCTTTTATAATTTACTTTAAATAAAAACTATATAAAAATTTTTTCTTGGACCGTACATCATCCAAGTGGAACAATTTTAAACTAAATAAATTCTAATGCCTTTATTAATTTTACATGTTTTATGTTTTATATCTACAGTTATTCCGCCAAAATATTTCTGATATTCGTTCGGTGAAAGTTTAAATGTAACATATAACACACTTCATTCTTTAAGTTACACTTATTATGAATAAAATTGAGAATATAAGCTTGTCCTTCGAAAATTGGTACAAAATCTTAATAAAATTTAGTAAAACGACCTGGAGATCAGATCAAGATATTTTATATTTCTTAATTTAAAAATTTTTTTAAAAATTTGACCATAAAAAATACTAAATAATCATACGAAATATGTAATCCAGAAGCCACTGGTAATTTAGAATGAGTTAAAGATGAATGATTGGAATTTTTTAGAATTCTACGGCGTTGGGTATTCTTGACCATGGAAATAAATGAGTATTAGAATGAAAATTTACATATTATTAGTTTGCGATGATTTTCTATATATCTAGTTTTATGAAAAGACACGAAAAAAATGAATCCATCAATCAAAACAATTAACTATTATTTAATTTATTCTCAAGCAATATAAAAAGTAATTGAAAATTAATAATAACTCATATTAATAAAAACATTCATCAAAAATAAATTTGTTTAGTCCATAAATAAAATTAACTAATAATTTTTTTTATGAATTAAAAAATAGTCCGTAGTTACAATTTGTACTACAAACGTTAATTATTCTTTCGAAAATGAACAAACACAATATTTTTGAATCCTTAAAAATATTTAATACAATTGCGTTTATTCAGGGCTTAACAGCTAAAAAATTCAGGAATTCTCGAACAAAATATCACAACTTTTTCGCGATTATTTTTCTAACTATTTTGTCTTTTTTCTTCATTTATATAGAATTATCTGAGGACTTTTATATATTTAATAAAATATCATTCCATTCAATTCATGACGTATTTGAAACTATTTATATACATTTAGCCGTAATTATTTTTGTAATACATAATGCTCGAAACAGTGAAAAATTATATGAAATATTCAAAGCCATTGATAACATTGATGGGAAATTTCAATTAAACGTTTATAGTGAAAAGTTAATCCAAAAATTAAATGTTGTTTCTATTGTACGTTTAGTAATCACATTATTGTGTATCAGTATTATAATAAAAGGTGTTGAAAATTTTATATATTATGTTTCTAATTCACAATCGCTGGTCGCTGTAGTGCTATTTAATCTATGCGTTTCAAACAGCTATCAGGTATTAAAACTACAAATGTTTGTTTATTTGATTGTCGTCAATAAACGTGAAAAATTATTATATGATGGTAAATATAAAACTACAATATTTGATAATTATATTACACAGTAAAACATTTTTCGTCAAAAAAGGTGTTTAAAAAATGTGTGTAGATTTTTGTTTGTTCAAATAATAGTTAACGCTCATTTTGTAACATTTAGTCTCCCTCTTAAACACAAAATTTTTGAGTTGTTTAATCAATATTAATTTTGTGTTTTGTATACAAAAATTTCAAAAATTGAAGTCCTCTTCACCATTTTAAGGGTTGAATTCAAAATTCTATCATAGTCCTCACCTACGTATATATAAGAAGATTAACAATCTTTGAAAATTTTAAGCTTTCTCTTTACAACTTTAACTGTACCTTAAATGAAATGAAAATGTTTACTACCTGTTTTCGTTTTTTTGGAGTTGAATTGAAAAAAAGTCCTTTCATATGTTTCGTCTTATATCAGAATCTAAAGTGCTCAAATACTAAATAAAGGTGCTGAAATTTTTAATTAAGAAAATTGAGTCTTTTTAATGCACTGATGCTGTGATGCACGCGGGTAGAGCAATGCGGAAAGATGACTGTTATAGCATAACGTAAGTACTAGAATTTGGTGTTTTTTAGGTGCTTTTATGATGTGCATTCATAAATCAATTTAATCAAAATTATAAAAAAAAAAAAAACTGACGGCACTTATTCACTAACATGAATCTCTAAAAAAGTTAAAAAAAAAATTAAAAAGGTGTCAAGCTAGCAGTGACGTTTTGAAATAAAAGAAAAACGTGTTCAAATTTTAATTTAAATATACTCAAAATTAGGTACTTTTATCATACTGGCAGGTCAATTCTAAAACTACAGTAATATAATGTACTAAAGTAAGGTGCTTTTATGTTGTTCCTTCAATAAATCAATTTAGTCATAAGTACCAATCAAAGCCGTGCAACATGAATAACTGAAAAAATATAGTCAAAATTGTATGTTGCATGGATTGTTTGGTAATTTTGATTCGATTGATTTATTGAAGACACACCTTAAAAGCACATATAAAGCACCAAATTTTAGTACTTAGATTATATTATTGTATTTTTATTGCGAAACTGCCAAAACTGCCAGCGTGATATGACGGTAGTAGTAAACACCTAAGACTTTGAGCACCTTATTCAATTTTGCAGCACCTAAAAAGCGTTTAATTTTGAGCATATTTATATTCAATTTTTAATGCTTTTTTTTGAATGGATACGTTGAAGTGAACTTTAATCATTTAATTTTTGACATTTAACCTCAACATTTTTTCATCACATTTGTTTTTTAGAATGGTATAACATACCGATAGTTCGAATTTTCTTTAAAAACGGTTGAGATTAAGAGTGGTATCGTATGTGGTATTAAAGGTAAAGTACCACGAGTTTGGAACAGTATGTGTGGTAATCTACAATTGATATAATTTAACAAACACAAATAGCAAGAGATTAATAAATACAATTAACTTTATTGAATTAAGTGTCTGACAGAACGTACAAGAATCGAATGAATATGAAACAATAGCAGTGGCATGTAACAACAACTCCTGTTGCTCAGGCAACCACGTACACACACATTCACTCAGCTCGCCACAATCCCTTCATTTTTTTCAACTTGAGAGGAGTGACTTTGGATGATGAAGTATTGCCTGAAAGATGTTGAGAAACACTCGTTTTTATTGGAGTCGATTTAATTCTTTCTTCATTACATGTAATAATTGAGTTTCCGGAATCCTTTATTGAAGAGGAAAGATTCTTCGTCGATGTCAGCTGGAATCGGTGTAAGAGTGTTATTGAGAGAGTCCGGAATCTTTTTTTAAGTGGGACACTTGTCTCTTGAAGACTTTCCCTTCATTGATGATTGTAGTTTCGTTGCCTTTCCTGTCAAGCACCTCATATTCTTTGGTATCGAACGTAGGACATAATTTATTTAATTTAACTAGATTCTGGCATAGTACCTTATCGCCCGGGTTAATATTACTGATTTTAGAATTCCTTGACGCGTCCTCCCTTTCTTTTCCTTTCAGCTTTTGTACCGTATCAAAATTTTTTGCTTCTTCATCGTTGTGTTCTGCGTCGAGATTTCTCCGTTTGGCGATCCATACCAGGCCACCAGACTTTGGAACGAAGACGACGCTTCATTACTGTCTCACCTGGATGGCCCTCGTGAGTCAATTTTCTTGGAATGATCAATCTGTTGCCTCTCAGTAGAATATGTCCCATAGACGTGATTTCGAATCTTGCTAATGGCTTCTATGATTTCTTCGTCTAAATAAGTTGCGAAATCTTTAGAGCTTGAGGTACGCTTTGTTCGACAACCCTGAAGATGTTGTAATCATTTTCAACGTCGAACGACGGTTCAATTTCGATTTTACAGAGTCTTGAGAGTTGGTCTGCGATATTCAATTTGCCTTGCTTGTATATAACTTTAAATCTAAAAGCTTGTAGTCGAAGGAGCCACCTCTCTATTCGAGCGGGTGGTTTCGATGAAGGTTTAAAAATGGCCTCTAAAGGCTTGTGATCCGTTTCGAGTTCAAACACCAAACCGGCAAGATGAAAGTAAAACCTTTCTACCGCCCATACCAAAGCCAAGCTCTCTTTCTCTGTTTGCGAATAACGACGCTCAGTTTCAGTTAAGCTCTTGTTAGCGTATGAAATGACTTCAGGTTTATCTTCCTTGTTGTATTGTAGTAGGCCAGCGCCGAGAGCGACCGGACTAGCATCTGCCACAAGGCTAGTTCGTCTTGATACATCAAAATATGATAATGATGGTAATTTAGCCAAACATTCTTTTAATTTTATTTTTTTTTTTATTTTTTTTTTTTGATCGTTCAAAGTTACGTTATATTTCTTGAGGACCAATAACAATTCTTTTAAGCTTTCATCATGATCGACTTCAGTTTCTCCAAAAATTCAAAAATTAAAATATCGTCTAGAAAATGCACGGAGCCAGAATAGCTTCAAGGGTTTTCTGAAAAATTTCAACGGCTGAGTTCACACCGAACATCAACCGCTTATAACGAAATAATCCTTTATGTGTAATGAATGTTGTAATTGGGCGACTATCTGGGTGAAGTTCCATCTGATGATAGGCCTCTTTGAGATCTAGACGAGAGAAGTACTTAGCTCTTCTTAGCTTCGTCATGAAAGAGTCGAACGTCGGAATAGGGTAATTTTCACGCAATATTGCTTCGTTGGCCTTACGCATATCAATGCAGATTCTGATATCTCCCATTGGTTTGAAGATTATTACAATCGGGGAGATCCAAGCACTTGGTCCTTTAACAACTTCTATAATATCCTTTTTTAAAGCTTCTTTAAGTTTCAATTCCACTTGTTTTTTGACTGCAACTGGCACTCTACGGACGGTTTGCTGCACGGGTTTCACGTAAGGATCGATAGACAATTTATCCAAAACATCTTTAATTTTAGGAAATGATTCAACTTTTTCAATTTCATTTACAGCTATACCCAAGCGTAAAACTCCTAGCTTCTTAGCTGTAATTTTTCCCAAAATTGAGATGTCACCGTTTTCAATTACGTAAAATGACGTGATTATTTCTGGTGATTTATTTTGTAGGCCAATAGTGAATTTAGCTTAAATCCTTAAAGACTGTGCTGCGGCATATGGTTTCAAAAAGTCTTTTGATTCGATAGTCAAATCCCACACAACTGCATCATTTCGTCGAAGTAACTCCCAATCGGTATCTGTAATGATGTTGACTTTGGACCCTGAATCGATCAAACATGACACCTTCCTGCCGCCAATAATACACACAATAACATCATCAGGATTTTCTTCTACTACTTGTGTTGTCTCGCTTATCTTAAAGCAATCGAAGTTTTGCATTGAATTCTCATAATGTTCTTGGTCAGGCAAATCATCATCTGAAGAATTAAACTTCCTTTTATGTAAAGATGATTTGCAGCACCTGGCATAATGACCTTGAGATCCACAGCTATGACATTTGCTGTCTTTTGCAGGGCAAACTTGAGCGTTTACATGAGCCATTCTACTACACCGAGAATAATGTTAACTTCTTTTATTGTTTTGAAAACTTTATTAATTGAAGTAGAATTAACTATAGCTTGCGATGTGGATGCGCTCATACTTAATGACTGTTTAGCTATTTGCTCATGAATATTACACAATTCTATAATCTGATCTAAGGTACGCCTCCTTTTCCAAAATCTTCTTCTTTAAATCGAGAGTTGCCAATTACCTTTTATCAGATCCTTAATGTTAATTGCTGAACTCTCAATTTCATTCATTTTTTTTTTTTATCAGTAATTCCTTCCACCGTTAAGTAAAGGTCGAAAGATCTCAACCACTTCTCCCATTCGACACTGTCTAGTGCCTTGTCCATACCCTCGCACAATAAGGGTTTAATAATGTTTGTGCCTGCCATGGTGTTAACCTTAACATAAACATAACCCAATAATAAATAATAGCTCAACTGTGTTACAATACCTCTTTTTTTTCAATTTGTACATTCCAATTTGTACATACACAGCTCTGCTTAGCAGCTCCCAGCCTCCCAAAAGTATAAAAGGAATGTTGATAGCAGTTTACAGTCTTCCTTTGAATAACGTAACTGTTGTCGAATATGCTCATAGCAATCCTTTCCTTAAGTTCACAGCCGTCCTTCGGATAACGTATCTGTAGCCCAATATGCTCACAGCAATCCTTTTCCTTAGCTCACAGCCGTCCTTCGGATAACGTATCCGTAGCCCAATATGCTCACAGCAATCCTTTTCTTTAGCTCACAGCCATCCTTTTCCTTAGCTCACAGCCATTCTTTTCCTTAGCTCACAGCCATCCTTTACCTTGCTCACAGCCATTCTTTTCCTTAGCTCACATCCATCCTTTACCTTAGCTCACAGCCATCCTTTACCTTAGCTCACAGCCATTCTTTTCCTTATCTCACAGCCATCCTTTACCTTAGCTCACAGCCATTCTTTTCCTTAACTCACAGCCATCCTTTACCTTAGCTCACAGCCATCCTTTTCCTTAGCTCACAGCCCTTCATTATATCTTTCTCTCTTTTCACCGGCTCACAGCCGCTCCAAGTATATAGGTTATGCAAGTATAATGCAACAATACTAATCACACGATTGAGTTCTTAAATCCTCGTCGCCAATTGTGGTAATCTACAATTGATATAATTTAACAAACACAAATAGCAAGAGATTAATAAATACAATTAACTTTATTGAATTAACTTGAACAGTAGTGTCTGACAGAACGTACAAGAATCGAATGAATATGAAACAATAGCAGTGGCATGTAACTCCTGTTGCTCAGGCAACCACGTATACACACATTCACTCAGTTCGCCACAGTATGGAGCTTTTATTATAATATGCTCTTGCTATATTAAATTAAACATTCGCAAAGCCAACTAATTTTGCTGTTCATTGAGACTATATTAAATGTCCAAAATGAGATGGTAAAATGGAAACAATTACGCTCAACTATTTTTATGGTCGAATATGTTCCTTTCGCCACCTAAATATAATAAAATCAAGAACAGATCCCTAATTCAGGAATGTATCTTAGAGAGTGGCCCAAATTCTCTCTCCTTCATTTATTGAATTTTCGATAGAAGCAAGTCTTTAAAAAATTTATTTCGCCATTTATAATACTCAACAGAATCCAAAAAAAAAAAAAAAAAACAAAACATTGAAAAAATGGCGATTTTTATTTTATTTTTGTCAATAATAAAAAAGGGCATTTTGAGACTTTATTATATCGGTGCTCAACTAACATAATAAACAATAAAAATGCTTGAACGTAATCGTTCCTTTCTCAAACCCATTTTAAATTCATTTTAGGCTAGGCACAAAATAATTGATTATTAATCATTTATTTTGAAACAAAAACCTCAAAAAAATGAAAATGTATATGTTGTTTGGAAAGCATAGGTGCATGTTCAATTTATTTGAAAAGCATCATTGAAAAAATATTTAACAATCAAAATATTAAATTTCGATCTTAAGATAACAACATAGCATCTAAGATAATTGAAATAACTAGAATAAAAAAAAAATTATATTTATAATATTTTGATTTTATAATTATTAATGAAAACTCTAGGATTTTTCGAATAAATTTCGATTTTTCCCCCAATTTCCTAGGAACGTACAACGAGTAACATCTCCTCAGAAAATCATTACAACTAGCTAATTCATACTGATGATGACTACTTTGTAATCGAAATACGTATTTATAAAATACAAAATAATTTGATCTAGGAAATTGGGGGAAAAAATCGAAATTTATTCGAAAAATCCTCATTAATAATTATAAAATCAAAATATAATATTTATAAATATAATTTTTTTTAATGCTAGTTATTTCAATTATCTTAGATATGTTGTTATCTTAAGATCGAAAAGTAAAATAAAAAGTTTGTTATTGATTATGATATACCTAGCAACGGGTATAATAAATTGATAAACAAATGATTTTTTTCCTAAATAGAACTAGTCAAAAGTAATTAAGGATAATTTAGTAATAAAAAATGGAAATCATTAATAAACATATAATGACAGTTTAATTAATTAAAATTACAAACAAATTTTCTGACTAGTGTTTATTTTTTAGGTTTAATTTAATAATTAATTCTTTATTTTAGTGTTAATGTTTCTTTATTTACTTAAACATACAGAAATGGTTCAACGTAAAGTTCATAAATACTTAAAACTGTTCAATACCATTACGTTCATTTACGGTTTAACAAATAGTAAATTAATTATATCACAAACAAATTATAAAAATCGGTTTATCATTTTTATTCTAACTTTAACATCATTTTTAATAGTTTTAATAAAATTTGGTCATAAATTTTTATATGAAAAATCTTACCGTGCAATTTACATGTCCTTGCAAACGCTGTATTTCCATTTATCAATTGTTATTTGTATTATTCATAGTTCTCGAAACGATAGAAAGTTATCTGAAATATTTAAAAAAATTAATAAAATCGATCGAAAATTTCAAAAGAATTACTTAACCAAGGAATCTATTTTTAAATTGAATGATTTGGGGATAGTTTGTACGATGATTGCATTTTATTTTGTTTTTTGTATAGTAAAGGATGTGGAAGGTTTTGCAAATACTTTTGATTTCCTAACTTTCATCTGTGCATTTTTGTATGTTTTATTAGTGTTAAACATTAATGATTTAATGAAAGTACAAATTATTCTTTATTCAGTTATATTAAACAAACGTTTAAGTTTATTACACGAAGGTAGGTAAATTTGCTTATGTATTTATAATTGTTAAGCATAATATTATGCATCATTGTCGTCTAGCAAAACGTTAGAAGTTCAAACGAAAGTGGTGGGTTTATGTATTTCTTGAACCTTGAAAAAATTTGGAATTTACAAACGAAATTTCAAGCACATTCTGAAATTGTGCTTTTTATCAAGTCTTTAGTTTACCTCAATTGCAAGTCTGTTAAATATTATAAATTCATCGATAATCATCAAAATGATTCTAAAAATCAAAGGTAGTATACCAAGGTACGAATATCAATACGGGCCATCACATGCGATCTTGCATATTTAATAATGAATAAGATAATTTTTGGTAGAGATTAAAAGTTTGTGAAAAATTGTATCCAATCAAGAAATTTCAAAATTAAGCTAACCTAGCAAAATTATTGATTTGCGCAAGATTAGCCAATTTTATTATTCTTTGAATTTCCTAGCTGTTTGCATAGTTTGTAACTGGAATTTCAAAATGTTGATTGGTAGACTCCGCATAAGTTCGATGTTTTGCTAAAAAAATTTTCATCTCTGTTATAAGAAAGTAATTGTAATCGCTCCGAAAATCAAAATCAGGAATGATGTCATAATCTTTATGTTTTGAGGTCAACCTAGTTTAGTCCGCCATTCATATTTCAATTTTCTGAGAAACGGGAATAGGAAAATTTTACCCCAGACAGAGTTAAACAATAAATCATGAGAGTTAAACACAGTAAATTTTTTAGTCTTATACATATTGCATGTTGCTATAGTTTACTACCATACGCCGTTATTAACTGCCAAAAGTTACAAGTGATTTGAAACATTTGAAGTTTCATTACATAAGACACACACTTAAAAAATTAAATGAGACAAGAGCACATCTATAAATAATTTATATCTTAATGAAAGCTCAAGGTATGTGTATCGAAAACATTGAGAACGCGCTATCTTAGAAAGAGATAAAATAACACTAAATTAAATATTTATGGCTCAAATCTGACATCGCTTCAACGCACACTCTCGCATCTGTGCAAACTGCTATGTGGGGAGTAGAAGTCAGCATATAGCAGCCATCTGTGCAGTCGTTATCGCTTGTGTAATTTATTTCCCAACTAAGAAAAATCTCAAATTTGTCATGATTCTCTACAAAAACCGAGATTGTAAAATGTAACTTTACAATTTCTAGTACTAATTTATCCTTTTTATGAACAATTTTTATCAGATAATGTAAGCATGCTAACGTATAAGCCTTAATTTTATAACCATCTAAATACTCGGTCGCAATTCACCCACAGAAACAACGTTATGTTTATAAGCCTTCCGAACTCATATCCAAACTTATGTTGGGCAATAGTTTTGACATGGTTTTTCACATTTGTACACATAAAAAGTGGAGAATCGTAGACACTGGATCCCATATAAAAGGCTTTGGATCTCGCACTAAAATATATATTATAAAGTGGTTACTTTTTCTAAAAAATTAGTGTGGAAACTACTTACTACGAATAAAATGTCGCCTTCATGTTCTTCTAAAAACGTTATCTGTCGAACTGCTCCACATCTCGGTATATAATTGTCTTAGAATCTTCAAAATTACTCAATATATTTTTATTTAAAATCAAGACTAATATTTTTTTAAATTTTTTTGGGATTTTTCATTTTTGTGAGCAGCATGGAAGAGAATCGTTTTTCACACAATATCCGATTTTCATCAATATTTCGAGATCTACACAGTCTAGAACCTTTAAATTTAATACATATAAACCTCATAAAAATTAAGCGGACATGTGTTTCTCAATTTTTTCGATTTTCCATTTCCTGATTAGTAAGGGAGGGGATTATCTTTTTCACACAATATAAGATTTTTCATCAATATCTCGACACGGATAATAAGTATACGAATAATATTAACCTAGGACCTTCAAATTTAGAACGTATAAGCCTCATACAAATTGATGGGACCTATATTTTTTATGAGCAGTAAAAAGCGGAAATGTTTTTTATATAATACCACATTTTCCATCAATATCTCGAGATCTACATAGACTAGGATCTTCAAATTTAAAACTTTTATCCTTTATAAAAAGTAAGCAGACCTGTGTTTCAAAATTTTTAAGTTTTTATTTTTCTGTGCAGTGCGGAAGTGAGCTTTATGTATTCGATGTGAACTGGTGCGATAACATGGGTAATTGGTTCATGTTTTAATCTTACCATTCTTATTAGAAATGTTAAATGTTCAAAAAAAAATATCATGTTTTGTATGATAGATGTTAGCAGTTTTTCGCAATCAATGTAAGACGATTTGAAAAATGTAAGATTTGGTTTATATAACATCCCCTCCCAATGGGATAAAGTGCTAAAAATATCATGTATCTATAACTTTATAATATATGAGTGCTAAGCTTGTTGTACATAATAAATTTCATTGGTTTTTAATTTGAATTTAGGATTCTTTTTTTGATAGATGTATATATCTATATATTAAGCCTATGAAGATAAACCATTTCAATTTAAGCATGTGCAATTGTCGTTTAAAATTTATTTGGTTTTTTCTTTGTCACATGTACAGTTGGTCTTTCTATCAGGTAATGCTGAAAACCAATACATATTGATGCCAACAGAAAATGGAACAAAAATATTGTGTATGTTGAACTTTTATTTTCAACAAAAGACCGATGTACAAAATCTGGAACTATAGCATGTAACGAAACGAAGCGAGGATGGGCTACTAGTTAATGATAAAATAATAACTTGTTATAATTATAATTAAACCCGTGGGTTTTTTTAACTTTAGTCAATTTTATTAAAATCTCATTATTTAATTTATTGAATATAAAATTTGAATAACGAACGATTATTTACTTTAGTCGGTTGTATTTTTTTATTTGTATAGTTATACATACCTCATTAGCTATGCGTAATATTTTCGAATCATTTAGGGTATTTAATATGATAACGTTTATTTACGGTTTAACCAATAGAAAATTAATAAACTCAAAAACCAAATATAATAACTTTTTGATTATTTTAATTTTCATTGTGATAGTTTATATATTAATATTAATAAAATATAAAATATTATTATTTTATTCGGAAACTTACCAGGGCATATTTTATTTACTGGAAATATTGTATTTTCATTCGGCCCTTGTCATTATTATAATCTACAATTATCGAAATGGTGATAAATTATTTGAAATATTTAAGGAGATTAATAAAATTGATGAAAAATTTCAAAGAAATGATTTAAATGTAAATTTAATACACAAATTAAATGAATTTCGAATTGGTTGTATTGGTATTATGATCGTTTTAATTATTACGCTCCTGAAAATTATGGCATTTTGCAGGAAATATAGCGAGTTTCTTGCAGCTTTTCTAGAGATTATATACTGTACTAGTATTTTAGCTGATGTTTATTTAATAAAAATACAAATGTTTGTTTATTTAATGGCTTTGGATAATCGAGCGAAATTATTACATGCAGGTATAGACTTTAGTAGTGGTCATAATAGCGTGCATTCGAAATCCCATTTTTTGGGCGTTTCACTATTTTTACTGAAATACCATAGGTCTGCCGTATAAAGCTGCAATTCTAACATATGCCTAGATTTGGATTGTTAAAAAATTTTGTTTGCGTTTTTTCTTAAATAGTTAGTTGAAAGAATGCGTGCTTATCATAGGTAATAAAAGTTTAATCATGGAAATTTATTTACGTAAAGAACAACGCGGTTTCTATTAAAAAGAAAAACATGGTATTTTGCTAACGTTTTAAATGAACAATTGAAATAGAAAGTTCCATGAAGCGGTGATGTAGTAAAGTGGTTATTGTGTTTATAAGTATGATTATTTCGTCGGAATTTCATACAATTGAATATAGTGCCCACACTAAATTTTTTGTTTGTTTTTGGTTTTGTTTTTGTTTTGTTAACTTCCCGCTAAGAAAATCGATGATTTTCAAAAATCGAGAAGTTATTGGTTGTACCCCGTGTTGAAAAAATCGAGTTTTCATCAGATCTGGACGTTTTGAGGTGATAGGAAGTTTCCCTAACTACCCCTGCAAGGTGGACACTATGTCTGTCATTATGTGTGTGTGTGTGTTTGAACCGCTTATAACTTTTGAACGGCTCTACCGACTTTATCGCAGTTGGTGCCATTCAAAAGGGCTTGACCAAACTTAGGTTTTGATTTAAATCGGTTGATTCGTTCGAGAGATATCGTGAACGAAAAATTCCATAAAAAGTGTTTTTTTGAAACTTCAACATTTCTTTTCAGATCGTTTTTATTGAAAGAAAATAATTATTAAAGCTTAAAACACCACGTTTATCGCCGCCATGAACGTGAAAATCGGTTGATTGGATTAAGAGATATCGTTAACCAAATATTTGGGAACGAAAATTATTTTAGCATAACTACGAGATTTAATTTCGTATCGTTTTTGTAGAATCATTAATAAAGCTCTAAAAACCACGTCGATCGCCGCCAAGAACGTTAAAATCGGTTGATTGGATTAAGAGATATCGTTAACAAGTTTTTTTTTAACATCAATGCCCACAAATAAAATTTTATGATAAAAACATTGTAATATGTTAAATTTTAAGTGCTTATGTATGGAATTAGTGGAAAGTTGCAGGGATGGCCTTTTTCCAATTTTTTATATTTTTTTATTCAAGGTTTTTCTGTATAATTAAGACATAAATGTCCATTTTCAAATAAATATTAAAGAATTAAGAAGAATAACAAGTATAATAATATTATTATTTATGGTTTTTAACTTTATTATCTGTTTGATTTTTCTATTATTCTGTAGCCCCCTTGCGTGGGTGATGTTAGGTTGACTGATTTTTCTTGAAGGTTGGTTTGTGCTTATAAGTCAGCCTCTTCGTTACTCTTAACACCATGGTGGCCAGGGATCAAAACTTCACTTTCTTTCTGGTGTTTATTCGATGTACATAAGACCGACCATTATCTGATTTAGTGAATTACAGGTATTTTTCTTGGCTATTACATTTTACCGCCAATATAGTCGACATGGAATCAGAAAAGATAACTAATTTGTTGCTGTTTTGGTAGCTATCAATCACTTTAAGTGCTTTTAAAATGGCTGTTGCTTCACATGTATAGACAGAATTATAATTTTAGAGCCTAAATGCACGCGATCTAACATTGTAAATGATTGAGTACCCTGATCTTCCATTTACATGAGAATCATCCGTATAATATTCTTGATATTTCCTGTATTGTATTTTAGCTCCATAAATAATATCTGATACGTATTGGCTGGTGTGGTTATCCGGGGATTCTCTGCTAAATCCAGTTTAATCGGTAGTACCAGATGGTGGTAATGAAAAAATATTTTTACAGATCCATTCTGGATGCGAAAATAGTAGTATTTGTAATCCCGAACTCTTAGCGGTTGTGGTAAAAACTTCTTAAATTCAAATTCTAAATCTTTTGAGCATGTTTTAAAGATGTGATTTGTTGCTGGATTGTCATAATATGAGAGGCTTTTGTAGGTTATATGAAAACTCTTTTTTTCTCTAAATCAGTGGTTGGTCTCCATTTTCAGCCATCATACTAATAATGGGACTAGTTCTAAATGATGCAATGGCAAACTTATATTTTTTATATATTTTGGTGTACTTTGAGAAGTTATATAATATTGAGTTATATTCTAATTTTTTCTTTATAACGGCTACGTTTGCTCTCAGAAGACACTTCTTTTCCACCCCATATTGTCGAAGCTATTGCTTTAATTATATTGAGTCTTTGGGCACAACTTTTAGTTTGGTTTACAATGCTACCATATAAGTTTACGATCAAAAATCATTCCTAATATTTTAACAGCCGTCACTTGTTTAATTTCATGCTCATATAATTGAAATTTAATCGTTTCGTGGATTCTGTTCCACAGATCCACAGACTATGAAGTCGTCTACAAATATATTACCTTTAATTGGAACCTCTATATCTGAGAAAAAAATGTTTACTGATAGAATGAATAGTAGGGCACTAAGGATAAAAATCCTTTAAAATATTTTTAACTCAAACAAGATGAAATGAAATTTTATTAATAGTATCAAAATTATATGAACCGATTTTAAAATGAATATTTTATAAGAGACAATATAATGGAAGAAAATATGACAAACAAAAAAGTGCGTTATTTCGGAACAGGTCCAATATACTCTGATTTTGATGAATTATTTTTGTTAATGTTGGTAGTTAAAAATGCTTTAACCTGTATTGTTTAAAAAATGTTATTCTAGTCGTAGGTGTGGGTGCCACAAAATAAAGTAACCTCGAAAATCGATAAAACAGTAAATTTTAAACAAAAAGTGTATCTTAAAGTTTTTTCAAAATGCTAATACCTTTTGAATTATTCATGATTCTAAATATCCGTTTTTCGTTAAAAAAAAAAGTTTTTATCATAAATAGCTCGAAAATCGCACTCTTATACAAAAGAGGACCAACCCCTAGGACTAGAGTGGTATTTTTTTAACAGGTTAAAGCATTTTTGATTACCAACATTTAAAAAAATTTATCAAAATCAGAGTAGTAATGAACAGTTCCGTAATAATTTCCTAATTTTCTTCTACTAATAATACATTCTTTTTATTATTTACAGTTTTAATAAATCTTAATAAAAATATTGATGTTTATTCGAATCCAACTGAAATATTGAAGCCATTAATGGAGATTTATGAACAATTACATTTGGTAGTGACAGGAATGTTTAAATATTTTTCATTACCATTATGTATTTTACTGGTTATCGAAGTCCTTCATTTTATTTTATTGTTTGCTGATATTGTATTCGATTTCAGTCACTTTATATTCTTTCAAACAATTTGTGAATTAATTGTTACATATACACTTTTGATTCATGGCTTTCATTGTATTTTGAAAACTGTAAGTATAAATATTCTTATGTAATCAATTTAACTGACCCGTTAAAGTTTTTAAATCAGATGTCTACAAGTAATAATTATAGAGTGTTGTCTATATAATTAAATATAATACATCCGGAAAAATTTAATAGGTAAAATTAGTTTTTTAATAATTTGCCACATTTTTTTTGCAACGAATTTTTGGAACGTAGTTCTTTTACATAGGCAACATGGAGTGAATTTGCAGAATTTGCGGCACGTAGATTAAATAGACTTCATCCATTATAAATAAGACTATATGAATAAGACACACCTACTACATAATTGTACCATTTAACTAAGAAGTTGACACGTTGACATAGCAGTATGAATAATATAAAAGGCAACAAATAGTTATACTAATGACTGCAACATTTAATTTTATTCATTCTTTTATATATTATACCATATACTAAAACATACAACTGTTAAACATTATCCTGGTAGGATCCCCCGACCTCCCTAATTTTTCATTTAAAATTGCATCTCTAATATTCTAATATTCGGGCTTATTAATAATAATAAGCCCGAAAATGGAAATGAGTGTCTTTTATAACCGTGTACACAAAAAAAACTACATCCTTGATTTTTATGCTTACCAAAGACTAAAAGTGTGGTTTTGATTTTATTATCTGTCCAGGCAGATGATCTGAGTATTAATATTATTTCACATTACCACTTTTATTAATTTTACTGTAAATTTGATAGTCAGGAGGTGGATACAATCTTTATCAACGCTATTAAGAAACCACTCTTCCCATAGGGAAATAATCACTGAGTAATTGCAATTAACTGAAATGTACAATTAACTGTGAATAATTACAATTAACTCAATAACTGTAATCGAATATGGAGAATCTCTATGAATGTAATAATAATAATAATTTCATCTCCATTTAATGACTTCATATCTTGATTTAATTTAACTAACTGTTATCGTATTTTTAAATTTAAATTTTAAGACGTGTGTGGGGAATGAGTGAAGACTAGGTATTGGTTGGTAATGCGCCTGAAGCTGTGAGAAAGAAACTACGAAAAAACCACCACGATCATAAAAATTTACTTCGTTCTTTTCTATGCAACCGTTCAGTAAATTAACCGACCCATTAATTGTGACTGCCAAAGTATCGACATTCGGTCCCATATCGACTCAGTTACCAAATCGTCTCAAACGCTTATATGTGTCGAGCATCTTAGCTACTTCGGTAACAAAGCTGATCTTAATCCCCTTGACTGTATAATTACTATATAATATAATACTTAATTATAGATAAAAAAAGTAGTATTTTCAAAAATCTTACTTTTCAGAATTCGAGAATAATGTTTCAATTATTTAATTTCTCCACAAAATGTTCAAAAAATATCGAGTTTATGACATATTTAAAGTTTACATTATTGAAAACAATGCATAAGCAAAAGGATTTTAAACTATATGGATTACTTTTAATTGACCATCCCTTAATTTTGTCGGTAAGAAAATTGTTATAGAAATTTAAAACGTAAATCAATGTAATTGATTTTATTTGAATTATTTTCTTTTAGATATCAACAACCATTGTAACGTATACTTTATTAATTATTCGTGAATATGGCAAATAAATGTATTTCTTTTTTTAATAAAATTAACTAAAAAGCATAGTTTAGTGTTCGATTCATTTGCATTACATATATTTATCACATTCTTTCACTTTTCATTGAGGTTTAATATATAAAAAATAAAAAGTAAAATAATAATTTCATTTTAAGGATGATTGGTAGACACAATCTGAGGTAAAAGTATATAGTATTTCTATATCAGTGTATGAAATTTGACAACAAGATTATGCTATATATCTATACACCATAATCTTCTAATGAATCATCACATATTTTGTTTTCAAAAGGTTTCTCAATTAAATAATTAAATAATTAACATTTTAAATATTTTATAAAAAACTTTTGACACAGTATGTATGTTAAATTCTACAGAAAAATATATTTCATTTTTTCAAGCTGTAGCCTAAGTTATTTTAGAAAACGTCACGACAGCTAGAAGAATGAACATTTTTTATACTCGAAATGTATAAAATATGTCAGACTATATAGTCTAAAATTTACACCCACCAGCCCCGTCATCATTTGATAACTCAAAACTGAAAATATATAGTGATAGTTATAGAATAAAAGAAATTAATCGTTTTTATTATTATTTTTATTTTTTTATTACGACTTTGATAAAAATTATTTGCAAGTGAATTTTGTTAGTCTATGGAAAATTTATATAGTAACTTTTTATTTTGTTAAAAATGTAACCAACCTAGGAAGTTGGATTGGTATCAGTTAGGTGATATAATTCCATTGGTTAATAGAAGAAATTCAAACATGGTTAATAGAAGAAGTGAATAGACATATATAAAAATGAAGCAAAAAATATTTTATTAAAAAATATGTAAAACTAAAGGAATTAAATTAAAACAGTTGGGTAACTGGTTAAGTTTTTATTTATTTATCTTTCAGCCTATGTGTGAGTTGAGTTCATGAACAAATAAAATAGCAACATGTAAATAAATTAATGAAAAATAGATCATTTACTCAAAAAATATGTTCGTAAAATTTAAAAAACGTGCAATACAAATTAAGTAAAATGATAAAAAATAATAAAATCGACACGTATAGACTCCGATGATTGACTATCCTGTATTCAATAAAATTTCGTTTTTCGTTTATTCAGTTTAAAATAATTGTTCATAACAATAAATATAACAATATAAAAACCACGTGTTTCACAAATCATAAAAGTATTTAATTAATATAAGGTTGCAGAATAATTTAAGTAAGTTCTTAAAAAATTAAAAGTTTCATGTCAGAAGATTGATTAATACGATCGCGAGGAGATTATAGAAGGTTTAATGATCAAAAAATCCGTTGTCGTTACCCAATACTCGAAGACGCCGAATATATTTTAAAATGAAAATCAATTTGAAAGAAAGACAAATTATCCCTTCCCAGTTGCCTTTGAGAATTGTATATAAACAGTAATAACTACATCTATTGGTCTCTACGAATTTCAAGTTATGCTTATTGGTCTCTGGAACGCACCTGCTTGTTTCAAAACTTTATAAACGAAGTATTCCGAGGATTCGAATTTATTTTTCAATTCATCGATGGTTTTTAACGATGACTTATAGGAATAAGGTCTACGTATTAACGTGTTAAAATCTGTTTTTAGTGAAAAACAACTGAAATTTTTAGGACACTCCCAGAAAAAGAAAATATTATTAGTAATTACAAATCACCTGATACAATTCAAGAACTACGTATCTTTGTGTACAATAAACTTTTATCGGACTTTGAAGGATGTTGCTGAAACTCAATCTGTATTACATTATTATCGTAAAGATGCCAAAAAGAAAGATAAATGCAAAATGAAAACTATAAAACTGTTTTAGCGAATGCTGTATTTCTTACATTTCCAAGTCCATATTATTCACTTGCATTGTGTGTTGATGTAGTGATTTTCGGTAGAGCAGTTCTTCAATAATATGAAAATAATTCCTGAAAATCTATTATTATTTTTTTTTTGAGAAAACTTAAAGATACTCCAATATCTTATTTCGATAACATACGAGAGGGAATTATTAGAATGTAACCTCGCGGTAAAACAATTTAACCATTAATTGTAAGGGCGAAATTTTCCAATATTTATGGACCATAAACCGTTAATTTTCGCTTTGAAACAAAAAAATTTAAAAGTATCATCCAGACAAGGTAGACATTTGCAAAACTTTCTACATGGCATTCGACATATAGGTGGAAAAGAGAATATCGTAACTGACAATAAATCTAGGATTGAAGCTCTTACAGTTATCGACTATGATAAGATAATAGAAACCCAATTGCACGATGAAGAATTGAAACAACTTCAATTAAATCCTAAATCACTGAAATTTAAAAACAATCCACCATCATCTGGTAAACATCTCGTATGTAACTCAAAATATTTGAACGTTTATTCCAAAAAAATATCGAAAGAAATTTTTCATCGAATTCATGGCATGGCTCATCCTGGAATACGAACCATGGTGATAATAATGAATATACATGGCCAAGTATCAGTATAAATGCTCGACAATGGTTTCGAACATGTATTAATTGACAAAAATATAAAATAAATAAACATACAAAATCACCATACAAATTGTATATATATTGTGTATATAGCATGACCCATACCACCATCAAATGTAAAAATATATTGTCTAACGATGATCGATATATTAACAAATTGGATGGAAGTAATTCCTAAGGAAGATAGTACTGCAGAAACTGTAATAAAAACGTTCTAAAATAGTTGGATTACACGTTTTGGTGTTCCAGCACGTTTAGTTTCCGGCAAGGAAAGAAACGACAATGAAATCTACTCCGGCCACTTTAACATCACACGGAAATATGTGATGTTAAATTCCAACATACAACACCATAGCACCCACAAAACAATGGGCAATTTGAAAGATTACTCCGTAAAATCAAGGTAGAAATTAAATTACATGATTCAATAAGATGGATAAAATCATTATCTACAATATTATTTGGTCTATGCGTGGTCCGAGAATATACAAACAGTTCTATAGCTCAAATGACATATAAAAAAACGATTCCTACCTAGTGAATAGAAAAAATCAAAAATAAAAATTGTTTGTTTTTTCTAAACAAAATGTTCCTCAAAATTAAAATCGTTATTAAGTTATTGTTTAATGGAAGTACTGTGAAATAAATTTAAGTGATAATCACAACATAAACAGCTTAATAAAAATATGATATCTCTTTTCATGAATTTACAAAAGGTAACGCAAGACTAATACAGGTGTATTTCTTACTGTTTGGCTCAGAAAATGTTAAATTACACAGTTTATCTACTATTATTATAAATACGCCTAAGCGCTTCTTACTGTTCTTTAGGAATATTGTCTCATATACTTATTGAAAATTTTATGTTCTTCAAAGTAAATGAAACAGTGTACTTACTAAGTAAAAAATATGAATATATAATAACAATTGTAACAATTGTATTCCTGTCCCAAAAACTGAAATATTAAAGCTTAAATACAAAACTATTCAAAATTTTGTTTGCAGATGATATAGTGTCCGTATAGCCTTGGAAATTTCATTTAATGCGATATTTATTGTCTATTAACAATACTAATGCGTCTACTAAATAAATGAATGGATTAAATTTCATTTCATTAAATTTGTGTTTACGACAGCAAAAATAAAACAAATGTTATCTATTAATACAAATATTATTATGCTTGAAACGATGATGAAGTCACCACAGAAATCGTTTTTTTTTCTTGTTGTAATTTTATCATATCTTTAAATAGAACAACTGAATGGCAATAAATTAGTAGTTTTCTTTTTTGATAATTCATTATAATTCGACAATAAAATTATATTTAGTTTCATTGCTATGTGGTATTTCTAAAACATTTAACATTCAAAATAAAATCATTTTCATAATAGATAAATTGTTATATTTCTTCAAATCGTCTTGAGAATAATAAAAAAAAGAATATATTGAATGTGATCTTGAGAAGAAAAGATATCTTACACCATTATAAATAAGTACGTGTGTGAACTACAGGCTACGCTTAAAAATCATCAATAAACCGTACAAAACGGGGTGAGATTCAAGAGAAAACATAAGTTTTCCCTGATCATAACATTACTGATCAATTGCAAAAATGTATCTTACCATCTAGTGTAGTCAAAAATTGGTATTTTTGAAGATTTTTCAAATTGGGGTTTAAAAAAAAATTCAGTTTTTCTATGTTCCATCACTATTTTACACCGTGTGCAAAAAACTCACCTTCAAAGAATGCTTAGGTTTTTCTGGTTTTTCCAAAAATGTGTAAACTTTGAGTTCTGAGAATATCCTGGTTCCAAATCAGTTGCAAAACTTATTTTCGCTGGTTATAATTCATAAAATGTGAATTTTTAACACACGGAGTTTTATATCTGAATAAAAGACGGTTAAAATCCAAATATTTCTTGAGATTGTCCATGAATATCAAATTTCCGTATATTTGGTTGAAATCTGACGAGGAAACTCTTTCTAGTTCATATGGGGTTAAAACAATTGTTAAATTCAGTTTCACTTACTTTTTCTTCATTTTTTCGTGTGAACCTTCTCTCTGTTTCAATATTTTCGTGTTTTATTTCCTTGACCATTTCCATTATTATTTCTTATTACTCCATAAGGTACTCGATAAGGTATCCCACAATTCAAAGAAATAAATTTTACTTCCTAGTTATGCCTACGGCATCGGAAGTATTGAGCTACTGAGTTAAAAAAAAGAAATTTTCTTAGAAACTTTCAATCTATGAATGAATCAATCATTTATCAGCTCTATTTCTACAATTTTCATAAAAAGGGTAAGTCATATAAAAGGTTTGCATATTTATCTTTTGAAACATTATAGGAACGAGGATTCTAAAGAAAGAAGAAGCGAAAATGACCTAGCCAAGCTACTCTGACAGCCGCAATTATTATATCATATGCTTTCCGCAGCTTTGATGCAGACATTATACCAAAATAAGAAATGCACATTTAAAAATAAATATATAAAGACACAAGTAAGTATCTAAAATTCGTAGCCTCATATTCTAGAAGATGTGTCCGTATGGTTAATAAACATAAAAAAACACACTTTTTTATCTTTATATTTCAAAAGAGATGTTATATATTTTTAAAAATTGTATCCTTACATGTAAAGATTCACATAAATAAAGTTCTTATCTTTTGTTTCAAAAGACGAGTCATGTAGTTAAAAATTTGGAATCCTTTTTCTTCTAAAGGATCTGTTATTGAATTAAATATTTAAATCCTTACTAGGGACACCGTTTGAAAAATCAAGATAAATAAACTTATTTCACGTTATAAAGTATGCAGTAAAAATAATCATTTAAATGATACATTGGTTTCTCAAGTAACTGGGCTTTGACAAAATTCCTACCAATTTCATACCATGCTTGTTTGGTTCCTGGTACCTTTTTTAAATAATGTCAAACCCATTATTTATAAAAGGCAGAAAGAAGCCAATGTCTTATAAATAGGTGTTTGTTTATAGGTGCCTTCGTTTATCTTGTAATATATTATTCTATAATTTAAAGGCTATATTCTATATTAAAAGTCGTGTCATTAGGGAATAGAATAACTTTGTTTTCGGTTATTTATTGTAAGAAAGAGAGTAGATCATTAATATATAAAAGAAACAATATTGGTCCTTGTATACATATATATATATATATATATATATATATATGCATATATATATATATATATATATATATATATATATATTTATATATATATATATTAATATATATAATTATATATATATTAATATATCTATATCTATATCTATATCTATATATATATATATATAGGAGACTTTCTATAGATATAGTCACTCATCACGATATCTCTGGAACTATAAGACCTAGAGACTTGAAATTTGTTAGGAATATTCCTTTTGCCGAGTAGAGGTCAGCTAAGAACGGATTTTACGAAATTCCACCCACAAGGGGTCTTGCGGTTTTCGAATACAAAATGTTCATAGCTGTCAAACATATTTTGTCTATTTTTTTCTCGCATATTACAAATCATCATTTCCATAGAAACCAAAATCTAATTTTGTAATTCAAAATAAAACTTCTTTATCTATTCAAAATAAAACTTCTTTCGTAAAAAAATTCCACACGTAGATAAAACTATGGATAGGGATAGATGGATACAAAAATACATTAATATTTGTAATTAATAAAAATTAATATAATATCAATTTATAATATCAATCTATCTATATATATATATAGGAGACTTTCTATAGATATAGTCACTCATCACGATATCTCTGGAACTATAAGACCTAGAGACTTGAAATTTGGCAGGAATATTCCTTTTGCCGAGTAGAGGTCAGCTAAGAACGGATTTTACGAAATTCCACCCACAAGGGGTCTTGCGGTTTTCGAATACAAAATGTTTCTAACTGTGAAACATATTTTGTCTCTTTTTTTTTCTCACATGTTACAAATCATCCTTTCCATAGAAA